>WACJ01000095.1:0-600000 GCA_008973525.1 Stenopsyche tienmushanensis
CCCGGACATTAATAATTAATATTAAATCCGATTGATAAGCCAAATGTTCGCCTAAAATGCTTTAATATTCGATACATGTAATGTTTAATGACGTCAGATTTCATACCTTTCCGTGAGATTTAAAATCGATTATGCGAACGACGTCGTTCCAAGAAAGATTACTATACACTAAAGCTCGTCATATTTGAATTTAGGGCATAATTTATGCATGTGGAAATTAAATGGGGATTTGAGGAGCCCATCTTTCTCGCATCCAGGCTCTATCTTGGTCTCGAAGGATTATTGTAATCTTGACATTCTCCCCTTCGCGCCCTAATATTGTTCCACGTTACTGAAAAGCATAAAGATTTCCCTGGAAATCGATAAAAATTGATATTATGACATTCAATTTGAACAGAAAAATGCTCCACAACTAAATTGATTTTATCTGATTATCTCGACGAAATTTCGATGCCTTCATTTCCCACACTTTGATACAATAGTTCAATTTTTTGGGTGTTAAACGAAACTTATAAACTCAAAAATAAACTCCACGATCGCTTAGCTACAATCAAACTCTCAAGTATTTCTGATTTACAGCATATGCAATGATACCGAATTGTCGCCAAAATCTTTAATAGGCGCCAATATAATTTGATAAAAAAGCAATTGAAGATTATTTTCGAAATGAATATTACTATACAAAGTCCATTTTCAGAAATGATCCACGACGCAAAAGAACACCCTTTTGAATGAAATCAAAGCTTCTCTGTTGTTATCTTTTCAGGCTGATGAATCAACGGACGTAAATTCGTATTCTCAGTTACTTGTCTTCGTAAAATATAACCATTTATATGACACCAATGAAACGTTCCTGTTTTGTAACTGTAAAGTGAAGATGTGTATCTTTTTTCAACTTGGAGGAAGAAAATGGAATATTGTTTATTTGTATGATCAAAATAGGACTTTGAGACTCGTTCTTCTATACGAGAGTCATTTGATAATATACACATCAAATCAAATCTATTTATTTAAAGAACTTTGTAAATCATAAATTCTTATCATTGACTTTTGAGAGTAAATTATCTTTTTCTTGGTAATGTAAAAAAAATCTGATATTGTGGTTTACTTTAATAATAAAACTTGTTTAGCAGATTTTCATTTTAATAATTTGGGTTGAGAAATTGATCACTAGGGCTTGTTGGTTATCTTTACAATTGGCTACAAAATCCAAAAAGAATGTTTGCATTTCCATTAATAAATTGCTTCAGGAACCGGTAGAAAAAAGTCTAACATCAAAGCATTAAAAGCAGAATTTGCTTTATATGAGTCAACTAACTGTAGCGTGAGTGATTTACCATCCCCACGTAGTAGCGCTGTTAAAAACTACATCTTCCATCTCTCTTCAGGTGCAATGTGTTATTTTAACGGCGCCATCTTTTGTGGCTCTGCGGAGACATTGCACCTGCATACCGATCGATCGCTTCTTGCGCGTGCACCGTTGCCGGTTATGTGGTGACGCACAGGAGGCGGGAGCCGAGAGGTATCGTTGGTTGACCTTGACTGCGGGAGGACGTCCTTCTCGCAGCCAGATCTCTCGTGCTGAATAAAAAGTTGCCTAGAGAAGAGAGTGTTTCTATTCGACGCCCGTCTATTTCCATCCGTTCGTTCAGCAACATCACAGCCCGATAGAAGAACGGACCCGTGATCTAGCGCGGCCATCCCAACGAGCACGTAGGGCAGAATGTCGGTTTTTTATAAAACCAACATTCTGCCCTGCGTGTAGATCTAGATGAACAGATGAATAAATCCAATTCGATGTGGTGATTGATCTCCCACAGTGGTTGTCCCATAAGGAGTCAAAATATGAAGGAAAAAAAAACTAATGTGACTGTGGAGCTTCTAACAAGGTTCAGAAAATATTCGCGTATTTTGAGATCTTAGATACCTGAGAGTTACATCCATAGCAAACAATCGAGACAAGAGTTATCGCCAAAACTGCGATCCTTATGAACCACTATGTAAACACATTTAAAACTCAACGGCAAAACGAATAGGATGGGTGCTATGGGGTAGGATGGGTACCGCACACCTGTACTATTCCATGCTTTTAAATTTATACAAGGTCTTAACAAATATATTTTAAAAATACCCAACTTTAATTATGGATGAATTTAATAGAAATCTAAAAGAGAAAAATACTGAACATTTAGATACAGAACTTCAATGGTAGAAAAATGGATTATTATGATAGAAATTCGATTATCTTTTTACTTGAATGCATCCTTAAAGAGTTGTAAATGCTTTATTGCAATTCCGGAATATATTTCATAGAAAACTGCAGTCATTTCTGATATCCTGAATCCAATTTCATTTATATTTACTACTATATGATTCTACAAGAATAGGTTCTTAACTCTTATACACGTCAAAATCAAAGTAAAATATCTAATTATTGCTTATATTGATATATATTTGCGTTTTGCAAAACTTAAAAATCTGGTTGTTTAAATATAAGCATGATCGGATTAATATTTTCCTATTATAATGGATTTTTCTTAAAGACGATCTCTAACATATAAGGGATTTTTATATGGATAAATTATTTTAATACGGTGATATCGAATTTTCTGCTAAATATGGATGAAGTAGAATAAAATTAATAAATAGCTATTCTTATTAGGAGATGATCTATAATATGAGTGAGTGGTGATATTATCATTATTTTTTAATAAACTTTTAACATTATTTATTATCTTATTAATAAATATTTCAGAAAATGTTTCAATGCTCTGGATTTGAAACCAAATCTTTATAAAAAGTGTTCAAAAATTAAGTGACTTAACTAATGCTTGATCCGTATCCAATTGGTATGAGAGAAAAAGGGAGACGATCGTAAGACGGATATTTTTGAAAGTCGAATACTTTGTATTCCAGGAAGTTTTCCGTATACGTTACATCAAATTTACATCCATAAAAATAAATTAATACTTTAATCGAGTCAAATATGGCGGTTTCGCTTTCCATTCGTCTCATATACATTCATTGCCCACAACGTGCCGATAAAATATTGAGGAGAGAAAATATAAAGATTTTTTGGTATTCAGTTGGGGCTATGCGTATTAGATTAGGGGACCGCGTCGTCAGCATATAATACCAATTTACAATTTGGGGAGCCTTTCTGAATATAATTTATACCGTAGTACAGAATGGAAAGGTCCTAATGAGGCGCTCGAAAACTGAAAAAATACAAGACCTCAAACCTTGCGGATATTACAAGGCATTAAAATACCCCACCGTCGGTGAGAGTAGGTGATATAATGAGATAGCACATTATGACGATGAATTATTATATTAAATATATTTTTAGCCGGGTCTCATATTGATCTATAAATCTAAAAGGGAGAAAGTTTCTTTCCATGAATCATACATGGATGTATAAATTAACCCTAGCTAATAGCAAAATTCTTCTAAATCACAAATTAAAATATTTATATTTTAAGATTGATTACGCGTATTGTTTGTGAACGCAATTTGTCATTCGAGACGTTTAGCGGATGCACCATGTTAGCGCATATTGGTTTGGTGAAATGAAGCTTATGTTGTGGGGACGGGGAGAGAAGGGATGCGCGCACAATAGGACGGTTAAGCTCCGCTCATGGGAGAGAGGGAGACTAGCTCTTCAGTCCGCACTACACGTGGCCTGAAGCAATAAACCACGCAACTGTACTACTGTATTTATTGTCAAATAGTTATCAAGCGCGATTGTATACCCGTTTTTTAACGTAATTAATAACATCTACTGACGCTTATCACTATTGTCACTACTTTCAAACTCGTTTGTATCAAAATTTTGTATATAATCATTCCTTGGTAAACAATAAGAGTATACAAATAATCACTGGATTTAACCATTTGGATATAAAGCAGAGTTGTATCATTGAGAGAGATTTACTTAAAAACCAATTACTCGAATGAATCAATTATATTAGGCAGCTTTTAAGCTATACAAGTTATTGAAGTCAATCATTGTTACTTATAAATTACATTAAAACATATTGTGATTTAAGAGTAACTGAGATATATAAAATTAAATTCAGTGGCGTCGGGTGTGGTTGAGTGGTTTTAGTAACTAAAGTGATCGTGATCTGAAATTATGACCAGAAAAATAGAGGCAAAGTCCTTTAATGAGATTTTTAAACGAAGTCTATGTTCAGAAAAAAGAAAACGATGAAAACGAACAAACATAACTAGATGGAATCTGAAAAATCGCTTAATTTAGCGGGGATATTTGTTATCGATAAAGAAGGCCCATGCTCAAAGATGGATGAAAGACAAAGTCTAAAAGAGAAGATAAATCAACAAACATGGTAAATATGTTCCCTTTTATTCCGAATGTAATCAAAAAATAAAAACACTCCAGGGACCCCAGGGCATAGATCTTATTGCCTCTGTCCGCAGCGACTCTTTTACTGCCATCCCTTAACAACAAACGGACGTAAAAATTCCCACTAAATGGTTTTTGTATTTCCATACCTTATCGCAAATGTATTTTTTTATCGGCGTAAGCATCTTTGGCATTTCAGGAGTGCTCTTCCAATTTCATCCCCGAAGCCCTTTTCTGTCATGTATTGAAGAATGCCCCCAGGGTTGGTGTGGCGAAGTAATGTTTCAATTTTAGTAGGTAGCGGGCTGTCGCCACGTTCTCGCCAACATTTTACGGCCGTGTCGTTACATACAACACTGCAATAAAACAGAGATCCCGGCTCCATACCACGTGTGACCGGTCATTTATTGGCCATTTACATCCATCAGTCCCCCGTTGTGTGGCGAATAATGATCGTCTCATTCAAGTGGCTATGTGGCGATGGATATATTATGCTGGGGGTAGCATCGTGAGGGGTCAAGGGACCGATAAGGTTCGACGCCATTATCAGCCCGAAAGTGGTCTTTGGGACTACTATTCCTAATGGGAACATTTGACAGTATGATGGACTCAATCTGAAAAGTGGCAATGGACACTATATATGACGATCCATTTATCATCAAGCTCCGATCATATCTACAGATGCTGAAAATATATTTTAAATATAGATAGCCTATGTGCGAATCATCAATCTTTGTCACCCCTCACTGATCCAAGGGTTTTTTAAGTGCAAAAATATTGCTAAAAAATATAATGTTCAAATTATGTCACTGTCACTGTAGTATTAGATTATTCCTGCAAGTTTTCTATCCATTTCTTATATAAACTTGATGGTTTCGACTGAAAATGTGAATGTATTCATTCATAAAAACATAGATGTTTCATTTGTCGTGTTTGGAAACAAACTGAACACAAATGAGAGTGTACAAAAATAATGGATTTCTTTCAGGAAGACCTAACAATATTTATTGAACAATGCTTTTGAAATGAAATATCTTGCAGATTTGCACATAGATTATAATGCTAAAAACTTATAGCAAATATTAGCAAGGAATTACCCAACAGCTATGGTCCCCATGTCATAATGTTCAATTCTAAGAATTTAGAGGATCAAAAACTTAAAACATTAACCTAATTGGACACTTATGGTCAAATTGAACTATAAGACCGAAACTAAAAAAAATTGCAACACTTCAATCAAGTTCCCGCAATACAACTTTAGCCACGTTTACCGAAGCCCTAGCCTAATAGCATCAAAAGTAGACGACGTTTATTTAAAAATGATTAACGTTAACTACTTGTAGACAAAAATGCAGATTTGTAGATTTTAATCTAATGCCAATATAAGCTTTGGAGAAATGGGTGTAAAATTTCGGTCGCTACTTTCCGTATTGTTTGAAGTCCAATATCATAAAATTAGCTAAGACATCAATTATCGATGCAATTCATGAAAATGAATTAAAATGTTAAGCCATCACTAAAATACACAATTATTGTTGATATTCTAACAGCGCGGGGACGCCGCTGACTTCGCGAGCCTCCGTGCTGTCGCCTTCGCCGCTGTCACGGCTGCCAACCGTGACGTTATTCGGTCTCGAAGACCACATCGCGGGTCACGCACAGCGCCGGAGCGCCACGCGCTAGCCGCAACGCCGGTCTCGAAGACCGATCGACAGCGGACGCCCCCTCAACAACGGGAGAGGGCGGGTTCTTTAATCCTCTATAACGACGATCAGGATATGTCGGGCGACACCGAAAGGAAAGCTCCAGGGAAGGATTCGGGATACCAAATTATATGTCGCAAACTGGCGACGATCGCGAGGCACGTGTCCTCCATCTGAGGCGGCGATCTGTCGCGGGACCAAAATGTACGTCGTCCTCGTCTCAAAGCTATTTCTTCACTTCTCACTTATTTCTTCGCCCGCCTTCCGGTTAATCCGACAGAACCTTATGGTCCACGCAACACTATCATTCATGAAACATATTTTGAAAGTAGGTATTATTCGAAAAATACGGAGAATGCGTCCAATGCAACTGTTACATAGGAGCGGAGGCATTCTCTGGCAGAGTCTCCCCGTCCCACGCGCTCGTCGGGATGGTCGCGCTAACACACAGGTCCGTTCATTTTTCGGATCATGTGTACCCGAACGGATGGATGGGGATGGACGGGCATCGAACGAAAAGATTCTTCTCTAGGTAACTTTTTATTCAGCACGAGAGAGATCTGGCTGCGAGAAGGACGTCCTCCTACAGCCAAGGCCAACCAATGACTCATCCCGACTCCCACCTCCTGCGCATCATCATCCAACCGGGAATGCTGCACGCGCAAGAAGCAATCGATTCGTAATTGCAGGTGCAATGTCCCCGCAGCGCCACATAAGATGGCGCTGTTAAAATAGCACATTGCACCTAAAGAGAGACGGAAGATGTCGCCGTTAATATGGCGAATTTAATTCGCCCAGATCAACAGCACTATAATTAATGTTATAAAAGCGATCAAAACTATATACTATATATACATATATCTTGACCAATTTAACATTTAATTATATATATTGCTCTGCTAAGAATTTTTACAGACTTGTTGAACTATTAACATGTATAGGTTTATTTAAAAGGCTTATTAAGTTAATGATTTTCCAGGAATCCCCACATCGTTATTAAAACATGCAATGAATCTTAAACTATAAAGTTTAAATTTATAACATTAAGCCTTCGGTGGGAGAGTTTTAGAATGTTGCTAACGAACCGAACGTGTCTTTCCGAGACTTACAAAAAGTTCTAAATGTACATAAAATGCTTGAAATGTTACAAAATTTTAAACAAAGAGAAGTTCTTATTTGTTTTTGACGAAAAGTGCTCCAAAATCGCGAAGAAATTTTACAAAAAGATTACCTCAACATAGCTACGAAAGAAACTCACCGAGGAAAATTCTATGAGAGGAAAACCCGTTTACGTAGAAATCATATTGTGGCCTTAAATTGTATTGTGCCTGTATTAAATTTTCATCGAGCGAGCTTTGTTTGAGGATATCAAATTGTTTTCTTCGATACATCGAAGAGTCTTTAATTTGGTAAATTTGTGTTTGTACCGATCGCTCATATCAAGCTTTGTCTGATGTCTAATTTAAAAATATTCTGACTGCCTGACAGGCACGGAAATGTTTTAATATAATTGCCACTGAACGATAGACGTTGAGTGACGTAGATAAGCAACGTGATATTTATGCTAATAATTCATCAGTATGTTCGTGGGGGTCATTCATACAATATGATATTTCGAAATCGATCAGCGTGAAATAATATCAAATTCACTAGGCATTGTCGAAAATCGTCGTCTTCCACGGAACTATTCGTCGATATAGCGTATAATAGAAAATTGTCGCCGTTAATGTATTCCATTGAATACGTAATAATGCTCTGGAAATTAGATTCCCGCATTCGATAATAATGTCCCTAATTTATTGCCGATGTAAGTACGAATCGACATTTGCTGAATCGGCTCGTATAACAATTATACTCTGATAATGAATAATTTTAATATCGTATCATATTGTATGATATATTGTATTGCAGGATTACTATAATATTTAGGCTGCTTTATTATTTACTCATGATATTTCGTATACAAAGGACTTTATATTGAGTATTAAATTATTGCTAAATAAATATTAAGGGTACCCTAAAGTATTAGCGTATTTTGAGACCATAAGTTTGAGCTCAGTTTGTGTCTGAATAAAATGATGGAAATATATTTGTAAGCTATTTTTTTTATAAAAATATTTTTAAGGATAAAATTCCAAACCCGAAACTAACGAATTTCACATCCGGCATTTTATACTGCTTTTTTTTAGATTTTTGGGTATAAACGTCACAAAATCCAGTAAAACACTCAAATATATTTATGATGAAATACCAATATTGGTTTCAGAAATTTAAATCGCATAATAGAAGCTTAAGGGATGAAACGTGAACGGGATGGCCTTCAATTTTGATAAAGATGCACTAAATTCCCTAATCAAATCAGATCAACGCAAACAATCTAAGAGTTATCGCAAATATTGAGATTCGCATAGATCTCTATACACACATATTTAAATCATCGTCAAAATGAATAGGATGGGTGTTATGGAGTAGGAAGGGTACCGTACACATTGACGTGGTGTGCGGTATCGCACACAATTAAAACGAGCAACGAAACACGTACTATATCTTCTTGACAACACAAAAAATTGTCCCTTTTTTAACGCCATTGCAACTGATGATGAAAAATTACTATCTCATTTACTATACATTTTGTGTATATGGTGGGATTGGCGAGAAATAGTTCATTAAGAATTAATGAAACTAAGTGAAATTATACTTACACAAGAAATATCCGTATTTATGCAACAGAAAGAGAAAAAAAGTGGGGGACGGGGGGGGGCCACCCACACCCGGGCATGTACCCAAGGACGAGTAAAAAACGACCTTATGACATCCCGCACATCTAACAACACTAAGAAGAAGAAGAAGAAGGAACCAACTTCTGCTCAACCTGGAGAGGATGTAATACCAAGAGGGGATGTAATTAAAAAAAAAAAAATAGGGGGGGGTCAGCCGCGTGCCGCACGCTGTAAGTGTAGATGGTGGAAACCGTCCAGCTTCAACAGAAGGCTGCAGCTGGAGACGCAATAACTGTGTTGCCGACAACGAACTCTATCTTAAAATGTGGGTGTGACTCTACTCTATTCGGCGGTACCAGCCCCGACAGCTTCTGGAGCGGACCAGTGCTTGGCGTAGTAGCCACCATCGACGCATTTCGCACCAAAGCTTTGGCAAAACTTGTTGAAGGCGCTGAAGGCGCCGGCACGGGTCACCAGATCTTTGAACAGAAAGAGAAATTGAGACCGAACAGACAGCAATTTAGTGATATTTGGTATCTTTTAGAGTCCATGCCTTAACCTGCTGTGCAGTCTGTTCCGAGTGCCCTCGGACTATCCAAAACGGGAATGTCCTCCACCTTTCTTTGTTCCTCGAGAAATTACTCACAGAGTCTCCAAGGGCTCACTCCTTTGACTCTGCGCCCTTTAAAATGAGGTGAGATTCCCGAGGAAGAACGGTTTCAGACTACGTGCACCCGAAGATACGTTGAAGAAAAAAGGAAGAGGTTATGCTATGGATTACCTAGCCACGGAGACGAGTCGTCGTAGCCATTCTTCTCTGTATGCACTAGGCTATTGAAGAGCCTTTTATATAGAGTCCTTCTACTGCTTCTGCAATCATCACTTCCACATTCCACTTTACGGGTACGCAGCCCAGCGTAGGCTGCGCACTTAACTCATGTTAGCTGGGTCACCCCAGCAGCGTTTGTTGAGCAAACCGATGGAACCTCTATTTTACATCATTATCCCAGGAGTTTGACTATTACTCTCGGTTGCCCTCCTCCCCCTGGGATTTTATGAGTGGTCATCATAGAGTTAAACGCCCACCAAGAACAGAAAGAGAAGACTGGATGCAGGAGGAACGACCTCCTGCAGCCAAGACTAACCGACGACTCTCCCGACTCCCGCCTCCTGCACGTCACTACCCAACCGGCAACGGTGCACGCGCAAGAAGCGATCGGTCGGTATGCAGGTGCAATGTCTCCACAGGGCCACAAGAGATGGCGCTGTTAAAATAACACATTGCACCTGGAGAGAGATGGCAGATGTCACTGTTAATGTGGCGAATTAAATCTGTTCAGCTTAACAGCGCTACTACGTGGGGATAGTTAATCGCCCACGCTACAAACACAACTGACAATGAATAAAACACGGGAATTAAACAGGGAAATATTACTGCATCTTTCTTATTCACCAGACCTAGCCCCGATGGATTTCCATCTTTTCAGGTCCATGAAGCACAACCTGAGAAAAAAACTCTCCTCGCTTGCTTCTGAACCTCAACGAAGGAGAATCATCGAGAAGATCAGCTTTAAGTTCGAGAAGTTTCTAACCTCGGGTCTTCCGCTCGCTCCGTACCCCGCATGCTTGCTTCCTTGCCACTAGTTCTCCTACTGTGGGTTAATTGAATAAATACGTTGTGCCGATTGTTCGACATTTTATTGATCAACTAGAGCACGTGCATCATTTCGAAATCTATCATTGAGCGATTGAAATCAGAAACATGTGTTCTGTTGTTCATCGCAGCCGACTCGTGGGTCGGGACCATTGTTACGGATTGCGTCGCGATCTGTCGATCACGCATCGCGCCGAGGTGCTCCCAACAGTGGTTTCGCGTACGAACAAAGCGACTTTCAAGTTGCAACGACGAAGATAACAGATCTCTTTACGTCAGAAAGGATTGAACGCTACAGTGGATTGTTAAAAAAAATAAACAGGTTGATCCGCACAGCACGTCACGACATTTATTCAATAGCCACGAACGTAATCTGAGCGAGACGTCATCTTCTGGATGCTAAATAATGTATGACACAAGGGCAAGCAGACGTACTTTATACACAATCGCGCCTCATTTCGCGGAGTCACGTCTGATAAGTCGGTACATGTGCTGAATAAAGTAATTATTTCCCATAGCAAATAGATGAGTTCGTGCCCGAGACTATTGTTGGCGAGGGCAAATCCCTCCGGGGTTCAAATCCCCGCAGTCGGTGAGCATATTTTGTCTTGTATTTATGAGATAAAACTTTGAACACCTTTTCGACGGGAAAATTCACTATGGCTCGCGTTAGCGAGCACAAAGAAGCGCGAACGCCAAACATTCTCCCTAAAAGGCATCGTGCAAAATTTTCGAAATAAGGATTACGTCGCAAATATAATCAAAACTACATCCTTGTGATCTTCAAATTCACTTCAATATAAATAAATGTATTATAAAAGAGGAAACACAGTAATTTTAAACAAATCAATGGCAATGTTTTTATAGGGCGAACTTTGCATAGAGATCTGCTCCCGTATAAAATCCAACTGATCCACGAACATAAAGATAACGATCATAGATAACGCCGTATATTGGCTGATTGGGATCTGAAGCAGTTGGAAATTGACCCAAATTTCGGCTAAAAATCATCAGTTACTGTTTGGTGCGGATTTCGATCTGGTGGAATCATCGGTCCATACTTCTTCCAAAACGAAACTGACAACTTTGTGTAGCCTGGATGATATGGATACCGACAATGAAAAAAATGAGTAGATATCTTATACACAACGTGTTTTATTAACATTTAAAAGTCGAGCGTCCTTATTTAAAGGCCTTATAAGTTTGTGTAGCGTTTTCGAATGGCGACTTGAATAAACATTTTGCATGCTAATTTTAATTTTATTGCGGGAGAAAAGCGTGTTAAAATTTCGCGGACGCTCGAGTGAAATTGCGGAATATATTAGACGTAAAAAGGGAATAAAAGAAGGAAGCACAAAAGTGCACTACGGAACACTTGAGGACACTTTGTGGCAACCGTAAAAGTACTTATGAAAGCCGACAACTTATTCGTACTCGGAGAAAGACGGTTAAAAGATATATACATAGAGCTTAAAAGCTCTTCAGAATTCGTACATAAAAGAGTCTCTGCCTTTTCGCTAGTTCGATTTAATTCTTCATAAAACAACGTAAGCCTGCGCCAAAAAAATCTTTCGTCGGAAAATGGCGCCACTTAATCATCGGTTGATTGGTTCGTTATCCCGGATAATACGATTATAATGGACGCTCAGCTCTGCATGAAAATTAAAATTGATTTAATTTAACGCTCAATTTGAATTTTATATCGGTTAAATATACATTGGGCGTAAAAATAGAACGCTGCTGAAATTCGGATGCCCTTAAGGGTTGAATGAATTTATTGTGCATCGTCAAATATTGCGAAGCAAAAAGCTTTTCGGTTAAATAAAGCATATAACACCTTGTGTCCGGCAGCCATGCGTGCTGCATTAGCACTTTGAAAACCGTTGATTAAATCTCATGCCATTTTACGAATCAAAGTTTCAACAAAAATAGCATAGAGCATTTTGGCGCCATGAAACTATGAAAGCCATTATAAGGAAGAACATGCATAATGGATTGTGGAAAATAGCTGAACCCTTTCAAGCAAGGGATGTGGTATACTCTCCTGAAGATTTTCAATGCATATTTAATTCTGCACTTGCGAATATTTGCATCAAAATGGAAGTCAATTCCGCTTAAAATAATATTCAAATATTTTGAAAATCATTAATAGCATAGTAACATAGTAAATACAAGAAAAGCGAGGAATCTAATAAGATTGATTTTTTTACAGAAAAAAAAACATCAGTTTATTGAGGTATTAGGTTTGGAGCGGCGAGTGGCAATATGAACCTGCTCGGGTCATTATTTAAGCAGTATATTATTTAACCCATTGAGTAGGGAGCTAATTTTAAATCGTCATAAACTTAGATGCTATATTTGCTTGTCCGCCATTTATCATCCGTATAAATCCACTTATCTGTCAGGACCGTCGCAGCCTGTTTGAAGCTTGTACATAAATGAACAAACACTGTCGATAGCATACAATATTCGGTCATTTCTTTGCGTAAACATAAACAATACACTTGAAATCGATTAATTTAGGTTATCATTATTAGTCGATAAATTTGGCAAGAGTGGGTAGAATGAGGGACTTTATTGTTCCGTTACAAATATAATATAAATACTCCTCTAAGTTATACGCACTTGCACGTGATTGGGTTCGATATCAGACTATTGAAGCCAAACAGGAGGTGAAACGAACAAAAAAAGCACTCGTCTTAACTAGGATCATCATTTAACTCAGAGAGGAATCCATTACAAGATTACAAACTATTTAACAAACAGCAAGAAAGATGAAAAAAGATGTACACGCCACAGGAGGGCAAAAAAAGGTAGCTGTTGATCTGGCGAATTGCATCTGTACAGATTAACTTCACGCAGGGGTGTAATAACCCCCTCAATGTCCGATCGAAAATCTCCTCTGCAGATCTTATGCATATTCGTTAGAATACATAGAAATAGGGAATCCAATCTCGAGCCAAAATTTTGATCCTGGAATTTCGGATCAGTCCCGGGATCCCGGGATAGTCTAAAAATAACTTGAAAGCGAAAGAATTTTATTTATTTTCGTATGATATCATCAACGGGACTGATAGAATTCCTTTCTGCTGAGACACGGATTAAAACTCGCAAAATTCCCGATTTCCCGACAAATTATTTATTTCCGTCGCCGCAGATAAATACTTATATACTCTAATACTTTGATGTGATTTGTAATTATACAACGGAGCAGTACAAAAATTCTGAACCCCATATCTATTATATTTCATATGGATATTCTCATTATTAGAGCCGATGTGTAGTAAATACATCACCGGTAGGGAAAGGTTAATATGTACAACAATTTGAAAAACATGTACGTACTCTATATATGTATACATAGATTAGATTGATACTGCCCCTAGGCGTCACCTAAGCTCGCCAGTTAGTAGTTACGCCACTGTTTCCAAGCGTTTAAGAAAATTTGAATACGTCTGTCAAAAAAATCATGATCAATGCATGACAAGTCAATCAACCCTGCAAGGTTTTGAGACACAGTGGGAAACCATCACATGAAAAAATATTTTTCCAGATGATACATCCTTTGAAGGTTGCCTATATCAAATTAAAAATATTGCTCCACAAAAAGAAAATATACAATAATTTAAAACAGGAATGGGAATCATTTGCTTTGTATCCACGTGGGTGTGTACCAAAATGTATTCTAAATATTCAACATTTAGAAAAAATAAGGCTCTTAATGTGGCTGCTCAAATTCTCCATGGTAAATAACCCCACCGTGAAATAAAATAAAATTACAACATTCCAGGATCGATTCCCGTTTCGATTCGACCGCATATATTTTTAAGGCCTTCTTTTACGTTCAAAATCCTATATAAGTCCGCCACGATCGTTTGAGCGTGTATTACGTTCGTCTTAACGATATTTCTTAATTCAAAAAGCGTTTTTTTGCCTCTCCCGAAGCACACTCCATCATAAAATATGTATTGTACAATACGAGAACACGTTCCCACAGGACCGTATAAGACTGTCTTATTCCTGTGATGTATTGGGAAGAAGGGTAACTGTTGCTACAGAAAACACACGAGGAAGAACGAATAAAAGAGCACAATAAGAATAACGATCTTCAAAGCAACAATAACTTTCTTAGTTTTTACAGCGCTTATATAACACAAAAGGAACAATTCTGCTACGTACTAAAACTTTTATTAAAGAGAACTTTTTTGTATCATCAGTGGCTTTCAAGGGCTTCCTTTGGCTCCTGCTTAATTGTGTGATATTTTATAGACGGTGGAATATTATTTTTCCCTGCTTAAATAGGCTGGCAAAAATAGAGAAATACGATCTATTGAGTTCTTATTTTGGGATTCCAAAGATAAAAGCTTCTGGCTAGAAGCTCTCAATCTGCTAATCGGATTGCTTCACTGAAATATCTATTGATTCAATAAAACGCCAACGAACCAAAACTCTTATATTTCCCCATATAGAAAATTGTATTCAAGATTCGTAACAAAATCATATAAGGAACAATCAACAAAATCCTTCATGATCTCAAATGCATTAAATAAACATGTTATTTCATTTCATTATATACCCTAAAACAAATATAATCGAGCTGTTTTTTAACGAGCACCTAGATAGTAAGATAGTATACTCGTTATAACCGTTATATCATACATTTAATTGCATTTGAAGCCCCAATAAAAATGTGGTCAGTCACACATCCTCTAGATTTGAACTCAAGATGATAAAATTAATAATCCAACCGCTTAATCGCAAGACTATCTACTATGTTGAAAAGAGTGAAGAAAAGCTTGCTTCAAAACTCGAATCTCAATGAATTGACCTGAAATTAGGTCACCTTAACGATTTCATTTTAAAAATATAATAAATAAAAACTTTAAATGTGTCACTATAGCTTGAAAAAGTTATTAAACTTATATCTTATATATTGTTTGTGTCATTTATTTTTAAAATAAGGTAGTATTCTTGCCGCATTCTATATAAGACATTATACAGTGTTTTTTTTTGGTTAGGGGGATATTTTGCTACGTTTCACACTATGCTCTAAGTGTCAGGGTTGTCAAAATAGATTTTTTTTCAACATTTTGAAAAAACATCCATTAAATTATCACAACTTTTTAATCTTGTATAAATTCAAATGCTCGCTATAACCGTGATCTCGCCGCTGAAGTGCTCTTAAAAGAAACGTATTCGATTTGGATTGTCAATGATTGTAAGTAATTCAGTAGTTAAATCATATATGCAATCAAATCGATGTAACCAACCGAATCACGCACACCCCGTGTTCATTACAGCGTTGGCACACACACGCTCTCACAGCCAAGCACACGCTCGCAATTGATCATAGCATTAAATCTAACTTTGTCTGGAATCGCATGCATATTCCATTATTTACTTCGCAGACAGATCTATCTGAATGATTGATTGTGCTCGCTAATAGCAACCTGTGATCTATGATGCTTCAAAGTTAAAATATAAATTGGAGAAAGCCCGACGAAAACGAAATTCTCTCTGCAATTCTTAAGTAACGGATCATCCAGCTTCGGGCGTCATGAATCTCAATTGAACGTGATTATTCATAGAAATTTCATTAATATTCATTTCTCGGGCTCCCGACTTTGGCAAAACTGCGAAGATTTCAAATTTATACACAAAATTAGCATATTTAATATAATGCACGAGATATTCCATATCTCTTAATCAAGCGAAGTGTTAAAATATCGCCAAGTAAAATAGATATTGTGAAATGGTATCTTATATTTTGAATGTTTATCAATATTATAGGTGCATGTAATTTAAATCATGGTTTCATTTCCGAAATATATTTCTCTATATAAACTATCTAAAAACTTTTAATAATTCATTTTATGAAATTCAGCCACACCTAGTTTAACCAATTTGTAACTGTCAAACTGCTGATAACAATGCAAACGAGCTATGTTAGTGATAGTAGTGTAAAATCATGTATCGTAATTAATTAAAACGTGTAAACTTATAAATTTGTCAAGATTCAAAACAATCAGTAATTTGGCGCAGCGAGTGGCCAAAATAAAACAAGATCCTCTTCGGGTCATAAATTTGGTAGCAATTTCTACCGTAGATCGCTCATTGTTTTGGAATCATACGTGAACGAGTTTATAATTGAGATCCAAATCTTAGACATGATTCTAAAAAGGCAAAATCTTCTCTGAAATAGAATCGATTTATCTAAAATTTCTTTTTATAAAATAAAAAATATATGAAAATAATGGCATTTCAATGCTTGCGTCTAAGCAAAGGACATTGTGCGATTGGTTTAAGGATAAGCCCACTAATTATTTTAAATAGCCATTTGTGTTGTGTAATATATAATAAAATAGGTTTATTACTGTTGTAGTGGTTGTTTTATGCTACGTGCATATAGTAGAGCCGGCGCAGCGCATGCGCATAGCATCTTTATGATGTATGCAATAGAAACAGAAAGATTGCAGCCGATTTTTTTTTCCTACCAATTCGCCTTGTCGCACTTATACCAGTTTTATTTCAAAACAAATTTTCCCCATTTTGCTATAAAACTCTTATTTATTTATTCTTTTTAAATAAATTAACTGGTAGAATCATTTTTCAGATTTAATAGCAAACTATCAAATGAAATATATTTTATAATATTGAACTTGATAAGTCATTCAAATTGACATAATTTAAATAATAATTAAATATTTGACTACTATTTCCATTTAGAAAATAATAAATCGCATTTTTTCTAGGAAAGTGTTGAAATAAGAATGTGCGACCCTGGCGATTAGCGATAGTACTTGTGTTAAATAATTTTCATAACCGTTCGTAGATGGCGTCATAAAAAATAGTTTAATATTGCATTTAATTAAAAATTTGTTAATTGCATAATTTTATGCATTCCAATAGTGTATTAAAATCTATTTAAAATATTGATCATAAAAAATAATTTTTATTTTGTCGTCATATATAGTTATTTTAAAAAAGTCTTAAGCACCGTGGCGCTATCTAGTGACAGTTTTGTATAAACTTAGCCATGATTTAAATGTTATATGCATGTTAGAACTAATTTAAAATTATACAAAATTCAAGCATATAATTTAATGTTTAAAATATAAAAATATAATTTAAAAATGCTATAAAAAAACTCAAGAAAAAATATTTTTATTTTAACGGCGGTCAAACGATAAGTTCGCGAATAGTAGTACGCGCACTCAGCATATATACCAGTGAAATCATACAGTAAGTGTGTCTATTGAAAGGAGAGACGGTTAGCACTCCCCTTGACAAGGATGGAATACATAAATTGGACGAGGCACACTTGTCCAACAATTTTTTTGTCAATGATGACCAATGAAAATCAATTCGTGCGAATATAGAAAATTAACCTAACTTTTTGCCCTTTTATCTAATTAAAGACACGCCCATTTATAAACACGATAATAATTCGGACCAATCAGAGCCGGTCAACAATTGTTTTGATTCGCTTAAAAAATATTTGAATCTGAAACATTAAAATTCAAATAAAATTGTGTCGCCAGGGCAAAAAATCAAGTATACTTAATGCAATTTCGATTATGCATTTTTTTGCACAGTAATATATTTTTTTCTTTTGCGTATGTCGCAATATAATTGTTGGAAACTATACGTGTTCAGTGTTGTGGTTTTATTGTGGCTCATTCTCAAAGGAGCACCTAAATAGAATCATTTATGGAAGCTTAAATGGAATCCACACAAGTAAATTGCATGTCTCTCAAATGCCAGCTCTGTGACTAGCATGTTCTTCCGGTTTCGAGATACAAACTTAGCACGGAAACACTAAATACGACTTAACAGTGTGCACGGATTGTAATGTATTATTCAAATGTTTCAACTAAATGTACACCATTAAAGCCGCCATCTTTGTTTTAGTCATATTTTATTATATTTGAATATAAAAATATGAATACTTCGCCAATAAGAACACATTCATCACTAGATCTTGTCGGTTTCCAAAAATCGGTTTTGAAAACCCGGTTTTTAGGTAAAAATTGTGATATTCGAAAACCGTTTTTTTATCCTAAAAATCCGGTTTTAAATATAAAAATGTTTTTTTTTATTATCCAAGAACTTTGGATGAAAAATATTAAATCGTCCACTTGACAGTGTTTAACCCTTTGAACTTCTATGTCGAGGCTATATCGAGATTTTGTTTTTCGTAAAAACACAAAAACTATTGAAACACAAATAAAACCAAAAATTCTTGATCAAAACTCATCGGAATTTTTCGAGTACCTAAGCCCAAAACGGGAAGACCATCGACAGGAGACAAAGAACAACGTTTGGATGAGACCGGGGATTTTATATACAACAATTCCAATAAACGTAAACACTGCACAATGTGCTCTAATCGCAAAATTCCTTGAGGAAAGCTTATCACAATAGTAAAACTATGTATTTACTATTGTGATACCTGCGATAAGAAACCAGGCCTTCATTCAGCCGATTGTATCAAAAAAACCACACATTATTGGAATTTAAAAATGTTTCATTGCATGTACCAATGATTGTATTTTTTCATTTTTCTGATAATGTTTAAATGTAAATAGACATTGTTAAAGTCTGTGTAACGCTTTTAACATTGAATGAAATTCAAATTATTTTAATATATCCATTAATTTAATTTTATATTAAATTCTTAAAACCGAAAACCGGTGGAAACCGGTTTTATTCGAAAAACAAAAACCGAAAACCGATTTTGAAGAATGTCGATTTTTGCATAAGCCATATTCGTCACTGACCCTCTTAATTTTGATTTTGTCAACGATAAGAATGATGCGAGTATCTTAATTATCAAAACAAACGCCTGCTCTCAAGACAACACGAACGAAAGTCGTCTTATCTTTGTTGAAAGACCTTCATAGTTTATTCGACGATAGCGATTTCAGTTAATTATACCTAAATTTTATGACGGTTAAAAGATTCTTTAGAATGCGTTTTTTTTCATTGAATAGTAAGTATAAACATTTACGAGTTTCTATAAAAAATATATATTAAGAATGTTTAGACGTGTGGGGGTACCTTTACGGCACGACTTAGCCAACGATGCACCAGTTTGTGGTGAGACGCAAGACACCCGTCTCTGTCTCACGATTTCCGGTCCGATAAGTTTAAGACGATAGCTTTATCGTATTTAAAACTAACTATACATTCTATTAATTAAAAAAAAATCATATTGGCCAAGTGTTGAGCACACCTGACAAGGGAAGGGGAAAAATGGCCTACACGCAAATGTAATGAATGAAGCGTTTCACGCTAATTGTAATTTAACACGTTGTCATCCGGTATCCGAAGAAAAACTTAAACGCTATAGTGTGTTGATGATTTTTAAGTCCGAGAAAAATTAAATATAAAAATCATATTCATATAATATGTACCAAAAATTTAAATAAAACTAGAAAACGGTCAACACCTTAGCGGACACGTCTGCATCATGCGTCTTTTTTTGGTATGGAAGATGACTGCATAATGCACACGTTTGTGTTTCCATGGTAATAAAACTATCCAAACTAAAGAGGAAACTTTGGACTAAATTAAATTTCAAAATATGTCTATAAGATGACGTTCTAAAATAAAAGAAATTATGACCATTCTATGTACTATTTTTTGGATGGGGAAAAGAGTTTAATATGAATATAAATAGCGACTTACCTCTCTATCTTTTGCGTAATATAAAACTCTTCCTCTGAGGCGAAAAAATCTTCTCTGCCATCTTTGGAAACTCCATGTCTGCTTCATCAGGAAACCTTCCTTCGTCGCTGCCTACAGAAAAAATAACAATTAATCCAACTTCTCACATTGGGTGATTCCTAGAACTATTGTTTGGGGACTACATAAGAATATCCCTCAACTTGTTACCACCCGATAAGTTACTTCAGTACGTGGTTGTTCGGTTGTCAATTAACAATATCAACGGTCGAATCTTCGCCAAAAGCTACTCCTCGAATGCCATGCGGTACAAAAAATCGAAAAAAAATCTCAAGAATCAAATAAGCCATTTCTCATATCCAATATAAAGTCGTGACTAATAAATATTTTAAGACCCACTTAGGGCAATGAATAATTCGCGCCGCCTACGCGGAAAGGGTTAAAACTTCCCGCCCCATAAATATTCCACAATTTCTCTGATGGATAATAAAAGATATATAATAATTTAAAAGCCATACATGCGAGAGAAACGCCATAAGACGACTTTTATGGTTCGATTCGGATAAAACGGCAATGAAGTGTCTGTGGCATTCAAAATTAGCATCTGAGCAGAATAATGCCAGAGTCTTTTACTACTTTTTGTTATCCTCCGAGGATTTTTCTCGAGAACGACTAACTGAATTTGGTGATAAACGATGCGATGCCGAGGTTCTCAATCGGGGGAGGAAAATATCTCCTTGGAAAATAAACTTTCCTTAAGAAAACCTGTTACAAAATTAACAATGAACTTAAATTGTAAAAAGTTGCTAATGATCCATATGTAAGGGAACGCGCGATGATTTCTCCATCGGAAGAATTTACTGTGACTGAACAAACTGGATGATAAATACGCGGGAACAAAAAAAAATGGCCGTTAAGATCCCCCCTGCACTCCAGGTACGCCAACTTCGAAACAAAAAAATCCTCCGCCTTCAGGAGCAAACAAAATATTCGTTCATTTCTTCGGAATATTTCTTAATGTTCAATTTGCACGGCATCTGCTTTCTATTGTGTATTTCTAATGTGTTGCAAAAATAAAAGGACAGGGTTACCATGCAAGCCTGTCAGTTTACTTCAGAAGGGGTAGATTTTGCAAAGGAGTGATGATACTCGGCTAATGACGCCACTCTAGTACAATCAAGGGAGAATAACAAAATTGGTCAACGATAAGAATGATGCGAGTATCTCAATTATCAAAACAAACGTCTGCTCTCAAGACAACACGAACGAAAGTCGTGTTATCTTTGTTGAAAGAGCTTATCCGACGATAGCGATTTCAGTTAATTACACCTTAATTTTGTGATGGTTAAAAGATTCTTTAGAATACGATTTTTTATTGAATAGTAAGTAAGTATGAAGTAGAGTTTCTATCAAAAAATTAAAATAGATTTAGACGTGATTTTAAAACGTCTATGTCTCACGATTTCCTGTCTGATAGGCTTAGTTTCGCAATCGACGACATGTCGTTGCTCAGCATCCAGAGGGTTAAAATTGATCAAAAATCCTATCAGAGGATAACAGATGATATTAATAAGCTTTTTAAATGCTAAATAAAATTCTAGTATCATAATTGGCATTGTTGAAATATTGTATTGCCTTTCTTCTAATCTAAAATTTAATTGTCATGCTCTAAATACATTTAAGTAAATATTTAGCATTTGCTGGCATGGAAGAAAGTGGTCTATATTTTCTTAGAAGACTGAAGATTTGTTGATTTTATCGTGTATGATGCCAAAAGAAATCTTTAGAAAACTGCATATTTTGAATAGAACTAAGAAGCAATGTTAATCATAATATATTCTTGAAAAATGGCTCTTATTTATTTATGTTATTGATTTCTAATTGGAGATGATGTTTTTATGTTTGATGATTTGTTCCTTGGTCAATAAACAAGAGAAAAATACAAAAATGTACTATGATAATTAAAATAAAATAAGTTTTAATGATAGAAAAGATATATTCAGTATTAGAACAATGAGGGCAGAGACTCACTAGAGAAGCTAAAAAGTGGAAAAGACATAAAAAATAACGATCAGACACAAATAGTAAAGAGGGAGTAGTATTACCGAGTATTCTGATTTTCAGCTGATAGAAACTGACCTTTAAAATAAGAAATCTCCGCAGATTGTGTAACGCTGAAACATAAAATCACAAACCGAACGTGATCTGAAAATTCAACGCGAACATTTGGCGCAAAAAATAAGGGACCAAGACGAGTTTCTCTCTCTGCAGAATAAAATTGTTACGACAATTTCGCCGGATCGTCGCGCAAACATACAAAATTACACTGCAATTCGGGAAAAAATCAGAAACAAGATCGAATGGAAAAATTCGCGATTAATTACGGCCATAAAGGGAGCCATCACAAAAGGGTTTCAGCATCCCCTTTACAAATGTGGATCTCTCGTATTGTACCATTTTTCGAGCGAATCCATTGTCCGTTTGTAACCATTGTGGTATTGTTGTTGAAATGGAACATGAAAGACTGAAAAGACACGTGTGAGTATAAAACGTTCTCATTACTCGGAACTTGCCGTAAGCTACGGCTCCGGAAATACTTTATTCAGCACGTCGACGACTGTAAGTATTCAGTACTTAAACTTAGCGAATTGCACTACTCGAAACTGCTTGGATTTTGTGGCATTGCGGAAAAATACCAGGACTTATAAAATCTAATAATAAAGCAAGAACTAATGGTCGATGGGTGTGCATTTGAACTTATACGATCGCAACTCGAGGATAAACCAATGTAACTTTCAGAATTTTATACGCCTATGTTTCTCATGTTTGAGCAAATGCTGAAGATTTGCAATGAATGTTTCAGAACATCAATAATCATCAATATTATTTTTTTTTCTTTTATAAATTTGTTTCAGAAGATTATCTTGTTTCTACTTTTTCTTGAAATATTTTCTAGCAACCTCCAAAGCAACCCTATATAATCACATTTTCATAAAAATCATTTTTTTAAATTCAAAATGTATAAAGCGATTTAATTTTTTCTCAACGTTTATTCATTCCAAAATGCAGTAGCGAAAATAACTCCATAAACTCTCTTTTTACGTTTGTACTATATTCAAATGCACATAATGATGTATTCTTAAGTAGAATAATTCTTGCACTAAAAATAAAAAAGAAATGATTTGAACTTGTTAATTGTTATGTTTTTACATAATACTATAAATCCTAAAATTCCTTGCAAAATTTTAAATATTTTAAGACTACTCCGGGGCAAAATATCATACAATATTCGGTGCATCGATGGGATTTAATCGGATCATGGACATGTACGGAAAAGCGCCTATTTCTAGCTTCGTCCGACTCTTTGAACAGGACACGTAGCACGGGACATGTTGTCCATTGAGTGGTCTTAAATTTAGATTCAAATGACAGTAAACCCGTCGGAAAAGCTCATCTATGTTGGGATGAAAAAGTCAACAAGATCGCCGGTCGTCTGCGGCTGGCGATCGGAAGACGTAAAGGTCCAGGATAGACGTAAATGGTGGAATGCATTATCGGTAGCTCTCTTATGAAGATATGAAAGTAAATAGATAAATTCTGTGTGTGTAGTCTTTCAATTGGACATTGATAGCACGTTTTATGAAAAACGACCTCCGCATCAATTTGGTCGAAGAATCAACAAGAGCTTGCAAATCGAAATGAAACTCCAAAATCAATGGGAAAGACAACGAGACTAGCATATACAAAAATTTAAGACATGAAAATCTTCGTTAATCAAAAGAAGGATGACCATAAGAAGTGTTTGTTTAATCTTTAACATCTTTGATATTCTTCTTCTGGGCGTTCCTACGGAAAAATAAACATTAGAAAGCGCACTTCGACTTAAGTCATATGTCTGTGTATCAGTTACTAAAGTATTTGGTATTAAAATCATAATCACAATCGTAACACAATGTTGGAAAAATTTATTAAACCAGGTAATCATTAAACATAGAGGATAAAGTGGATTAGATCTTAGTGTCATATTATAAGTAGAACCCAAAATGGCTTTCGTTTTATTGCTTGACTGTTTTTGGGGATTAGTTGCACTTGCGGCTGCTGTACTTTCAAGGCATGTTTTGTACTGTTTTGGTGACTATACTCATCAAGAATAAATTGTGATTTTTAAAATTCAAATTTAACAACCCAATTTACAATGGATCGATTTTCGCCGAGTGAAGAATTTATTCGAAATTTAGTGTTTTATCATTTTCTCAAAACAGAGACTGCAACGAGCGCCACTAAAAATATTTGCGATATACTGGACGATATTTTAAATGTTCGCAAGTGTCAAAATTGGTTCCAGAAATTTCGATCTGGAAGTTTTGAATTAAAATTGCCCTGGAAGTGGAAGACTAAAAATCTTATCCTAATTTAAACATTTATGGATATGAAAAATTATTTCCCTAGAAAAGTCTGCTATGGAATTCGCCTGCATCCGATGAGGTTGTCTTAAGAATTCCATTGGAAAATTTTCGTTTCGCGCCAAAATAACACCTCGTTCACATTCTGGCGAATCTCTTTAAAAAAACGCCCTAATTTAGCAGCATAAGTTAATAAATCACATTTCGCGATAATGCTCCTAAGGCAGTCCTTTCCGCTTTACTCCCGAATTTGTAATAAAGACTTTGGGGTTGATATATGATATAAATTAGTTATCGCTTTGGTCCGGACATACATCATGGTCTTCTGGAACGTATCCGATGACATAGATAAGTAAACTTCGCGTCATCCCGTTACTCAGGATACCTAACATTAATCATAGGGCTACTTGATTCCGTCCCATTATGCCCCTAATGCATATCCTTTAGAACTTTCAACTCATTTTTCTTTTCTCTTCGGGCGATTCCTTAACGGGCACTTGAAGAGTAATGGTGAGAAAATATTTACCCTGAAAAATGAATACTAGTGGGTGTCGGGGTGAGGAATTAAAAACAAATTTGGCTCATTCCTAACCGGTCTGCATAATGATCCACATGATATTATTCATTATATGCAGAACAATAATAAATCACATATTTTAAAGCGTTCGATTAAGATCATCTTGTGATCGAATAACATTGTGTGTCATTCGTGATGAAATCGCGTAAAATGACTTTCACATCGGCTAAAATGGATTCGCATTCCATAATGATAATTAACTGTCTCGGATTTACGACACTGATACAGCAATTAATTTAATTGGAAGATGAATGGATATGAATTAATCAAAGCCATAAATTTCTACTATTGATTTTCAGTGTTCTTTTTGAATCATGTTAAGCTAAAACGCTCGATGACGATGTTTTAGAAAAACTTTAAATTAATGCCTTCCTCTACATGACATTTCCCGATTATACCATCAGCGCCTATCCATATTAAAGGTCAGTCCTTTAATATTAGCACCATGTCCTTTTGGTTTATTTATATCTTAAAATTTAACTTCCATCTTTCGGTATATAAACACTTAACCACTGACGACTCATCGGTGAGTTGCTATGGTTTCTTCATGTTTCCATTTTATTCTTAAATAAATTCAACAGAGATCATCAGGGCTGCCCATTGAATGATCTTTGTTGAAGTTAAACAACCTTTTACCCAATTCCTAGTATCCCTAAAATCGCTGACGGTTAAAAGATTAAGACTTATTTGTATCCAAGTTTATCATTTTTATTTTTTGAGCGTTCCCACGGATAAACAAACTGTGTGTTGGTTCGCATACCAATAAAAAATACATAATTGTACTCAGATTTATAACAGCAAATGCATTCATGTTATATGATTCGATCAAAATTATGTGGCAAAAACTTTAGAAGAGCTTGAGAAATATTAAATGTGCATGAAAAAGTCATCAAAAAATCAGAATAAAATGTAATAATGAAGAAGCTTATTTTATAAAATAAATAGATATTCCAAGCAGTCTGAAATTTGTAGGTACGAAATGCAAAAAAAATGATTGTATTGAAGAAAATGTATAGGGTCATTCAAAAGAAACGCTCAAAGTTCGTTAAATTATAGCGGCCAAATTATTAAAGCAATACCCGTCAAGTTTATTGTGAATTATTGAGTAATATATGGCAAATTATTGTAAAAAAAATATAATGTTGAATAACGTGTGCAAATAGCCTTATAAAAGGGTTTGCTAAAAGCCATTTCGTACAGAAATCGTACACCTCACCAGCACGTTAAAGGCTACTAAATCGAGACATTCTCGCCGAAATCTGGACGCTTGAAAACAGTGGCGTAACTATTAATTGGCGAGCTTAGGCGACGCCTATGGGCAGTGACTGTCTAATCTATGCATACATATATGCAGTACTTATATATGTTTCAAATTGTTATATTAAGCTTTCCAAACCGGTGATGTATTTACTACACCTCAACTCTAATAATGAGAATATCGATATGAAATATAATAGATACGGGGTTCAGAATTTTTGTATTCCTCCGTAATATAATTACGAATCAAGCCAAGAGTTTTATCAGTCACATTGATGGTATTATACGAAAATGGGGGCTCACGCGGTCATCAACTCGAACTAGAATTTAATGGTTGATCTAATGCAAATGCCGAAATCCCGGGATAGAAATTTTGGCTCGGGATTGTTTTCCATAGCCATAACCGCGATGATAACCAATTAACAAATTAGAAAGTAGCATCACACCTTATAATATTTTTGATAAGGTTGAAAATGGATTTTTCGTAAAATGATTTTAACAAAGGGGGGAGCACACCGGCGTGCCAAGATTGATGCCAAAAAAATGTTGATACAACCCCAAGCTACACCTGGACACCCATTAAGAGAACAATAAAAAAGAATCCGAAGAGAAACAATGGATAACACTTAATAAATTACACACCGAGCTATTAATCAAGTTGCCTCCACAACAATGGGAGTTATCTGGCACAAATTTGAGGAAGCTGCGCGTTCGGGTTTTGTGGAGCTTTCAGGAAGCAGCGCAAATAATTCAGGTCGATATATTGAGGGTGGAAATAATACAAGATTTGCAAAAAAATCTGACAACCTTAATATGGATGCTAAAAAATCGTTTCGCCCGCAAAAGAACGTCACGATCGTAATTGATTGATGTTTTTTTAAGGCATGCCTCGGTTTAAATTATGTATATTTTTTTAAAATCGGGATTTGTAACAAAAATATATAAATACATTTCAGCCTCATAACCTCTCAGTGGGCCTTTTACGCGATGAATTCTTTATTTTTGAACGTCACAAAGGTCATAAAAGAAAACTATCAAACAAAGGTACAGTAAAGGGACATAAAATAGCACATCCTTGTGATATAGGTCAACTCCTTGGGCGAGGGGTGAATCAGGGCAAAACGAAAATATCTGCCAAGAAATGATTTATGTTTTTATTTTGCTGGCTATTTTTGGATAAAAATATAAAGTTTCGATCAAAAA
Organism: Stenopsyche tienmushanensis; assembly: GCA_008973525.1. Classification (NCBI taxonomy): domain Eukaryota; kingdom Metazoa; phylum Arthropoda; class Insecta; order Trichoptera; family Stenopsychidae; genus Stenopsyche; species Stenopsyche tienmushanensis. The sequence continues at coordinate 27,571 of WACJ01000095.1, forward strand.
AATTCGCAGGGTTGCATTGCGTTATCGCGTGCAAAAATTTCGCTAAAACAACACCCAATTTTAGAGGTTTTGTATTATTTTTTAACACGTACTCTTTTATGGATTATAACTCTGACAAGATACATAGGTCATCCAGAAAGTGAGGTTACCACCCATCACCAATGTCATGTGCACCCATCTTACATACAACTTCTTGTAACCGAAGTTTCTCCGATACAATACCACCAAGAAGACTTAGAGGAATATCAGGAAATTCTTCGGTAAGGTCATTAAGCATCACACGACGGTCATTTTGTACTTGTGCTTCAATTTTTAGCACAAGTTCATTATAAATCACTGATGATCTCCCACTATTTTCTTCGTCATGTGTATCAATACGGTATTCTCTGAATAACCTAATCCATTTCGTGACTTGTTGTCGACTCATCACATCACTAACATATATATTCGTGGCGGTATTGTTCTGTTAAGTTAAAAAAATTGATGAGCGCGCGATGACTTCTCCATCGGAAGAATTTACTGTGACTCAACAAAATGGTCGATAAACACGCAGGATCAAACAAACAGACCGTTAAGATCCCCTCTACACACCAGATGTGCCAACTTTGAAACAAAAACAATCCTCCCAGCCTCAGGAGCCCTTGTAACCTTACTTTCTAGATGATCCTCATATATCATTATTTAAACCAAAAATATAGTACATACATAAGAACAATTCCTATTATAAATTCATACCAATTGTTAATAAACAAATTTTATTGTTAAATCAGTGCATGGCAAATGACAAATAGAGGAATGTGTCTTTTTATAATTTTGCATAGCAAAATTTAATACCACATACATTCCAAAATTGCATCTTCTTTGTGTTCATGGTTCGTGTTATTGATCAAAACGAAGTTTGCAGTATTTGGCTCGATGCCCCTGTTCTGTTCAATTCTTTTATTTACCATCGTCTCCTTGGCATTCAATTTGAATCAATATTTTTGAAATGGGGTTTTCAATGTCGAAAAATAAATAAATCCGAGCCAGAATATCTGCAGACGTTTGAATCTGTAACACTGACTTCCGTATCCAATGCTGAATTAATGCATACAATTTCATCCCAAATCATCGTTCGAATACACTGACAACAGTTGAGATTCAAATTAATAATATAACTCCGGTGTCTTGTATACACGAGGATGGAATTTAATATTCAAAATTGTTCATAAATTCTATACAATTTGAGTACTGGAGGATTTGCTTATAATCATGGATAATTGGATTGGATTAAGTATCAAAATGTGGATAATTTTTCGATCTGGGAATATGATATGACAATGATACAATATAATATTATTGTGTCTTCGGGGTGGTAGTAAAGTTTTATTGCATTAAATTAATTAGGGTGAGAGTCTTAATATGGCCCTACTTTATGCGATCTTGCCGCATTAACGATCGGTCAGGCTATAATTGAATTTATGGGGGATAAGAATGGATGATGTGGTTTATTTCGGTATTGTTTTATTTTTTATCCGGGGGGAGGGGTGGTTTTTTAACGAATTTGTGAAGCGCAGATCGGTTACGCTAGTGTTTACTACGAGGGACGCAGTCACGTGTGGGGGTAGTCGACAACAGGTAGAGTCTGCGATCGAGCCCGTCGGGGACAGGTGCGGGCGACGCTTCCTCTGGAGGTCTCCCGAGGGTGCGTTTTTCATGAATGAACAATTAGAGGCGATAAATTAAAGCCGGGGACGTATTCGCGCGCCCCCGGCGCACTCTCAGCGTCGGGAGCGACGCCGGGACGTCTGAAAAAATTGACGAAAGACCGCCGCGTCGACCGGACGAGGGCTTCGTTAGGGTGATGGATCATTATTTTTTTAGGGAGCAATATATCCCGGCGCAGGGCGTTTTGATGAATCGAATGCTGGGCTATTTTTTCGTTCGGGGGGAAAAACGGACGTCGAATTAATTGGACGAACGATGCGAAAACGCTTCGTAATTGGAAGAAAAACACGCAAAAAACTGTATCGAATCAGAATATTTTCCCATTGTGTCGATTTTATAGCATAGATAGAAAGCTTGGGAGCTCGTTTGAATTAGTTTCGATGTACTTTCCATTCAAAAATATACATTTAAAGCGTTTCAACTACACGTGTTCGAGTATAAACACGCGTCGTTCCACTTTGTGATGGGCAATTTTGTACGTAACTCGGTTCGCTGTTATCAGCGACGCTCGTCGAAGATCTGTCTGCGGCGTCGACGATCTCAATGAACGTTTGCGTGGATTTTAGATCGATGTTGTGTATATTTTGATAGGGTCCCGGATGACGCGGAACGCGAGGGACGGAGCGGTGTACGTACGGATCCGTTGGCTCGCTTGCTGGTGGAGATCTTCCTGATGAAGAGGCTGGCCGGCTCGTTGTCGTCGCTGTCGTCGCTGTCAGCGCGGGAGGGCTTCGCGGGCGTCGCTGGGGTCGCGGGAGGCACGGGTGGCGCCGGTGGCGCCGGCGGCGGAGCCATGCGAGCTAGCCGCCTCCGCCTGGGGCTCCGCCTCCGCCTCCGCCTGGGCCTGGGCCTCCCTGCGTCGGGGCGCGCTCGTGTCGGGCGGGTCGGGCGCAACGGGCGCCGCCGGCCGGGCGCGCCGCCATCGCCGCCCACCCTCTCGGCCCACAGCCGTCAACCCTCGAGCCGCGAGCCCGCGCGCATGCTCCTCCCGCAGCTGAGTCCCGTCCCCTCTTTCACCTGTAACTCCTTTCACGTTTAACCTCAACTCTCCACGCACTCTTTCGAATCAATCCACCACCAAAACAACTCAAAGCGATCCATAAAACAATATATCCCTTTTAGGACCAGACATCGATATATCGTCCTTGTAAACATTTGCGAAAAGTGCTAGCGTCGATAAATCGTCGTGTACGCGACGGCGCTTTACTTTTCGCATCGCATGAGAACTCAGTCTCCAAGCTATTTTAATAGAACGTTACATAAAAGTCTCATTTAATGCTTTTTCTTTTATTTTGCTTTACACTGAATCTTCCAATAGGGACGCGACGAAACGGATTTGTGAATATTTTTTTTATTTTAAAAATATATTTTATTGTTTATAATATTTTATTATGTATCCGCGATTGAAAGGATATAGGCGCGATGCCTGATCGATCGACGTCGATCGCAACGCAATCCGTAACAATGGTCCCGACCTACGAGTCGGCTGCGATGAACGACGGAACACGTTTATGATTTCATTCGTTCGGTGATAAATGTCGAAATGAGGCAGGTGATCAATAAATGTTAAACAATCCGCACAACGTATTTATTCAATAATCCCACAGTAAGAAAACCAGTGGCAAGCAAGCGAACGTGTGGATTACATAGCGAACAGGGATCTCCATCGGGGTCTACTCGATAACTCTTTCGTACTGGGCGTCTTTTCTTCCTGGCTTAAAAGAGGGGAAATCCCTTTAGACGCCCGAAAATGAGTCGTTGTTCATGATTTTTTTAAAGATGATAAAATAATCGTACCACTTTAAATTTTTGACATTATTTTATTACAACCTTAAAGTGCTAATTAAATTTTTTTTAAAACAAAATGGCGGAGTTATAAGATTTTCGATTAGGCACCTTACCTAAAAAATATATAATTAAAAATGTAGTAGGCCTCTTACTTAAACTTTCATATTTTTTACCATTTACTTGATAATTTTTACCCCAAAAAAATTATTTATTTACGCGAAAACTTTAGCTTGATTGACTAGATAATATTATAGTGAGAAATATCGCAAAATTTCAGTCAGATCGATCAACAACTTTTTAAGCTACAACTGGCGAACATTTTGAAAATGCAGTTTCGAGATAATTTAAGTTTAAAGCTTCAATACGATAAAACTATCAATTTTTGTCACTTATAGATCAATCAGTGATTCCAGGCGCATATAATAGATCTTCAGCTTTCTTAAAAAGTTTATTATCTTCGAGTAGCTATTGTTTTCGAGTTATGCGAGCCGCTTTTGTATCAGAAAGACTCTTACGATTTTGCCTCGCCACCCGCGATTCATCGGTGTTTTCAGCAAAGATTTTACAGTAGGTGCCAATAATAATATTTAATGTATTAATCATCTTCATAATGAAGCTGTAGTCGAGTTAAAACATTCATTGGCATTTTGGGTGTGACCACCCAAGCATCTTTGAAGTAATTCATCCCTGGGCAAATCTTTACAAATTGGTAAGAGATGCTGTTTTATCTCTTGGCCAAGAAATGGAGTCATCTTCAAGCTTTGGATATTTTTTAAGGCAATGGTTTTCTGCCATAACGGTCCCTGGGAGGTTGGGAATGGCGTCATCATCTTGAAATCTTTTTGAAAACCTTTATTGAAAATAAAAAATCCGAAACTGTTAGGCTTAAATTTTGCCAGGATATCCTTCTACATTACATTATTAAATAAAGTATTGCTCAATACCAAATATATTTTAAAACGGCAATATTAATCGTTAAATTTTAGGCTGAATTTCAGTTTGTTTTAATCAGATTTTTTTTAAATTATTAAAAAATAATTAATATAATTTGAGTTTTAAAAAGTATTTTTCATTTGTTTTCGTTGAATTACAATTTTTATTCAAGCTGACTATTAGATTCGGTAATATTTTTATTGTATTTGGAAAAAATTGTATATTTAAGATATATAAATACTGGCTTTGATTGTTTATTTTAAGTGAATAAATTCATGTGCATTTGTGTAACTTTATATTTTTTAAATTTCAGTTTAATCACCGAATAAAATTAATTTTCCTGTGAAAGAACAAGAGTGCTCGTACAAAATGGACCATGATAATTATGAATTATTAAAAGCATTACGTAGAATACAAAAAAGTAAAAAACGCTTAAACAAGAACAAAAACAAAGATCAGAGTTGCAATTCAAGTCCAAGAGAATTGAATAAAGGAAATTGCAAAGTTGTAAAAAATATCGATATATCGTTTGACTGCAAAGGAATCCAGTGTGATCTGGGGTCCTATAATAATTTAGCTTATCTTCGCCGACTAAAATTTAGTACTGGTACTAGTAGACCGAAATTTAAAAATGATGGACTATATGAAGGCTTGATAAATCACTTGCCGACATTCACTAAAACGGGACTACTCACCACCGTTTCGAAAAGATGTGGTATACGACCAAAATCGGCAAAATAAATTTTAATTGTACAATCCTATAAATTAATTTAAATGTCATTGTAATTCCCATTTCTGTATAAATTAAATTGTGTATCATATCCATGTACTTCATTGAAACCAATAAAAAACAATAAAAATTTTCTTATGGCGTACAGCAGAGTCACTGTCAAATTTGCAGCCCACAATGAATATTTTTGCGGCCTAATATAATATATATATATATACAATATATATATATATATATATATATAAAATACTAATAAAAAGTGTGGTGATACTCGGATACTCGCCACTCCTGAACAGTACATGAGATGTTACATAAGCACCGGTCAAGGTTAAAGAAACAAATCTCTTCAGAGTTATAAGGATGATGCTCGTGTTTAAGGGGGTCATCCCGTGCATCGGTTTCAAAAAAATGTTATTTTTTTCTTCATAAATCGTATCCAAATATAGTGTAGAATATGCGATAAAGTGATATTCGAGGTCGTTCGGAAGCTATGAGGCGGAGAATCTAAATCCGCCTCCTGCACTTTGGTTTCTTACTTCAGCCCTTTTAATACAAACTCTTTAACACAAATGTATGAAATATGAAATTAAATTTTTTATCTAACAGAAATCGTACACCTCACCAACACGATGAAGGCAACTAAATCGAGACATTCCCGACGAAATCTGGACGCTTGGAAACAGTGGCGTAACTACTAATTGGCGAACTTAGGCAACGCCTAGGGGTAGTGACTGTCTAATCTATGTATACATATATAGCGTACATGTATGTTTTGCAAATTGTTATAATAACCTTTCCCTACCGGTGGTGTATTTACTACACCTCGACTCTAATAATGGGAATATCGATATGAAATATAATAGATGCGGGGTTCAGAATTTTTGTATTCGTCCGTAATGTAATTACAAATTATATTAAAGTATTATAGTATATAAGTATTCATCTGCAGCGACGGAAATAAATAATTTGTCGGGAAATCGGGAATTTTGCGAGTTTTAGTCCGTGTCTCAGCAGAAAGGAATTTTATCAGTCACGTTGATGGTGCTATACGAAAATGAGACCTCACGCGGTCATCAACTCGAACTAGCATTTAAATATCTGATGACGATACCTCCAACGAGTGTGGAATCTGAGCGTGCATTTTCAGCAGCAAGTTGCCTGACTTCCAAAATCAGATCCGAACTAAATGACGAAACACTCGATGGTTTAATGTTTGGCTTTCAAGTGATATTTTATATTAAACAAATGGACTTTATTAGTATGTTTTGATGCTACTGATCCCGGGATTGTCTAATGATATCCTGAAATCCCGGGATCGAAATTTTGGCTCGGGATTGGATTCCCTAGTTGGAAGGGAATCGGAGAGAGTTTTTGTTTAGACACGAGACTAAATAAAAATGACACTATGCAGATATCATTTTCAATGACAATCAATGCGCTGATTTAAACAATATGAATGGATTGAAAATAAATACTGTCTAGGCGAAATTAGAGTAGATCGCATAAAAATTACACTTAAAAGATGAAACCTATGATCTTAATGATGTACATTTCAATGTCAAATAGATCAATTTCTTTGATTTGGTGATTCAGAATCTAAGTGCCTAACATGTCAATAGTGAATGATATTGATAATGAACAGTTCTTATTCAAAACTGGATTTTAAGATCAAAAACCCGGTTTTCGAAGCTCATAATTTTTGGCTAAAAACGACAAGCCCTACTGAGCACCCAAAAGGTTCGAACTGATTAATTCATGTACGATGACTCTGACGTCTGACTGCAGAAGTTCAAAAAGTTATTAAACCAGTCTATGAAGATCTATCGCGAGATGAACTGTTGACTGGATGTTTAAGAGCACAAACACAAAATAAGAATGAATAAAAAAAATCGTCGATGTGGAAAACGGAATTTTTCAAATCGATTGCCACGATATCTCAAAATTTATTAAACGAATTTCTTTGAAATTGACTTATTCATTATATATGTAGAAACTTTGTAAATTAAAATAATTCTGATTGATTCAAAGCGTTTATTTTTTTATACAAAAAAAGTCGTGAAAAAACACATTCACAAAAAAAATGTTCAACAAGATGCCAAAAATGTATCTTTCCATATTTTTTAACAATTCTAGCATAAAAACTAGTTGATACTTTATAGATTAAAATGCCATTTGAATTGTTTATTTCCAATAAGAAAAATGTCCGCTATCGTAGCAAACGAAAAAGACCTATTTCGTTGATGAGTATGTCTAAGTCACCGTGTATTTCAGGGAGAAATGATTTCAATCTAAAAAAAATGCAAAAAGCGTGCTTAAAATATGAATAAATATGTGGTAAAAATTTCGCAGTTTTATATTCATTCAGTTCGTCAAAAAAAAAAACCGAAAAAAGTGCCGTCACACGGGGTGACCCCCTTAACTGCCAAAACAAACGCCTGGTCTCATGTCTTAATTACCTTGGTTCTCAAAACAACCGGACAAAAGAGTTACCGGACAATGGCGGATTTACCTGTAGGCGATGCAAGGGATCTAAGAAATTGTTCAAAGAGCGCCAAGGGCTTTTCAAGATTTAAAGAGATTGCTAAATAAAAATTATAATCTTCGAGTATCAGGTAACTTAATTTATAGAAAAGTAGCAGGGAGAGGTCATCTCCCTGTATAACTCCTGTCGTTACCTCAAAGGGTTCCGACAGGCAGCCGTTGAAGTATACTACATTGACCGATCCAGACAATCACATCCTCGGCAATCTCACCAACTTAACCGGGATTCCCATCTTCAACATAATCCTCCAAAGCTGTTCCCTTTTTCATAAACCCTTTGAAGTAAACATAAACAGATACATGAATGGAGCTAAGATTCGAACGGATCCTTGTTGTGGTAGCTAGGGAATCCAATCCCGAGCCAAAATTTCGATCCCGGGATTTCGGGATTCCATTAGACAATCCCGGGACCAGTCCCGGGATCCCGGGATTGGGACTTTCAATATTTTAAGAAATTACCTTGATGAATTTGATAAAAAATGACTAATAAGTCCATTTGTTCAATATAAAAAATCACTTGAAGGCCAAAGAATTTTATTTATTTAAGAAAAGATAAAAATACAATTCAAAAATAGATAAATAAAACACTAAAAAATTCAAATATTATTTTAAAAATATGCCCGAAGTAACATTAACATTAAACATTAGTGTTTCGTCATTTAGTCTGGATCTGATTTAGGAAGTCAGACAACTCACTGCTGAAAATGCACGCTCAGCCTCCACACTCGTTGGAGGTATCGTCATAAGATATTTAAATGCTAGTTCGAGTTGATGATAGCGTCAGTCCTCATTTTCGTATAACACCATCAAAGTGACTGATAAAACTCTTTTCTGCTGAGACACGGACTAAAAATCGCAAAATTCCCGATTTCCCGACAAATTATTTATTTCCGTCGCTGCAGATGAATACTTAAATACTATAATACTTTGATGTGATTTGTAATTATATTACGGACGAATACAAAAATTCTGAACCCCGTATCTATTATATTTCATATCGATATTCCCATTATTAGAGTCGAGGTGTAGTAAATACACCACCGGTAGGGAAAGGTTATTATAACAATTTGAAAAACATATATGTACGCTATATATGTATACATAGATTAGACAGTCACTGCTCCTATGCGTCGCCTAAGTTCGCCAATTAGTAATTACGCCACTGTTTCCAAGCGTCCAGATTTCGTCGGGAATGTCTCGATTTAGTAGCCTTCGTCGTGTTGGTGAGGTGTACGATTTCTGTTAGATAAAAATTTCAATCCCGGGATTTTCGGAATTACGTTTTCTAATACCGGGATTCTTAAGTACCTAAAACTGTCCGGGATCCAGGTTGCGGCAGGGAAACATCCTTATTAGAAACACGCGCTCTGAAGCAACAGTTATTGCGAGAAAAATGAAGTGTCACTCATTGGAAAAAAATGAGACCTAAAGTTATTGTCATAATGGTTTAATAACGTTCATATAGTAAACGAGGGAATAGCGCGCGTTCGCCTTAGAGGCGTATTTTTCAAGCAGCCGATTAAGTGTACAGCTTTAGGAAAATCGGTGATGTGCAGAAAAAAAATGTGGAAATTCAAGAACCGTCAAGACACCTAAAACATCGAGCTGGTTAGGCAATCGCAATTGATGAGTAGGGATGTCTGGATTCCCTGGACGCCTCATCTCTTTAGGGGGAGATCTTCAGAGGCCAACGCGTTCGCCCAATTGAACAGCCCTGGCTCAGAGTAGCTTCAAACCCCGACTATCTCAATGCATTGACCAGAACGGAAGTCGCCTTAATGATATAATATTTTTCATATAATAAATAAAAACTATAATAAATCAAAATTATCAAATTTATTCAAAAATATAAATGATTAATTTTTAACAGACAGTAAGCAATTATTCAAAATATCTCTAGTGTGAATAATCATAAGTGGTTCAATTTTTTAAAAATTTTAAGACATAGACAAAAAAATAATAGTAATACAATATAATACATAAATTTTAAGAAATCTTTTTTGCACTGTAATCTTATTGAATATTTAATTTCGATTGATGCTTGAATATCATCGGAAGGTTGTTCGTTGTTTGTTCGGCTTTGGCTTCGGCTCCTCCAGCGTCTTCCGACACGAGATCTTGATCTCGATCGCGATCGCCTTCTTCTTAATAGTGAACGTTCTTCCGTAACTTCATCCATTTTGTGATACGAATTGAAAATATGAAAGTTTTAATCAAAATTCAGGACACGATAAATACGCGTCTGTTCTCGAAGAAGCTCTAAAGTCAGCTAATAAATTAAACAAACGAATAATAATTCAATTTTCAAATTAATAAATTCAAATAAATATGGTCAGCTCTTTCGTGATTACGTTTTGGTGCATTTACAAAATAAATTAATTATAGCATTTTTAGAATTATCTTGTGTATTTGATTTATTAACGAATCGATGTTAAAAAAATCAGGTTTTCATCCTACGTAATGATTCATCTAAGCAGAATTAAATAATTCAACAACGAACGAATATATGTCAGGGAACGAAAATTACAATCTTTTAGGGGGAAAATGTCAAAACCAACAACAGAAACAGCGCACTTGTACCATTTAATGCTGTTTTTGTTCAACTGGGTAATGAAGGCAATCGAAGAATTTAAAACATCACCGACACTTGCGGGAATATTCTGAAACGTAGTATCATCGGTGGTTTAAACAGTTTAAAAATAGAAACAGGGATCTCAAGTACATCGTTCGAAAAGAACGACCCCAAAAATTACATGATGATATGCTGAAATCGATGGTGAAATCAGATCCTCGTCAAACGTTAAAGATTTGACGTCCAAATTCTACAATTAAAGATCATCTTCGTCGCATAAGAAAGTTGCACAAACAAAAAATTTGAGCTGAACATCATTTAGAAAAGTGTATCGAGCTGAAAGAAGACTATGTTGAGAAATATAGACTTTCCTTTCCAATTTTTTGGTTTTCTTTATTAGGTCAGGTACTTCTGGGACTTATCCAGAATAGACCCTGCAAAACCGTGCATTGATGCTCCTGGATGGTTGATGCTCGCTTATCGTTAAACCGAAACCTTCCGGTCCATTCCAAGAACCGATAGTCAAAATGTGGTGACACATACCTGGACGCTCCAGAGATAATAGTCTTGATGCGCTTCGGATACTTTGGAGCAGCTCAGCCATTGGGAGATGAATCCGGACAATGCACTAACATGCAGGGTCTATCAAAGGAAGTCAGGACTCGCAATATTAAGGGCCTCAATGGAACGAAATTTAAAACTAACCATAAGACAGAAATTAAGACAAAATTATTTTTTTAATAACCCTTTAAAAAAATTGGTTGCCTCATGCCTCGCATTTTCTCCGAAAGACCCTGTTAGCTTGCACCAATACACTAAATGCTCGATGCATACACAACCACTCGAGCTCGCTAATGAGCCAGTACTGTTTTTGTTTAGGGATCAAATATTTATTTCTATGCCTATTTGTTTTATATACTAACCGTTGATCTGGATGATGACGTTAAGTCTATTGATGAAGGTAAACGAATGCTATTATACTTAGTTAACATATACTAACATTCGGGTATGAATGAAATTAAGTAGTGACCGATTTATGAAGTTGTAAAAATATATACATAGCTTACTGAATCTGCATCTCGTGATCGATCGAAGATATCGCACGTGAGTTATAAGTACTTCAGCATTTAGACGTGCTAATTTCATAGCTTCTGAATGTCTAGGTGCAATGTCAATTGCGTCATTTCGATACTTTGGCAACGACTTAATACAGCAACGTTTAAATATTTTCTTAATTGATCATTCGATACTAATCCAAAACATTTTGCCATGCCTAAAATGCTTCTTCGGGGCGCATTCATCAGTAATAGTCCTATTAGATTTTCCTTAAATTTAACAAGGGATGATGAAACAAACAGCAAATTTGTAACAGTCGATATTGATTCTATTTTTATTTGGTTTATGCAATCACATACAAATAAAAAAATATAAATGCACATTATTCCATATTTTCGTGTAAACTAAACTGTCCGTTTTCATTATGGTTGTAAATTATTTCGCCATTATTATCCACTGTCTGCATGATGTTAATATTTTCATCCCTCGTGACTAACTGATCGAGAGTCATAGTCGGCATTTGTTTCTCCATATTCAAATTGGCAGATAGATTTAAATTTTCCGGTGAATCACTAATTTCGTTCATTTCTTGAAAACTAATAGACGTAACCGTAGTAGGAACGTCGATTACATTTAACGCAGTCGGAACTTCAGTCGATTCCATATTTATTTGAGAAGTGGTTATTGCGGATGAATTTTCTGCAGCAGTTTTAATCTGAAACATACAAAAATAATACATAAACACCGTACATATGAATACACATTTCATATCAACGTGTTCTATATTTACTTCTGTTGATATTGCGGAAGTATGTGGAACATTACTGCTATGAGTGCGCATATGAGCTGCCAATGCTCCAGCCGATCGATGCGCTCGATGACAAACTCCGCAAATATACGGCCTTTCACCGCTATGAATCCTCAAATGAACTCGTAAAGCGCCTGATTGTGAAAATCCACGTCCGCACTCCTACAACATAATTTACGCAATTAAACACACAATTTTTATTAATCTATTGAATATGACAAGTAATGAATAAAAATTACCGTGCATATATATGGTTTTCGATGATCGTGTATACGCGCATGAGCTGTTAAATCAGGGAGTCGTGTAAATGTGCGCGGGCAACGACTGCAAGTGAGAGTTCGTCCTCCGATACTATGTCGTCTCGCAATGTGAGCCCTTAAATGTTCCGCTCGATTAAATGCCCAACCGCATGTATTACAAGCGTGCGATCTAAATTCATTAAATCATATTAAAACCATTCAAAAATACTCGATAATTAATTTTTTGATTGACAATGTAAGACGTACCTGTCACCCATTGAATGCGTTTTAATATGAGCTTCAAGAGCGCTGGTCAACGGGAAAGATTTAGGACACATAGGACAAAAATATTGGCAAGTGTGAGTCTGAAATAAATATTATATTGACGGATATTTTATCATCAGACATGTTTATAAGATAAAATAAAGTAACCCGGTTCACCTTCATATGCTGATCAAGCTGTTGAAGAGTTTCTGCGAGGAAACCGCATATATTGCAGGCCGATATTATTTGTTCATGCCGATCCCCTCCTTTGTTATTGCTTTTTAAAGACCCTGAACCTACGCCTGCGTGTTGAGCCTTTGAATGTTTGTTTAAATTATATCGCGCAGTAAATGTTTTTCCACACACTGAACACATATATGGACGATCACCTAAAATAAAAATCAGCGATTAAAAAAACATTTAATTATAATTTTGTTGCAATTTCAATGCATACCTGTATGAGTTTTGCTATGTACTTTCAAATCTGCGGTAGAAACAAATTTCTTCCCACATTCGTTGCAGTTAAATGGGCGAACATCAGAATGACGGCGAATATGAAATATCAATCTATAAAAGTGTCATGAATAAATATCATTTTATCAGTTATAATCTGAATTAATTCATTCAAACTTACCTATCTTTGGTTGCAAACGCTCGACCACACTCTTGACATAAAAATGGCAAATCACCCGTGTGTATTCTTTCATGATTTTGTAAGTGATGTAAATGATTAAAACCTATAAATCGATTTTAGACCGCGTTTTTAAATAAATTTACTTTGATAAATGCCAATTTTTTTTAATCTTAAGATAATCGTACCTTTACTACAGTGTTTACATTCAAATCTTTTAGTTAATTGATGTTGTAACATATGTTGACGAAGATTTCGGGCATGTTTGAAAATCTTATGACAAAATCTACACTCGTGAGTTCCGTCGGAATGATTTACATTTGTGTGAACAGCAAGCTCATGTTCCGATGCAAACGACCAACGGCATCTTCCGAACTACGATTATAAAAATACAATCTATGAATACAATCAAAAAGAAATATAATCGTTAAGATGATTTGATAAAATACCTGACAATGAAAAGGTTTATCGGGATCGTGCGTGGCTTCGTGCCGCTTTAAATCGTTCAACGATTTGAAGACTTTGTTGCAAATAGTGCATTTATTTTTAAACTTTTTCACATCTTAAAAATAGCAATAATAAATATAAATAAAAATCAAAAACAAATAATACGCGTTAATTAAATTAAATAGTTTGCTTACTTTTAATGAGCAACAAATCTTGGGAGTGTTCATCAAAAGTAGATACGTTATTTTTAACTTGGTCTACTATTTGTTCTTCCGAAATTGATGACAAAATATTCAAATTAGCTATTTCAGGTGTATCATTGTTATTGCCAATTGCAATTATATTTTCCTCTATAAAATCGCTACTAGTACAATTAAAGTTTGTATTGGTTTTAGAAGGTTCTACTATGTTATTTCCAAATTCACTAGATGCGTTATTTATAGTTGATTTTGTGAGATTTATAGATCCATATGATACATTCTCTGACTCAATATGAGTAGTTATAATATGAGACTATAAAAAATTATAATTATTATTGTAAATAAAGTTAAATTTCAAATTGAAATTAAAATGTTACGCATCAATACGAGTGACACTCAAATATAGCCCAGAATTTTGCTTTATTGAATCACAGACCGACATGAGCAGCACAACGCGTGAGAAATTTATCGTAACAAAAGACGAAGAAAATTGATTTGCATTGTCCTTCTTCTGCATGATAACGCGTGGCCACATACAGCAGCCGTAACTCATAATAAACTCACCCAATTATACTAAATATCCAGATCCAGAATTGGCCCCATACGACTACCATATATTTGGTCCATTAAAAAAGAGAAAATAAAGGGTACAACAACAACATGGGGACCCTCGTCTGACCCGAGCTGAGTGTAGATCCTGGTATTCAGGACCATGCCAGCCCGCGCTAAATGCCCTAAAATTAGAGGGGTTGATCACAAGATTTCCGTGTCCAATTGGTACGAATTTCGGACCACTGACACATTGAAGGAGCATAGAACATGGTTTGCGTCCATGAACGGATCTTCGCATGGACACTCCAAAGTTGTTGAAAGCCCAAACCTAACCAACCAGGTCTTAAACCGACCGTGTCCTGTGAGGATCCGGTGACAAATTTATACAGCAAAATTCCAGGTTACATCTGAATTGCTTTCGTATATAAACATCAATTGGCTTACCTCTAATGATTCTAAATCAATAAATAATTGCCTACAAGAATAACAAATAAGATTGTCTGCTTTTGTTGAAAATACGTCCTTAACTGTATTTTCGATTGATCTATTTTGATCGAGAATCTCTTGATCCTCTTTATTGTCGGGGGAATCTAAAATTAATTTTTCTGTAGAATTTTTATCTTCTTTCGGTACACTTGCAACATCGTCTGAAATAAATATTTATTACATCATGTTTATTAATCAAAGAGCATTCTTATGGTTAATGGAATACTTAATAGAGTTTCAATTATTATATAATACCTATACTTATTAGATTATTTATATGTACATCTTCATTCATTTCGATTTGTTTTGTCTTATCGTCAAATCGCGATGAAAAATGTTCATCGTAGTGTTTTGTTAAATGGATCTTTAATATTCGTACATCTTTCCACCGATTACCACAATATCCGCATTGGAATCGTTCAATATCACTGTGCATCTTTCTTATATGTGGGTTTATATGCCTTAAAATGTTAATTGATTATGTAGATCCCAAAAAACATTGACCCGCATTAATATAAACTATACATATTAAACGTAAATGAGATACCTTTGATGAAGAAAGACTTTTCCACAATATTTACACGATAGCTTTTGATTTGATTCTTCAGGCATGTGTTGAGAATTATGTCTATCCAATTCTCCCCAAGTGAGAAAATGTAAATCACATTTTCGACATGGAAAAGCTACAGCACTTGAAACTCGTTTATTTTTCTACAAAAATAAAAAAACCACTATTTATTCAGGACACATTCAAAATAGATTGCCAAATACTTTTTTAAGAAATCCTTACCTTGGAATTGTTCATTTTTATATCATTGTGGGTTTCTTCAATCGGTAATTCTATTTGTTCATTACTAACACTGCCGGTTTCTTCATTTAATTGCAGGGCTCTCGTTTGGGATACTTTTTTATTTAAAGATTTAATTGAGGCATTTGAAATATTTTTTTTAATAGCCATTACTCTCAAATTATCCACCCCCAATAAAAGTTTCTTTTTCTTTGTGTTTAAACCTCTTACATTATTTTTGTTAATGGCTTTTTTAATAAATGAATTAATTTTTGGACGAGTATTATTGCACCTTTTTTGATCTTCTAAATAATAATTACAATCACTCGACGCGAGAGAATCATCTACAAAAAGAAAATAATTAATAAAGGAAGTTTTATTTTAACTCTATATGCTTCGTTTAATATTTACCCATGTTAACAAATAAAAGTGTATTCTCTTCATTGTCGGGAGTTTTTAGTGAATTCGAAACACCATTTGATTTTGTATTCAATCCGCGTAATGGATCTTGTAGATACTGTCTGAGGTTAGCATCTACATTTTCACATTGAGATTTAAATGAAAAGAGATTGCTAACCTTCGCTGCGCAATTTTCACACAGTAGAGAAGGAAGTCCATCGTCTTCTCTTATCTTAAATATCAAATAACAAATTTGCAATATTAGAATCATATCTGACAAAATTTGCTGTGATATTGATTAATCTAGTGTGACATCTCAAAATAATAAAAAAAAACCAAAACTGTGTGAAGTAAGGCTTCATAACATGTATCCAATTTTACTAGCGGTCACTGATACAATTCTATCAATGTTCGAAACAGTTGTAATAAATTCCGCTAGCTGATAATAAAGTTGGAAGAAGAATCAATGATATTTCCAAAAATATTGGTAATCAATCCGTTAAATGAGGCAACTTTTATAGCTAAAGATGCATTTAATTTCATATGTATCAATATATTTAATTAAATCTAAAGCATACCACTATTTGAGTACAAGACATAATCATCTCATGGTATCTTATGGATGCTTCTCCGTCCAAATCAAATATCTTCTTCATCGTTATACCCTCTGACAAGCATGTTCGACAGACTTTTCCAAATTTAGCCTCGACCTGGACACTCATATTGACGCATCCGAATTATTGATCTACTTCGATCTAATTCATAAAGCTGAATCAATGGACGTTTTGTTAACAGTCAACCAAACATCCTATATGAACTGTCATAAATGACATTTGATTGGTTAAAATTGAAATGATACTTTTGGCCTTAAAACAAAATATATAAGCCAATACTACTGAACGACGACTAATTTTTGGAATATTAAAACGTCGTTCAACAAATAATTATATTTATAAAAAGCTACTTCACAGTAATTATATTTCTTTTCATATTATTCAATATTTTTTAAAACGGATTTTTACATACTTTTATAAAAATAATGAATCATAATGGCAAATTTAATGTTCTGTAATTTTTAAATTGGCGTTAAAACCGTGTTAATTATTTAAAAAATAATTAGATTTGGTAATTTAAATAAGATTAACGAAAAGTACAGCATTGAAAGCTTTTTAATATCAAAGAACATCCAAGAACATTGTCCAGTAAAAGATATATTATGGAAAAAACTCTCTCAAGAAACATCCTCAGTATGATTGTAAGCTCAAAGAGTAACGAACGATTTTCAAAGTTAAAACCGAGATGCAAAATGTTTAGAATAAGAAAATGTAATTGCGGGAAAAGATGACTGATCTGGCCACATAAGAAAGCATATATGGAAGCCCTGGAAAAATGAAAGTTGATGACATTATCGAAATGTTTACACGATCCGACAGGGCCGTAACAAGGGCGTGGCAAAGCAGACGCCCGCCACGGGCACAACTGGGCTTGGAGCGCAAATTGCAAAATACCGACCCAGTCAAGAGTTGCACATGATTTTTATTCTACTCAACCATTCTACTTTACATAAACCAACACTGATTGACTCTGTCCGTTTTTATAATACATACTAAGCTGTCTAATCCCTCTTTTCTTCATTAGCTCTATGTTCAGGTATGATATCCGATCGCGAGCCGCTCATTCGTCATATCAGCGGTCCGAAAAGCGGACCAATTTAGCATACAAACCTTCTTCGGCCACTCCGTCTTCTTTTAGGGCTTTTTGCGGCATTTTCTATGATCTGTACGGAAGCAACGTAGCTTCTAGATACTTTCTATCATAGTATTTTTTTGCCACGGGCGCTTCATACCCTATTTACAGCTTTGCGATCCGAGGACCTTCACAGTGGTTTTAAATACGAACAACCACTTCTTTTTCTCGAAAAAAAAACTATCAAACTGGCAACTTTTATTGCCGCGTGTATTTTCAATAAAGGTATCACTTTTCTGCTGCATATAATGGAAATGATGGGTATCACAATTGGACCAAAAGCAAAAATAATTGCCATCAAAAGGCATATAGTGCGGGGGGAAAAAGCTAACACTGCATATTCCGCAGCAGCTGAAGAGGTCAGCTGTAGAAGACTTTTTTGAAGAAGGTATCCCTATGTACCCTATACCTTATGTTTCTGGCATAGCAGATTAGGTGTAACTATTAAACTTTTCATTTTATTCGCACATAAACTTCGGTCCAACTTTAAACGCGTTTTTCTCGAAACTACATTTTTCAAGCTTATGGAAGTGCTCCCACACGCTCTGGGTGAGAACTCTTTATGAAATTTAGCAGACACGTGTACAATAAACGTCTTCATCGTATAGACTACAATTATCCAAAAATATTCAATAGTTTTTATATAATAAACAAAAAAGTACAAAAAAAGTTGGTAAAAACACATATTTTTCTTCGGTTGCTCACTATTTTTTTTTATTTTTTAATATTTCTTCCCAATTATAGTCTAAGCTATACACGATATTGTATAAATTAAAAATATGTTTAATATTTTTGTTGCAAATCACTTGTCCAGGACTTAGAACTTCCATGGTGAAGAATGTCATCGATCGCCCTCCGACATACGTGACTCCTCCCACTCCCACTACCATACTTTGTCAAAGTTTAAAAAATATTTTTATATTCAATAAAGACCTCCTAGTTAACATACTAAATATCAACATTCGATATTTAATACTTTTCATAAAAAAAATATTAAAAAACCGATCATGTGAAATATTTGTTCATGAATTCCATACAAAAAATGTTTGAAAAAAAAAAAAATAATACCATTAGAGCATAGTAATTCAGGAAACGTTTCGATTTTACAACACACATAATAAACATCTCGTCACGAAGCTTCGAATATCATCTTGTGATTTAAGCACTTTCACTTTCTGGCAATTTTCTTTATGCTAAAATTTAACTTTGTCACCATCTTACGGCAAATTTTACCAAGATTTTATCCAAATTTCATGGAAATTTTACGAATCATTTTAAATACGTTCTGTACGTTATATAAGATATTTTGTAGAAATGATGTATAACTTCAATCCGGATAAAAGTTCTCCATCAGTGCGTTCATCTTTGTGGAAATTTCTCCATGCAAATTTCTTTGTTCATCGACTTGTTGAAATTTTTGCAGTGCTTGTCGATGCTAAATTTGTTTATTTGGATGCTTAGTAATTCGAAAATATTTCTATCGTCGATGGTTTTCATTCATACGCCATTGTTCTCGAACTAGAGCTAATTAATGGCGTCAAGCGAGGGTTACCAATATGGATATAGACATTTTTAATTGCTTCTGTGCTAACGGCCGAAATTATTGACCGAATCAAAGCGTCGTATATAAAATGTTAAACGATGCCATATTTAATGGAGGCGTTCGTTATTTTTTAACAATTTTCAGAGTATCTCGAGCATTACGATGCCGAAAAACTCTGGACCGAAACGCACGACTCTTGAGAATTGGCTGTCTGAAGACAAGCAATTCAGCACTTGCTATTGAAATGCTAAAATGAATACAGGAGATTGAAATTAATACGCTGATGAAAATCATTAGCTTAACACATTAAGTGCTGGGAGCATATCAATATGTTTTATGTCGGCTGATGGCTACGTGCGAGAAGCATATTTTTATAAATTACGCTCTGTTTTGATTGTATTTTTGTCACATTAGTTTGCTTATGAGGATTTTTTGAAATAATTTGTTCAAAATTGTGCACATTCCCTATACACAGAGAATTACTAAAAAAGCATTTTTTCCTTTTTCTGAAAGCGTATACGATTTATTTTCATTCCAGCCCTTCATGATTTCATGTAAAAATTCAATGTGTACTTAAAAATTGCAGAATATCATAAAAATGATGTCCTGAAAATCGTTTTGATACGATCTTAACCCAAATTAATTAAGTGCAAAAAAGGATGCAGATCATTCAAATTCAAGAAATTGCTAGAATATCTTTATCCTTTATAATACACGGTTTTTAGAAATCGTGGTTGAAATACTTCAATTGAGAAACTAGACCTTATCTGTCTTGATGCCGCGTAATAGTGAAATCGTAATAGGAAACCGCGCATATTGAGGGCCGAATGGCAGAATTTTTCCTAGGTTAAAAAACCAAATAAGTCCAAGGGATCTCAAAGTAAAATTTCGCCAAGGGCATGTCAAGTGCCGTACATGTACGGTCATATTCTATAGGGCACTATTTTCAATGACCTGTTTTTAATTTCAATTCGCCAGATCAGCAGCAACATCTTCCGTCTCTTTTTAGGTGCAATGTGCTATTTTAACAACGCCATCTTCTTTCTCGTTAAATAACGACCGATCGCTTCTTGCACGTGCACCGCTGCCGGTTGTGTGGTGACGCGCAGGAGGCGGGAGTCGAGAACAGTGACCGGTTGACCTTGGCTGCGGGAGGACGTCCTTTCCACAGCCAGATCTTTCTTTCCGCGCTGAATAAAAAGTTACCTAGACAATAGGGTCTTTTTGCTCGACGCCCGTCTATCATCCTTCGGTCCGGCTATACATAATCCGAAAGAAGAACGACCCGTGCGTTAGAGCGGCCATCCCGATGCTGGGGAGCCGCCCGGGGACTTTGCCCCAAAAACGTGAATATGAATATTTCTTCTGATCAAGATTTAGAATCCGAAGAGACAACTCAACCTACAAAGGCAGAATATCGTCGAACAGAAGAACGAAAACGGGAAGATGGTAATATTTCTCCACAAATTCGAAAATCTATCGTCGGGAATTCAGCAAGGTTATAAAATGGATACAGCTCTACATTTAATCACGCTATTCTTCAACATCGATATAATTAATTCTATAGTTAAGGAAACGAATAGATGCGTCGGTCAGATAAAGACAAATTATTAGTTAAGAATCTGAAATGCAAAAATTACTTGATACAGACATTTTTGAAATTTGGCTGCGATTGCGTTGACCAGTTTAATTGGCAAAAATTCTATGATGGATTATTGGTCAACTAATCCTATCATTGCTACCCCATTCTTCAAAGTGCTTTTTGATAGTATTGCGTACAATATACTTTGCCGATAATACTATTCAAAGCATTGATAGATTGCTTTGGAAGGGGCATTTATAATATAAGTAATTTAATATTTTCTGGTTAAAAGCAACTATTTTTTTCAATTCAAATACAAAATAGTAATTATTCTATTAATTTTTCTAAAATTCTCTCTTCTGGAATATCTACGCTAAAAAATGAAATCACTAATCAATGGATTAAATAACATATTCGACTATTATTTTGTATAAAATACGTATTTGTAAGTGTTAAGTATAATGTTTTGTTGATGTTGGAATACTCGATGAGTACTGTGTTGAAAAAAATATGTAAATATGTTAATCATTTTAATAATAATAGCATTTTATGTAAATATACGTTTTTTACGCGCGATGTTCTAAGATTGTCCGCTACGCGCGTGAAATGTTCCCGCACTCAATGAGTTAATGAAGCCGACTGCAATACAAACATTTGTTCGAACTGCTACCCTTTATCTCATCCATGATAGATATTTTTTATTCAACTCATCCATCCTATATCCAATCGATACCAATTGAATTCCAACACTTTGAAGTCGCAGCTCGTACACTAACTGAATATTATTTAAGTGTCACGGTCAATGTCTTTGTTTCTAGAAACGCATGTGGTGAAAGCAAACATGGCAATTTTGGATGTGACTTGTACCGTTTGATCTATCAAAATGCCAGAGCAATTTCTAATATGGTCGGTCCAGATTTAAGAGATACATCAAACATGTTTCGTTTCCTATACATGCAGTTCTTAATTTGGACAGGCCAGGTCATACTTTTTTTGGAACTTCCAGCCAAACATGAAAGTTGCAACGGACTCAACAGCACGTAATCGATCTCTAAACCTCAAGGGATATGGATTTTTTGTTGTAGCTTTATTAATGACTCTAAGTTCTAAATATAATAAATATTCAAATATAATGTAAATCCAAAAAATGCAAGTCCTTATGGGGATTCATAAAATATATGACTTGAAATAATTGTTTGAAGTAGCGAGTTATTCATTTATGACAAAGTCACGTATGTCGGTGCGCGAGGATGACATTCTTCACTATGGAAGTTGTAAGTCCTGAACAAGTGATTTGCAGCAAAACAATTAAACATATTTTTATTTTGTATAATATTATGTATAGCTTAAACTACAATTAAAAAGAAATATTGAAAAATAAAAAAACAGTGAGCAATCAAAAAAAAGTTTGTGTTTTTACCAACATTTTTTGTAGTTTTTTGTTCATTAAATAAAAGCTTTTCAATATTTTTAGATAACTGTAGTATATACGTTGAAGACGTTTATTATACACGTGTCTGCCAGATTTCATAAAGAATGTTCATCTGGGGCGTGTGGAAGCACTTCCATGAGCTTGGAAAAAATAATTTCGAGAAAAACGCGTTTAAAGTTTCTCGTCGGCCTATAACTTTGCGAATTTCATTTATATCGACTTGAAATTTGCTGGACGTATTCTTAAACATTAGTTCTTTCTGATACACGAATAAAAAAAGTTATTTTTTTAAACAACAAGGTAGAAACGTCCCTTAATGCAGAACAATGATATGTCTTCGTTAGCAACACATGCGCAAAGTACCAACGATGACATATCGATGCGTATACATTGGCTTGCATATATCTTGATCTTGTGCAAGTGCAATTTCGATTGATTGTAAACTGATCTTTCCATTTTTCCCAATGATTTTCATTCAGTATTATTTTCATCAAATATTCCATTCCATAAATATTATATAAAAGTTGTATACTAACAAGACTGAAACTATGTTGTAGATGCTTATAATAAATACTATATGTACTTAATATTGCAATGCTTCGAAAGATGCAACATTTCAATCAATTACTACAACTTTAGCCATGTGTACCGAAGCCCTAGCTACCTTGTATCGAAAGTAGACGATGTTTATTTAATAATAATCAATATAAAGTACTTGTAGACAAAAAATCAGCTTTGTAGATTTTAATTTAACGTCGATATGCACAATTATTCAGGTTTTACAACGTTGAAAGCTTGATAAACAGTAATTAAGTAGCATCGTTGATTATTTGGACGCAAAATGTACATAACGCCTTACGATCAATCATCAGCAACTGTGAACTTCTATTGCTGAACCATTGCGAATAATCTAAGTAATTTCACACCAACAGGAAAAAGAATGTTCAAAAGTGAAATTTGTTATTATTCTAGAATCACATTCGAAAACCGGTTACGTGTTCTCCGGCGTAAAAAACAGTAATCGTGATTGTTACTTCCAAAAACGAGTCCCGTTTTGAGAAATCCGGTTCAAGAAACTAAACATACGCCGAAAAACATAAACTCGCTCTGATCAATCAGCCATACTGAATTCAAAAGAAAATAATATGAATCATTCGCAAATTTCTTCAGCTTTCGAAGAATATTTTATTCATTCTTCGGCATTTCTCCAATCGCTTAATTATGGAAAAAGGTCTGACCTTTCAACGTTTTCTAGTTACATAAACAGCCATATGTCATACATGCCGATTGATTCCTGATTGAAAACAATTTTTACCATGGCAAAAAAATTGTACAATCATTTTGATATCAACAACTATTATCTAATACGAAAAAATGTTGAAGATGGAATGAACGAGATTAATCTAACAAAGTTCACGGCCAACTTTTCAGAAACAAACCAGTGTAGCTGTAAAATAAATCATTGTTGGCTGGGAATTTAATAGTACCAAAAATATATCTTCACCTAAATCTTAACTTCGATTGTATATTGATTTGGTTGGATCTTTATACTTGAATTGAGGGATGTTTATTAAAATGATGATGTTGATGGCTTATTATAGAGGCCAGAACAAAGAGTCGATAAAAAATATAATCATTTATATGAGCCAGAATTACCACACGAGCCACAATTATTGATCATAAGTATTAAAATTTGATATCAATTACAAATAATATATTGAAGATTAAGTTCTGTAAGAACTTTCCCTAACAAGTATTGAGCAACGAATAGCTATTCGATCTTCTTTATTGTCCAAAAATGAAACTGAATAATTTATGTGAAGGATTGTAACTGATGATGAAAAAATGGGTCCTATACAACAATCCGAAAAAAAGAAACGGTGACTTTCCACAAACCAGATACATATTTCTATTTATCGACCATCATCGACATCAAAAAATAATTTACTTTGGGGTGTAATATAAATGTGGGATGTAATAGAAATGATTCATTACAAGTTATTGAAACCTTAAGAGGCTCTTGCAGCAAATGTTTATAGTGTTCAATTTGTCTAATTAAATACAATGCTACTACAATTACCTCACATCTGACAGCGTAACTTGAAGTGAAAACAGTTTAATTTGAGTTGAAAAGGTTTAACTTGAAATAAAAAAGGTTTAACTTAGCGTAAAAATACTGTATCTGGATCGGCATTTAAGAAAACCTCATATTCAACCGTAAAATGGTTCAACAACTAATGTAATCCTTAACCGCCAGTCCGAGGATAGTTCATGTTTTCTGAGGTTTGTAAATCAAAATCGAAAACAGAGGCAATTCCTTCCATCGTCAGTCATAATTTATGCTTATGCTGTGCTAATGAAGTGCTTTTGGAAACAAAATATTTTTCCGTGTGGTGTGTACCGTCTGGTAATAAATGATTTAAGCGTGAGCAGCCCATATACAGCTATCCACGTGAGAAGCATGCACGCATACCCTGCGCTGCACACATTTTAATTCAAAAAGCATATCAGTACGAACCATTGGGATACAATATATTCTCTTTGAAATGTTTCATTCCAAACTGTAGCTTCGATGATATTATTCATCTTTTTTTTTCACTAAAAGCGTGCCACCGATACTGTCATGATAATGTCATGGTGGATTTATATTTCGAAGAAGAATTATAGGCATGCCAATTTTCAATATTATGTTTGTTTGAACTGTAAAGTGTTAATGTTTTGTAAATTTTATTTTAAATATTCGCCGATAGTGATTTTTTTCCTAATATATTTTTCAGACTATGATAGCATCGATTGTCAGAGTTGTTGATGCAATCGATTGTTGGATTTGAATCCTGAAGTTTATTTCGTTGTTCATCAATTTCTTCTCAATGAAGATAGCTCTAAGGTATTTGAACTCTTGCAATATTAAGCATTGCAAAGCTTGCCGGGTACTCGACTTATTTAAAAATACTATAATTATTAATCTGTTTATTTTTAACATAAACATGCAATTATAAACAATGTGATGGAGGCCAAACATAGAATTTAAAAGTGACTCAAATGCGTTATCAATTTGTTTCAGTTGTTGCCAATCGAATTTATCCAGGTATGAATTAAAATGATGACGTTTGTGTGTTACCGTCTCACGGTATAGTCCACCGAAGACTAGTGCATACGCTAATCACCTCGTTTAACAAATTGCGTACATAAACAATATTTTTACTATGCCTATGTTTTTCCCGCTAGAGTAAACAATAAGTAGAAAAAGGTTTTATCGCAATCGGATGAACGGTATGGCAGCGTATTAAATACGAACAAACAAATATTATTTTTTATATATCAGATTGTTTTGAAATTATACTATTGTTTTTGCTTAGCTTGTGTTTACACGCCTATAGATAGAATGAAATATTCACTATATAAACAAATTGAATATATTTTAAATATCATATTATTTTCCATACCAAACCCATATAAAAAATTAATATTTATCAACATATAAATGCTATACTTGATATTAATCATGCTGCAAAAAATCAAAGTGGATTAATGCAAGATTTCCATCATGCATTTAACTGATCTTTGTCATCATCATTAGAATGCTTATTTCTATATTGAATCGACAATGGCGTTTGAGAAAGTTGCAGGAAGGTGCTTTGACTTTTCAGCACACATCAGATGCATTAAATTATCGACCAAATTAAAAAATCCGAATAAATTAAGAGGTGATTTGATTTTATCAGATGTTTAAAACATCAATGCATTTTTACTACATATGCAATTCTTAGAAGCATTATAAATATTAATATTAAGATGACGAATCATTCGACAATGTTAAATTGCATACACGACCGTACAGACAATCAATTGAGAACATATTTTACAGCGTTTATCGATTTTATTCTGTGCAAATTTGAATTGATTTTGCGGGCTGCAAGAATTTCATAGCACTGGATTAACTGGAATATTTCAAAATTTGAAGGTCAATCTGTTCGATGCAGCGCATTGGGGGCCTGGGCCATTGCCCGCCACGCAGGTGGGGTAAAATGGAGGTGGAAGTCAGATGTCATGTAATGACTAACAAAATCTCAGAACGCTCAGTATCCACCGAATCATCTTTGGAGAAACATCAGTCCGACTTCAGATTATTTTTTACGAGCGCTGAAAAATCTAATAAATCGTGAGTACCCCGATTTTTACACAATACCATAGCGTTCGAATTTATTTCAATATAAAAATATCAATAAAGAGCGTTTTTTAATCGTTATGCACACAAAAAATATTGTTTAGACGCGCTTAATTAATAATATTTTATGGTCATAATATTTCGCGTTATTTTCTATCAGGCGTTTTTTTTTTCAATTGACATCTATTCGATCCGAATGACATTACGTAATTAACCTATAAATTATAAATATAATAATAAATTCTAAAATATCATATTTACACTAATTATACAACGTCGAATATTTTAAATCAATATAAAACGCGTGTTATTTTTCAAATATATTTTTATCGGATGCTTAATACTGTATCAATGTAAATTTAAATATCGTATCTGACGTCTTTATAAATTCGTCAGTGTTGCCAGGCTAAAAAATATATTAACACGCGTTTAAGAGCACAAATGTTGTTAAGAATGCTTTCGATTTTAAGCTGTCTGTTGAGAAATTGCATTTTAAATTGCAGGATATTACATTCCGTAATAATTTTCCGTCTTCATTTGGCCTACAGTATAATTATGTGCACGTTATTCACGCAATTCGTAATAAAATACAATTCAACTTTCATGCATTTCATCTTGTTTATGTACATGTCTTTAACTATTCCGGTAGTCGATTTTTTGCATTACTTTATTTTCAATTCAATAACTGCGTACGTAGTGCAAAATTGAATCATCTGAGTAAAAAATATATGATTCAATTATGTAAAATGTTGCCATAATATGTTCTCAGAGAGACAATGCTCGTTTAAAACACAATTGTCATAGCGATTAAATAAATTATTCTCAAACATAACACGATATTTTTTGTGCATCACTTTTAGAGCAGATATTCAATCGTTCCTCTTTTTTTTAAATCATTTTTAATTTTAAAATGAAATTTAATAAGCTCATTTAAATGCTTAGAATTTACAATAATATTAATTGATTTCTTTGAAATAATAAAGATTTGATATGTGTTTTTGAATCGGATTTAGGATTATTAAACTATAATAAATAATGCATGTATAAAACGTGTTTCTCGATAAAACTAGATTAATTAAATACAAGATCAAGATCAACGGTTAAAGCAATAATTAATTCATGAGAAGAGATGTTTTTTAATTATTTTTGGTGAAAGGCGCGCTTTCGCCATTTAAATTTGTCTGCGAATTTGCAAATTTTTTCTCATCTTGTTTTAATCTTGGATTCAAATTAGCCTCGTTAATTCGACAGCATTCATACATAATCATGAATAATTAGATCTTTCACTGGGTTAACATTTTAATAGGCATTATTTTCTTTAATGACTATTTAAAGTTAAATTATTGCACAACTGAAATACACACTTTTCAGCTTTTTTATATATTTTTTAAAATTAATTTTCCGGGCATTTAGGCTATTAAAAATTAAACACGATAGCACACGATTTTGTATAAATTTTCACGCGTCGTTTGAAGAAAGAGTATTTTTTGCAGACAAATGTGTTTTAATTGCAATTATACACCTTAAAATACTGAAATTAATTTCATAGTCTACGAAGCGAAAAATCAAAAGATTGGTCGTAAATCAAAACGCTTTCTTCCGGCAAGAATTTAAAATACCTGTCATGAAGAAATGGATACGACTTATAAACGAGTTATATTATATTTATATGGACATGGTAATATTTTGCATTAAACGATGATTAATTCAACAATACGTATCCTTTGTGGTTTATAACTTTATTGAAATTTTACAAACTATAATAAAATGTGCGATGTTTTAAAAATCAAGATTAATTTAATATGACGTTCAACACGTGTGCAATGAATAATATGTAATAGAAATTAGCATAAATATCGCGTAATTTCATTAATTATATGAATATTATTATATATTTACACTGCTGTACATTCTTATTACGTTCAAAATAGCATTAAATATACGAAAAATAGCTATAATATCAGGTCATCCCGAAAGAAATCTATTTTTTTTTTCAACCCAAAACTTCTAATTTTTTCCTTTTTTTGGCACAAGTCGATATAAAATATAATCACCTACATTTTTAACAACTAACTCTTACTTCCCTTGCAAGTTTTCTATACCCTTCTTATAATAATTAGATGGTTTCGACTGAAAATACGAATCCAAAATATTTTTTATTTCATCCGTATTTTTATTTTTGTGTCTTTTAATGAATGCTCTAAAGATCGAAATCAGAAAGTGCTAAATCTGGCAAATATGAAGGATACGTTAGAACTTCCCAGTTTAGTTGCTTTATGTCTTTACAACTGAGTTAGTTTTATATGGAGTTCCATTGATCTCGTTTATTTTTGCATTTTTATTTGATGTGTTTTTAATGAACGTGTACGGTTGATTTTATAGATGAGATTTTCCATGATAATTCTTCTATTGACAAGGATCTAATTTGATTAAAGATCGCAGCATATCTTCTTCAAAACATGAGAGTCGTCCTGATTTAGGAGCATCCTGTAGACTTGATATTTTATTGATTATATTTGTGACCTACGTTCAAGCCCTGATTTTTAAAAAACAGCCCAAAATATCAAATAGGTTCTTCGTTGGTTGAGAGCGTTCTAAAAGAATGGATTTCTTTCGGTAGAACCTAATATATTAATATTCACCTCCTCATGCACTCGAAATTGAATATAATATGACCACCGCGTTTTATTTATGTACCAAGCAGTGCTGCATATCATTCCTGAGGCAGTACCACGTCACTCAATAAGTTCGTAGGATGACTAATGAAACAACAGCAAAATTCGACTTTATTCATTCCAAAGCTTCTCTAACATTTCGATACCTTTTTTTATAGAACGATTTATCTTTGACCTCAAAATATTTGTAAAGTAATAGTCGTATTAGGGGTCGTTTATACGCAATTCCTTCCATCAAACGCACCAATAATGCCATATAATATTTTCTGTTGATGTTTCTTCCTTTCTCAATGTAATCGATGAATAAAATACCAACGGATATTTGTGCTTTTGATCGCTTTGGGCGGCTTTTGCCGGTTGCTGTCCAATTAGCTGACTGTCAATTTAACTCAGGAGTATAGTGATGAATCCATGTTTCATCCATTATCATATACCGCCTGAAAAAAATCATTTTTATTGCGTTAAAACGGCTCCAAACAGCGATCTAAATTGTCGGAGCGTTATTGTTTTTGATCAAGTATGAGCAAACGCGGTACCCACTTCGAACATAGCTTTCTCATGGACAAATATTAATGCAAAATGCCTTCTGATATCTTCAGGGTGTCGCTCGCCGTCATAAAATTTAGGTATAATTAACTTAAATCGCTATCGTCGGATAAGCTATTAAGCTCTTTCAACAAAGGTAAGACGACTTTCATTCGTGTTGTCTTGAGAGCAGGCGTTTGTTTTGATAATTGGGATACTCGCATCATTCTTATCGTTGACCAATTTTGTTATTCCCCCTTAACTGTACTGGAGTGGCGTCATTAGCCGAGGATCATCACTCCTTTGCAAAATCTACTACTTCAGAAGTAAACTGGCAGGCTTGCACGGTAATCCTGTCCTTTTATTTTCGCAACATATGAATAGATAAAAATAGCTGAAAAACAGAAATCAAATGCCATGTAAGTTGAACACTAAGTAAAGTGGATTTACATTAGAGCGTAGCATGTATGTTCTCCGGTTTGAAAGGTTTAACAAAATACAAAAGTAACCTTATTAAAACCACTGTTACTTGTGAGCTTAACGTCAACTTTTTATGAAATTATGACATGTATTATTTGAAGGTTGCTACTTCAAAATGTCAAATAAAAATCATATGGATTTGTCAGTAATCAACTATCTGTTATCCTACAAACTTATTGAGTGATATATTTCATATTTTCACAGCCTTTTTTTAAAGCTGCCATTCTACTTTTATCACACAATGAAGTCATTCGATTAACCACGGATGTTGCATAAAAATAATGAAAACCCGATGCATGCGAAAATAATGGATTTCTTTCGGGAGAACCTAATATTACAAATTTTAAAATTAATTGAATGCAAACATGCAATTAAAAATTGCATCGTACACGTTTTTTTTATCTCAATCGATAATATGATAAATTCAAATTTATTCATATTATTTTGTTTGAAACTCGACGACTAATGGCGTCGCGCGGAAATCTTGAATATAACAACATAAAAAGCGGCCAGCGTTTTTTTATTTAAATGTCAAATATTCTCGATTTTTTTTGCAATGAATTCATTTGAATAAATATAGAACTATTAAAAAGTATACAAGCCCCTTTCTTGAATAAAATTATTTTTCCCCTTTTACATTTAAAATAGATTTTTCCCTAAAATTAATCTAAAGGATTAAAATATATTAAATACTAGCGAATACCCGGCATGCGTTGCAATGCCATAAGTGCTTAATAATTATTTGAAAAAAAAGCAGTACATGGTTTATTGCTTCAAGTCATATGTAACTATACCTACTATACCTATATTATTCCCGCAAGTGTAAACAGTAAGTCGACAAAGTTTTATCGCAATCGGATGAACGGTATAGAAGCGCATTAAATACGGACAAACAAATATTATTTTCTATATATTATACTATGCCTGTGTTATTTGCGAAATCCTTAGCAATAAGTGGACGAAGTTTTATCGCAATCTGATGAACGATATGGCAGCGCATTACATACGAACAAAGAGATTAATTTTTAAATATTAGATTGAATGCATTTATTAATATTAATTCCGGAAAGCTTGAGAAGCGCTCTATAGTCGGAGTACAAAATATCAAGGTAATCCATTGTACTACCGGCATGAATATCTGCTTTAACAGATACCTGATTCAATCAGTCTTAACGTTGTATCGGTTCGGTGAAGATCAAGATCTACCTGAGTATTTTACATATTACCTAATTATCCTAGCGAAGAAGATTTATACAAAGGTCACGTTGGCATGTGAGTCTCTCCATTGAGCATAGTTCTAATGTATTTTTAATTAATACAGCTATTAAATAATTTGTATTTTTCCTTGGAAACATGATAGGGAACTCGATATCATACAATCGTTAATATCATATATCACCGTACAATTTTAATGCTTGAAAAGATATATTTAATTTCCTGAAGGATTCTGATCATACATCTGATAAAATATTGAATTTATTTATATTAATCTTATATTTCGTTTATATTTTAAAATAATACTGCATTAAGTTTGTCTTAAAGCACAATTGCCTTGATAAATTAATTTAAATTGTAGAGTTCTAATGATCTTTTTCATTGTTAATGTATAATAATGACACGATTGATTGATTTTTATTACAACTTTTCCTTGTATTAAATACAAACTGGTCTTTAGACTTCCAAATTTATTGCATGAATTGCTTCTAAGCGTGTAATCAACGATGGATGTACCATACCGTCTAAATAAATTGATGGTTCAACATTCATCGACGCACTAAGATGATGAAACATTCCGGTTTTCCTCATATTTGGTCTTTAAAAACCTGTTTTGTCGAAATTTAAGTACACTAAACTAAGTACACAAGTTCATATTTGAGACATGAATTTCTCAATCGTCGATAGACATTGACGTTAACAGGTTTAATATTTTAGCTTTTAATTCTACCAAATTCATTACCAAAAGTGTTTTGATTATGTCTTTTTAAGGCGACATAATTGGGTTGTGTCGAAAAAGTGAAAGCCATACGGACGACCTACGCACGAAAGCAATAAGCGAAAGTCTTCAAATCATGACAAACATTCTTGATATTGAATGCTTTCTGTTATAATTACATTCAGCACTGCACTTTAATAAGTGCAACATAATTTTTCACATGCATCCTTTGTTAGTAATGGGAACATATTTCATAACTCAACGTACCATTGTTTGCTTGCAGTGGGTTAATTTAATATAAATGTTGTTCTCGTTTCATTGTGACGACTTCAGAACATAGATTGCATAGGAACTATTTTTTTAATGACAAATCCGGGTGTGTAAGGAAGTTTAATATCGTGGAAACTATAAATTTGATACCGCTGTAGATAAAAACTATTTTGTAAACGATAAAAAAACGTTAATTACGTAATAAAACATAACGTTAACTTGTAAAATGCTCTCATAATTGTTTTTATTATGCTAATCCGCAATAAGTATTTAAAATTGTTATATATTATAAATCAGGTTCATGCAATTTATATGCGTAATGAAGCTTATTAAATGTAATATGCTAATTTAATTGATAAAAACACATTATAAATGTTTATTAATGATGATTTAATTTGTTTCAGGATATGGGACTGTGGGACTTTAGCTATATTCACGTGATATTTGGAGTGTTAGTCGCATTGGGATTCTTAGCAATCGTTGGCGTATTCGTTCTGTTAGCATCGCTTAGATTGTATGCTTATCTAACCTGCGGAAAGTGCAAGAGTACAGCAAAAATGGAAGGCAAAACCGTAATCGTCACCGGAGCAAATGGAGGCATCGGCAAGGAGACAGCTAAGGATCTTGCTAAGCGAGGAGCGAGAGTAATTATGGCTTGTAGAAATTTAGACGCGGCTAACAAAGCTAGAGGTTTGTTTAAAATAATCATTTAATAACAAATCATATATGATTTTTTTATTTTGTATAATTATATTGATATTATTATTTCAGAGGAAATTGTTGAAGCAACTAAGAATAGCGATGTGATCGTCAAGAAATTGGATCTCAGCTCGTTGAAATCCGTTAGGGAATTCGCCGAAGACATCAACAAGACTGAACAGAAACTTCACGTACTCATCCATAATGCTGGATACGCTCAAACGTTCAAAAAGACAATCACCGAAGATGAACTTGAAACTACAATGGCAACAAATCATTATGGACCGTTCTTGCTTACTCATCTTTTGATTGACCTCATGAAAAAGAGTGCACCGGCTAGAGTCGTCGTTGTAGCCTCTGAATTATACCGTTTCGCTTTCCTCAATCTAGAGAATCCAAACCCGACCACTATGTTCCCAGCATACCTCTATTACGTTTCCAAATATGCCAACATTTGCTTCACTAAAGAATTGGCTAAACGATTAGAAGGAACAAACGTGACCGCCAATTGTCTGCATCCAGGTATGATTGATTCAGGCATCTGGAGGAACGTTCCATTCCCATTGAACTTACCACTTCAACTCGTCATCAAACTGTTCTTCAAGTCTACCGAACAAGGTTGTCAGACATCGGTATATTGTGCCGTCTCCGAAGAGCTCGATAACGTGTCCGGAAAGTATTTCATGGACTGCAAGGAACGACAAGTCCACAGCGGAGCCAGCGATATGGCCAAAGCTAAAAAGTTGTGGGAAATCTCCGAAGAGATGGTTAAGTTGCGACCAAACGATCCTAAATTGTAAATTTTCAACGGAGCGAATTATTTAAAGTAGTTTTAAGAGTTGAAATTTACTTTATAATCTTTAAATAAACGCATTAATCTTGTTGTTGTTGACGGAATGTATGCCACGATATTAGAAACATGACTGATGTGGATCAAAATATTAAACTAACTATATCCATTATATAGAAATATTAAATTGTGGAATTAATATTTACAAAATTGTAAAAATATTTGTATGTTATTTTGTTTGTTGACTTGTATTTATAAACTTTTAATACATTTTTTAATTTTTTTAAAATTTCGTCTTTTACTTTTTATTTAAGTGGGATAATTTACAACTGTAACAACTGTAAATTATCTCAATTTTTTGCTTGCTTATTTTAAACATATTGTGAATGTCTCTTAAATGATAAATATGTATGCAAAAATTTTTGAATGGTAAAGAATTAGAATAATGGGTGATAAAAGCTTAAACACAAGCTAATTTTTCTTCGAAATATAAATCCACCATGACATGTAGTAACTCTACCACGCTTTTAGTGAAAAAAATGATGAATAATATCATCGAAGCTACAGTTTGGAATAAAACATTTCAAGGAGATGTTGTGTCCCAATGGTTTCTACTGATATGCTATTTGAATTGAAACATGTGCAGTTTCCGGTGCGAGCATCAACAAAGAACAGAAGCACACAGGGTATGCGTGCATGCTTCTCACATGGATAGCTGTATATGGGTTGCTCACGCTTAAATCATTTATTACCAAACGGTATGCACCACACGGAAAAATATTTTGTTTCCAAAAGCACTTCATTAGCATGGCATAAGCATAATCTTTGGGACAGGAAAAAATATAAGAAGTCTCCTGCACAACAAAAAGAACAAAATGAAAAACGAAATTCAGGGGACTTGTGAGATCGAATGCACAATCTGCTTCATGTCGTACATTGAATAAACCAGTAGATAGATCGCCCACAAGGTGACAGAACATTAGAATGCAGTCTTGCAATTGGATTACAAATCGGCAGTAACCGAACATGTTATGAAGAACGATCATCACATCTGTTTTGCTGATACATCAACCATAACTGTCGAAAACTTCAGCATCAGAATTGCGAAAAAAGCGATAGAAATCGAAAAACGAAGAAACAATAGACGCAATCATCAGATGAGACGATGGCACTCACATACCCAGAGTTTGGCTACCAATTTTATTGAAAAATAAAGCACCAATAACCAAGCAATAAAATGTGAAAGTGCAAACAATATCTAATGAAGCGACGGCAATGCATGGCTCTGGACGAAGGATGCTTACAAGGTTACAAGGAACATCACCAAGTCGCCGTCAGTTATCCCGCGTCCATGAGTCTGATAGGAGACTCGAAATATTGAAGATTCTTAATTTACCTCTCAAATAATTACTAAGCGCGATCATATACCCTTTTTTTAGCATAATTAAAAATATATGAAAGCATTTCAATATGACGCATGCCGGGTAATCACTAGTAATAAATAAAATACATGATTGGTTTAATATGTATAGCTTTTTTTTAATAAAACATATTTTTGAATTAATAGAAATGTACAATTAATAATACTAGATATATTTTAGATTAATATACAAAAAGGAGTATGACGAAATATATATTTAATAGAAGTTTGAGAATGTTTAGGTCCTCTAGTAGTTGTTGCTATTATTAGGGGGACCGAAAAGTAATCAAAATTTCTTTGAAGCACTGAAATAAATCACCAATACTTGTGGGAATAATATGTGGGAAAGTTAAAAAGTGTCATTGTTAGATTAAACAGTTTAAAAATGGAACGCACACGTTAAGACGTAAAAAAATTAATAATGCTGGAAAAGTGGAAACGCACATGAAATGTGAAAATATTTGGTTGATTAGTATTTAAGATTCGGTCCCCCTAATATATGAAGACGATGATGATTATAATTAAATTAGTGAAAATTAAGATTATAAGGCTGTAATCAAATGATTAATGAATATATTAGATACTATATTTTTACATTTTATTAGGATTGTTCAAGTTCCATTATATGCTTCACATTATACGGTAAAATTTTGATGGACGGTATATTAAAAGCATCTTGTATCCAGTTGTAATCTTCTGGGTGTTTCAATATGGCCATATTGTAATCTTTAGACGTCTGCAATTAAAGATACAAAAATATATTTATTACATTAGATTTGCTTTATATCAATTTGAATAGCGCTTACCTTCAATTTATTGAGCATATTTTCCACCTCGCATTCTAATTGCCTTGCTTGCTCATAAGTTTCTCTTATTGCCTTTTTTTTATTTTGTATGGCTACAAAATATTGCTTATCTATTTTAAAAACTGAAAACACTCTGAAATTTTGTCTCAGGATCATGTTGTAAGCTTTGAATAAATTGGGCAAATTTAACACCCCATTGTCTACTACTTTGTTCAAAATAGATTTGAGATCATCAGATGCAACATTTTTACAATTTAAATTTGTTGGTAATTTATCAGTCTCTGGATTGTATTCTAGAATTGTGTCCTTGTTAGATGTTTGTGTGTAACGCTGAATACTTTCTTTGCAAGTGTCTTCGCATCTATTGGATATGGCGTGCATTCTATCGGATATATTGTTCCAATTTTTTTCCGCTGTACTGATTGCGTCATCGATATATTCATTCCAATTGTCTATTAGATCCGATGAGTCCACGCACAGCATACTCTCTAAATATTCATAATCTTCTTCATCAATGTTTTCTTTGACTTTAGCAATGAAATCTGTAAGTAGCGCTGTTTTTGCATTTATATCATTCTGAGTCATCTCAATGTTATCTCTATAAATAATGGATATTTGCTCCATGCAGTCTAAATATTTTTTACGTTGATAGCACTTACGAGACAATTCTTCTTTGTGCTTTTGAATTTTTTGCTCAATTGTAATGTCAGTAAGCATGCTTTCAAAGTCGATCATTTTAGTCTTAGAGGATTTTTTAATACAAACTTTTAAAGCCACTTGAGTCAATTCAAACATAAGTTTGGCTACTTTAGAACCGCCAGGTGTAACCAGCCAGCTGGGCATTATTGGCGAAACAAAATCTTTGTGTGACTTTGCTATTTCATTAACAAAAGATAAAAATTCTCTTCTAAATTGTGCTGCCATTTTCGGTTCACATAAAACGTATTCCAAATTTGTAACGGAATACTGATTGTCAATGATAGATATGAGATAATGTGCTACGTGATTAAACGCCAAAGAGTTGGAAGTTTTAAGCATTCCTTCTGCAAAGCAATTTTTAAATCCATCCTTCATTGGAAATTTCAAGCTCAACAAATAGAGATTTCGATGAAGGACTTTATGAATATTGTCATATGATTCACGTTGTTCATTTATGCTAATCTAAAAAAATCATGTCATAGATAAAAATAAACAAATGTATTTGACTTCTAAAATACAATTAAAATTGAAAAAAAAAGAACTTTTTTTATATTTGCAGTTCGAGTCACAAGTAACTACTCCAATCTATTCTATGTGATGGCTATATATATATAAATATGAATCAAATAATACATACTGTCGAGTTTAATGCGATTGTTACGTTACGCTGAGACGCAGCCATTTTCAAATGTGACAGTTTGACATTTACAGATTTGGTCTAAAGACATAAATTATAGCTCAAGCTTTATTATTTTAATAAAAAAATTCGTTTATAAAAAAGGCTATTATTTAAATCAGGCGTTATTTAAATAACTTAAATTTTGTAACTTGAATCCAAATTCTATATTTTAAAAATAGATGTAAATGTCAGTCGAAAAAATTTATTTATTTTTTACCGTATCAAAATAACAAAATATTGAACGTTTAGATTTGATGCTATTTAAAATACTGTATTTGTTAATATCATACAAAAAATAATCTTTACAACAAATAATATATATATAAATTTGTTTTATTTGTGCGTTACAACTATTTATGCAAAATATTAAATTACTTTAAAAATAGCCTTGTTGAATTTTATTTTTTATTCTACTGTCAAAATATTTATCCGAGGCTTCATAATAATAGACCATTAAATAAATACAATACGTCAGCTAGTTTTATTGAGCAATGTATCCCGGAATAGTCGAAAGATAAACGTCAACGTTCGGCAGTTCCTTGAGGAGGGATGAGCGCGGCGGGCTAATATGGGCCGCCGAGCGAATCTTTCCTTTATACTTATAATCTGCATATTTGCAACATTTGCTGTTGCATGTCTTGTTGCTATTTTACCAGGCCCTTTAGGTATAAACCAAAATATTAATTCTCAAAAACGTAATTTATATTTAAACTTCACCCTTAACCTACTATAAAACCATTGATTAAATCAGCAAAATTTGGATTCAGTACCCAGTTTTTTAATTATATCCAATATAGAAATGTACAACATTGATTCTACACTACTGTGGAAATAATACTACATTTTATAATATCAATTCAAAATAATAAATGACACTTAAAAGTGAATTGTCAAATTCTGTTGTTAAAAAGAAAACTCAACATCTGATCTATTTTTATACGTTTTCATACTTTATCGGCTTCATTGAAATCCAAATTATTCACACATTTGTAATCAAATATAGATAATGCATCGAAGAAACATTAGTAATTAATAGATTTCACGGAAATTATCTATTTGAAACGTCAACATGAAATTTCTATTCTACTCTAAATATCTTATAATGCCATTTTTATCTGGATTAATTGTTTCTAAATGTGTTTAACTGCCACATTAAAAAACAGAAATTGCCCCCAAGGGCCATAGTATTTTAAAAATGACTTAAAAAATACTATTAAGAATTCAAACATGTATATCGCATTACGCATGAAATATGATATCTTGAAATATAAAATATGATCTGAATATCTTGTATACAATCTGAATACCGTGAGTATGAGCTCTCAATAGTGTCTATAAATACATGCATAACTGGCTCACGCAGTCCTATAAAAGAGCCTCGGCTATCGACAATGTTTGCCGCCATTTCCGTCTGTCCTATACCTCCTTCTTCCAATTGCCCAGACCCATCTGTGTGGCTTTTTAGCAATCTCTTACAAGACTATTACCAACCATTTTGACATGGTGTTATATGTTTTTAAAAATGTGGTTGCCAGTCACACCTGTAGGACTTAAACCCAAAATTGAGTTACGAGTCAGTACAGATTAGTGTTTAGTAATTATTTGGAAAGAAATGTAGTAATGCAGTCAAGCAGTGTATTGCTGTGGGTTATGCGTAGAGCGGGCTGAAGGGTTAGAATCTAAAAGTATGCTTACACTCGCTCTCGCCTCGAAGACCAACTAAATCCCTTTCTTTCATGAACCGCCATATTGCGTGTGCATCCTTTCTCTCCGCATCACCGACCCTATTTCACTTCACCAGACTGATATGCGCCAACATGGTGCATCCGTTAAACGTCTCGCAAAACAAATACTGCACACAAACAATGGTTTTGCTAATTTAAAAACCTTCTTGGATACACGCCCTATTACTCACTAAAGTTTCGTCGCAATCAGGTGAATGGTATAGGAATGCATAGCCCGCAACTTATGAACAAACTGACATTCATTTTATCTTATTTTTCAACAAATTTCCATTCATTAAAAAAAATATTCATCGGATATGAAGCTTCTTGATATTCTTACATATATGATTTTTAATTTCAGAAACCTGCTTATGCAATGAAAGGTCATACGATGGACACATGTATGAAGAGTTTCCGAAGGCCGATGATAGTCATAAATTAGCAATTATAGTGCCATTTAGGGATAGATTCGATGAACTGCTCGTATTCGTGCCGCACATGAAGAAATTGCTGACGAAACAAAAGATCAACTATCACATATTTGTAATAAATCAAGTTGATCAGTATAGATTTAATAGAGCGTCTTTAATAAACATAGGATTTTTACACGCTAGAGATAAATATGACTACATTGCAATGCACGATGTGGATCTATTACCGTTGAACGACAATCTTGATTATGGATATCCGGAAGACGGACCTTTTCATGTGGCCAGTCCAGAATTGCATCCGAAATATAATTATTCGACGTTCGTCGGCGGAATACTTTTAGTGAACCGCGATCATTTCGAAATGGTCAATGGCATGTCGAATAAATATTGGGGATGGGGCTTGGAAGACGACGAATTCTATGTACGACTCAAAGAAGCGAAATTAAAAGTCCAAAGACCTGTTAATATTTTAACTAATCGTACAAATACATTCAGGTGAGTAAACATTGTTTTATGTATTTATTGGGTGTGTGAATAAGTTCCTGCCGTTTATTTCAATTAACCCTTTCAAACCGGAGAACATACACACATGTTCAACTTGCTGGTGCACACATGGTCTGCTTTCTGTTGTTCAGCTATTTTTGTCTATTAATGTGTTGCGAAAATAAAAGGACTGGGCTACCGTGCAAATCTGCCAAAAAGGAGTGGTGATACTTGGCTAATGACACCACTCCTAAACATTCAAGGGGGAATAACAAAATTGATCAACGATAAAAATGATGCGAGTATCTTAATTATCAAAACAAACGCCTGCTCTCAAGACAACACGAACGAAAGTCGTCTTATCTTTGTTGAAAGAGCTTAATAGTTTAGATGTGTAATACATTTATGGTATGACTTTGCCATCGATGCACGAGTGTATGATGAGACGCAAGATACTTGCCTCTGTCTCACAATTTCCGGTCTGATAAGGTTAAAACCCATTTTATAGGGTCGGGAGAGTGCTGTAGGTAGAGTAAAACTTCTCATTTCATCGCTATCGGGTAGATTTTGACCGCTTTTGCAACATGCAGCCTCATCAAAATCACCTTGTTGTGTCTTTGGGCATATTGACCACAAAATACAGAGCATGAGCTTGGAACCATGAATATTCCACTTTGGTGTCGATGCTACTGGTTGGCTACAGGAACTTATTCACACGCCTAATAGATCAATATTTCTTATTGTTTTTCTTTTTTCTAGCCATAATCACGATAGAACTCGTCGTAAGCGAGACACGGTTAAATGTTTTAATCAGTACGAAGCCACAAGAAGAAGAGACCGTGAAACTGGTTTGGATAACGTCGCTTATGAAGAAACTAGTCAACACAAACTTACAATCGATGCACTACCATTAACAGTCATAAACGTTAAGCTGTCGTGTGATAAAAAATTCACACCGTGGTGTGATTGCTCTCAGTCTAATGTAAAAAAACAATCAAACAACCAAAAAAAATTATGATCTTTGTTTAATTATTTAACTCGACACTAATCTATCAATGATACTTAGAATTAATCGATTATAAGTTATTAAAAATCCGTAAGGAGTCAATCAAAATGACTATCTGAGGATTGCTTATGATTTAATTAACTGCCATAAAGAGTTCTATTTACTTTTAAGTATTTATATTAGCATCATAAATATTGTTTATGATATTTAATTACCAATTTTTATGTACATATATTGATCATATGTAAATAAATGTCGCAACATTTTATACTCGATTGTATCGTCTAAGTAAATATATAGATTTATGATATTTTTTCAATTTCTCGACATAAATATTATATAATTTTGTATGATATGAATATTTAAGTTTTTTGTATTTCTATCCTATTGTTAATGTGTCTGTAATCGTCATCATCGCAATGAGCGTTAAAACTTTGTAATAAATATATACGCATTAGGTCTATAGGAAAATTCTGTTCGATTTTTGTTTACAATAACATCGGAGATTGCTGAAAAACTCCGCTCAGCAGACTATCAAAATAGTCCAAAGACCATTATCAGAAATTAAACTGAAAAAAAAACTAAAACGAATCCCTTCTTGGACCTGATGATGAATAATGGATTGTTTTGGAAAACATTTTATATCATGGGACAATCTTGCATAAGACACCCGGGGGGTTGACGGCCCCAGGGTAGTGTCAGATTTTTACTGACTAAACCCCTCCTTTGTCCTTCTCCTTCCTCCTGGTATTGTTTATCACATTGCTTCAGGGGATCAGGTAGTCTGTCCTTCGATACAGCTCTATTCTAGTGTTGGAGAGCCGCTCTGCATCTCTCTCTCTCACTGCCCTCTTTGGCGATCATCACTTCCTCTATGAATTCCTGCAAAAGGTTTTAGTTCTCCTTGCTCACCATCATGCTATGAACAATGTCTTCGACTGAGCTCAGCTATCCCGAATACTTGTTTCAGCGTGTTTCTCTGAGGTATCCAAGCCTCACAGTTATCGATGGTGTGTTGAGCATCGTTAACTTCCGCTGCCAATCCACTTCAAGTACGTTCCGAAGTAACCGTGGCCCGTCAGTCCAAGGCTCTTTTTGTCTGAAGGTCTATCGGGGGGATTCAAGGACCAATACGTTACAATTTTTAGAACCGAATGAAAAGCTCAATTTGGTCAGCAAATAGTCGTGGATAATTTAAACATTCAAAGAAAAGAGACCAGCGATATTTAATGAGAAGTACATCATATTGGCGTCATGATAATACTAGGCCACATATTGCTTAGGCAGCTCGTCAGATGCCATATCCAGCATTCCCCGATTTTTACTTATTTT
Source organism: Stenopsyche tienmushanensis (assembly GCA_008973525.1). Classification (NCBI taxonomy): domain Eukaryota; kingdom Metazoa; phylum Arthropoda; class Insecta; order Trichoptera; family Stenopsychidae; genus Stenopsyche; species Stenopsyche tienmushanensis. Next base: position 70,134 of record WACJ01000095.1, read on the forward strand.
TCTCCTTGCAAATTATATTGTATAATAAATATGTTATTTTCTTTCACTTCAATAACGGATAGAACTTTCCAATAGACCTAATATATATATATTTTAGACTTATACAAGTCATGTTTATATGTTTGTAATTCAAAGTCGATTTGGTATCATATTATATTATTTTAGAGAAAATATAACATTAAAATTGTACTTTTCGATATTCGAGTCGTATTAATATCGGAGAAATACCTCAGAGGATAATCGGAGAATATCCAATTTCAACTTTGAATTACAAACATGGATATATAGATATATATTCTAAAATGTATTTAAAATGAGTGATTGTTTAATTAAGTGGTTGAATGTAAACTGGGGATATGAAAGAAGTGCCATAAAAATGCAATATAAAAATATTGAAGCAAGTAACGAGATCTCTGGAGAACAGAATCGAATTGTTAAAACGTTACATTGAATGATTATCTCAAATCTGCTAGAGATGCTACGGAGTACTTCTTGTGGTATGTGACCAGATACCTGAAACGTCTTTAAAAAGCTATCGCCGAGTATTCGAATTAATTCGAATTAATTCTAATTCGAGTATTAGAAGCACGTCCTTATATCCATCTCTGTCTTCCGCATGGATGGCTATAAAAACCGCCCCAGGGCTATAGTGAGGATTGAGTTGGTCGCCTCCTTCACTTGTTCTTCCTCTTTTCCCTGACACACTGCCCACCATCATTAGTTTTTCTCAATTTTCTCCATCCCGGCGAGCAATGTATCTGAAAAACTTAAGTATTCGCCCCAGACAGGCGGATGAGAGTCTGTTTTCTATTTTTAACTTCGTTAAGATGGACTGATTGGTTCTTTTGGCAGTCTACAGAATCCTCGGCATGCAACGCAAACACCACATTTCGAAGGCATTGTTTCTCTTTCTTTTTTACACAGCGTTCATGTTTCCACTTCGTATAAAAGCACGGAGAATACGAGAGCCTGGTCATGACATGTTTTGCCATTTGGGTACGTCTTATTATTTCCTTACTACATCTTCCATCTTCACATATTTGTGACCCAAGGTAAATCAACTTTGACACGACGCAGTAAATGTGTGAGTTCTTTCTCGTTGGCCGCTATAAGTGTGGTATCATCCGCGAATCTCAAGTTACTAATTTTTTCCTCTCCTATGGAGAACCCTCCTCCCCAGCCTTTTGTGCACGCTCCATCATATATTCCCCATGTATATTAAAAAGCATCGGAGACAGAATGCAACCCTGTCTTAAACCTTTCTCTGTTTTAAAGCACTCTGATAGGGTATCGTCATTTTTTATTTGTGACGATCCGTCAGTTTAGAGTGTTCTGATAATTTTTATCAGGCGACTAGGGACTCCCATTTCTACAAGGATATTACACAGAATATCCCATCTTACGCAGTCAAAGGCCTTTGTGTAATCCAAAAAACAAATCACCATGGGAACATTGAACTCTTTGGATTTTTCAATAAGCATTCTGATTCATGATCAATTTTCAGGTTTCTCGTCTTTTTACGAACCCTGCTTGTTCTTTGGTTGTTTGCTATTCTGTAAAATATTTCAGTCTATCCTGTAGGATGTTTAGTATTATTTTGCTAGCATGATGTAGTACTGCGGATATGTTATCGGGTTCTGGAGCTTTATTATTTTTAAGCTTAATGGCGGATTGTGATCGGTCCTTGTATAGGTTTTTGCAATAAGACTTCCATCTTCGCGTTCACTTATCAGTGAACCGTCTTCGTTCTCAATCGTTTAATTTTTGGCTTTGAAATCTTTAAAAAATCAGGAAATTTTTCTTATTGACATTCTATCGTGTACTTAATTCTATCTCATAAATAAACAATTTTATATAGAATACTAGAATGAAACCATTCCAATTTAATTCTGTATGTCCTATACACCATTGATCTTCTGATAACAAGCTGCGACTGCCACTTTCATATCTGACATGGCTTTATAACGTTACACAATGACTCCGCAGCATCCTGTCAACTATTCCAACATGCACTTTGTTGCACAAACATGAAAACTATTCTAGAAATTCTACACGATGACTGACTTAATACTATATTTCATGCACGACCATTCATAATATAAAAAAACATGCGTTATATATTATCAAAATGTTTCTACATTCGTATCTTATTTAATAAATAAAGATATCGACAATTATGGTTTATTATTTTAAACACCTTGAATACAAGCTTTATATGGAGGATAATTCATTGCCAAACGCCATCAATCACTAAATGGATTAATTAAGAATAGTATAGTATGATGCAATATAAAATTTAATTGGGAATATTAACTATAATTAATATATTATTATAAGAAGTAAAATGGGATTTGTATGAGTTGTAAAATAATCTACTCAGATGGCCTTCATCAATTTAATTAATCGGTGTCGGAAATGATTAAATTCCCCAAATTTATTGTTATAATTTTTTCCTTACATAAAAAATCAAACATTGTGATAACATTTGTGTACACACAACAAAAATAGCACAAGTGTTATTATAGCAATTAAATATGTGTAAAGATATTAATTTTTTTTTAAATAGCACCGCATAATCTTAAAATTATCAGCATTAATATACATGTGGATTAAAAAATAATTTAATTCGAATAAATATTTTTTTATATAAATTTTAATTAATACGAACAGCTTTTGCATTTTCTCCCTCCCATAAATAATTATATTTTGCTTAGTTTAAACAATGTAGTTTAATGAATGTATTAATTTTTCGTCATTAAATTTAAATTATTCTCGATCTGTAATTTTTTAAAAATTAAAATTTAGCACATTATTAATGCGATGATGTTGTTGATTTTTTTAAAAAATGTTGACATAATTTATTTCGTTATATTTGCAGTCTTTTATTTTTTTCCCGATACCATGGGACAAAGGTGAGCATGGATCCGTCGAAACGTGTCACTGGCGAAAAGCGCAGTGTTAGGCTACGCGCGTTTAGGGGCGCGCGTCAGTAAGAAGAGCGCGGCGAGCATGGCGGATACTAGCAAAGAGGAGCTTCGCAAGGAGATCAACGGTAACTTTGTTCCGCGATAAATTCCTAATTATTTTTCGAATACATGTTGCCCGGGAACAACGCCGCGATATTTTTTCCGGACCGAGCTACCGACGCCGATCGCTATGCCGGTTCAGTTTATCGCCGTCTTACATTACATTACCATCGATCATTGAGGATTAGCAAATAGACTGCTAAATATGCGTCAAATTTTTCGTTTGCGTGTTTCCGAACGAGGTTATCGCTTTAGTTTTGATGCCGGCTTATTATTTTTCGAATAACCCTCGTCCGCCATATTTTTTTGGCCGTAATCGCCATAGAAAGCGTCCTCCCGGTTTTTGTTTACTAACGATGTCTCTTCTATGCACTCAATAAAGTATTTATGTTTTTTCATTATAATTTATAACAAAGACGTGATCAATTGATGCACGCGCCTTCGATGCTAAGATTTCGTAACCTCTAAATCTAACAATTAAGTTATATCAATGTATTTTTCAATAAATTAATTTATAATACAAGATTCATTGTATATACATGTTCTATTAATATTTGATCATCATTATTTTATTTACATCCAAAACAGTGCAGAAAACATTGATATAATATTATTCGTCGCATAATAATATTTCATATCATTGTCTATAATATATTGAAATAAATATATAATGCAATTTTTTTTCATATACAGCTATCCTTAAGGATGCAGATTTGGCAGCCACGTCTGCCAAAAAGGTACGGGAGCAACTAGAAGAAAAGCTCGGTGAAAGTCTCGCTCATAGGAAAAGTGATATTCGTGATCTCGTTAAGGAATATGTAGATTCAAGGGAAGAGGGCTCCGAAGAAAGCCAGTCAGATGAAGAAGGTTCAGATGAGGTATATATATGAAATATTAAATGATGTTTCTATCTTGTTGGGCTTAAAAATGTTTGATTTTTTTCCGCTAAAAGTATTGAATATAGAATGTTGATATTTAATGTGTTGACTAGGCAGTCGTTATTGAACATAAATATAATTGTTTTAAATTTGGCAAAACATGGTACATTATTTGTCTCGAAAGTCCTAAGTCGCGGACAAATAATTCTAGATCAACCGATGAAGACGTTTGTTATAATTATATATATTAAGCTGACCGCTCTTCGTCTTCGGGTCCAATCTTGCCTTTGTAGATGCTGCGGAATTTGCAGCGTCAGCTTTTATCACGTGCGCCATATTCCTTTTCTTGGCCATTATTTTCCAGTAGGAAGGTGATACCTTCGTTGAAAATACATGCGGCAATAAAAGCGACAGATCTGAGTATATCGGACAAAGGAGTTTCTGAACCTCAGTTGCAAGTAATTTGTTGTCTGCCCTCTGCGTATCTCCTTGCACCGCGAGTCAGACCCAGCAATTGTTCGCCCAGGTCTCACTATAACTTTGCAGAATTTATTTATATTAACTTGAAATTTACCGAACGTATTCTTAACCCCTTATTGTGCTAAATTATTATTAGATTAGAATCGGTGCTTTCGAATATTTTCATTGAATAAAGACAATGCGTGTGAATACCACAAATATTTAACTGACATTACAGTTTATGGAATTTAAATGCACTGTTTTTCTTTTCATAATAGGTAGTCCATAGTGGGTATCTTTCTCTTATTCTTTCTAAGGGTACCGGTTAGGATTAAATATTTTTTCAATAGTTTAGCTGATGTAAAAAAAAAATCAACCGTCTTAACCCCTACGGGAGTAATTACAAGGACCCTCCGTAACCCCCTCCACTATTCAGAAAGAACACTCTTGTACATTGAAGCTCAGAGACAGAGAGAACTTAGTGCAGTTCGGGAGACTGAGACGGAGAGCTTCCCTGCATACATCGCATGATTGTATAGATCGTTAACCCAAATTTATAGACTAATAATGATTTTGAATTCAAGTTTGTTATTTGTTTACGCAAAGAAATGACCGGATATTGTGTGCTATGGACAATGTTTGCTTTTTTTAACTACTTGCCGTTCTTCGCTGCGTGTTGAATGAGTCATTGTCCAATTAACATTTCCTTTAAAAGGAGGAGCAAATGAATCGATTTTTTGTGCATTGTTTATGTAAAGAAAGGCAGTGTCCTTGTATGTATGTAGTATTTATTTACAATTGACTCTGCCTCGAATTGAAGATTGTCTTACGCTGATAGGAGCTGACAGAAAGTAATCGGTGTAAAGCGATTATGACATCAACGACTTTCATCGATTTTAAATTTGCTCACTAACGAAAGGGTTAACCCTTTATTGGTACCGTACCATGTCTATGACCACTCTATTTCCCTGACCGTTTTCCCCTACGATTATAGACCAATCCAGAATAAATTTGTAAATTTAATGTATTAGGGTGTCCCATAAGTTTCTTTCGTTATCATATTAAGAAAAAAATAAACAGTAATTTGTATTACATCAAAATTTATTAAATAATATTTGATCCATTCTATTCTATTACCTTTCTTCATCCGTCCGGAAGTCTAGGAATAAGTATTATGAGAAATAAGAACAATTAGTAAAGGCCGGAGAAACACTGTAAGTCACCGACTGATAAAATTCCCTTCCGCTGAAATACGCAAAATATTTATCAACAAATTATTTATTTCCATCGCTGCAGATGAATACTTATCTAATATATAAAAAATATTTTTTGTTTGTTCGTATTTAATGCGCTGCTATATCGTTCATTCGATTGCGATAAAACTTTGTTAACTTACTGTTTACAATTGCGGGAATAACATGGGCATAGTAAAAATATTGTTTATGTATGCAATTTGTCATGCGAGACGTTTAGCGTATGCACTACGTTGGCGCATATTGATCTGGTGGTTGCTAAGGTAAATAAAGCACTACAACTGTCGATTGTTATATATAAGTGTTCGGTCTAAAGGTTAAACATTGGCTCTATTCGATACACGGAGATAAAAAAGATTTTTATTAACCAACAAGGCAGAAACCTCCCTAAAGTATTTTTATTTTGATTTTACTAAATGTGATCTTTTATTATATGTTAAAGGAAGAGGAGAACAATAAAAAAAAGCCTGTAAAACGGCCGGCTCCTCCAGCCAAAAAACAGAATGCAAAAAAAAGCAAAGGGGATTCCAGCTCTGAAGAAGAGGAGAGCGAACCGGAGGAAGGTTCCAACGAGTCAGACGACGATTCATATCCACCCAAGAAACCCATTCCCAAAAAGAAAGCTCCGCCCAAGCGAAAAGGCAAAGGCTCCGATTCCGACTCTGACAGCGATTGGGGCAAGGGCGGAGGCGGCGGCGGCGGAAAAGCCAGGAAAACACCCGCTGCAGTAAGTATTATACAAATATAAAATCGACATCGCGCATCCGTCTCGGAACGAAATTAACGCAATCCGCTCTTGCAGGGCCGAGGGAAAGGCGGCAAAGGATACACGCGAGCGTACAAGCTGTCACCGCAGTTGGCCTCGCTCATGGGCAAGGAGTCGATGGCCCGCCACGAAGTCGTCAAGAAGATGTGGGCGCTCATCAAGGAGAGGAATCTGTACGATCCGAACAATAAGCAGTTTGCGATATGCGACGAGGACCTCTTCAAAGTCATAGGTACCAAGCGTTTCCGCACGTTCGGCATGATGAAGTATCTAAAGTCGCATTTCCGCGATTAAAACTTGTCATTTACGCATAACTTTAACAATCTTAAGACTTGTTGAATATAATTTCGATTCAGATAAGATCACACGTGATCGGTTTTATGTTTGTAACATTGTACTCGGTCTCGACGCATTTGTTTTGTTCTCATTTTTCCGCTCAGAGGTACGTTAATAAAACGTACGAAATTAGATTCTTATTCAGATTTAGTTGTATAAAAGTTCCGATGGATAGGGCTGTTTTAGTTTTGAGGATTTTTTTTTTTTGTAGAAGCAATTCAATAGCTTATTTTGTTTTATTGTATTATGCTAGAGTATATGGACTGTGAAGTTATTGTCAAATATATTCGTGTTTCTTATTTTTTAATTTTATAATGAATTTTTGAGTCGTTCGAGTTGTTTGATAAGTATTGGCATTTCTCACTGCAATGTACTGAAGTTTTTATGTTCAATCTCAATGGTGTGGTGCGCGGGGAAGCTAATAAAATAACCCGTGGGAAATTTCGGTTGTGATATGCTAGCATTACTTAGCTCAAATTAATAAAAATTGACTAGTAATAATCTAGAGTAATATTGAAAAGTGTGTTTGACTGTAATTGGAAGTTGTAAATAATTGATGCGTATTGGTAATGTGCCAATGCTTTACAAATGCCTTTGATTCCTCATCTATTAATTATGAGCATATTTGAAAGATTCCTCATTGACTAGTCGCTAGTTCCGCATTTTTAAATTTATTCTCGGATTTAATTTGCATTTAACGTATTCAATGAACGCTGAACTGAATTGTTCAGCAGCTATTAGTGTTAAGTTAGGTCGATTTGCTTTGTAATAGATTATTATTTTTATATAATATGCGCGTGTGTATGAGAAATTATTTTTGCCTTAGTATATATGTGATTAAATATATATATATACAATTGACTGCGTATCGATTTTGTGTTTATCGTTGATGAAATTTCATTTAAAGAACGCGTTCTTTACAAACATGTGTATTTTTGTGTTTAAGTCGACGAGATTTTTGAATCAGAATTGATGCTCCTTTCAAAGCTTGCAGTAGAAATAAAAAGACTAGTCAGGATTATTTTTTATCTTGAATCGTTAAGTAAGCGTATCTTTACTAATTTGACTCTACGCTTGAATAAATATTGCACTATTTTAAGGAACACTTTTACTTTCGATCTGCATTTCTAAACGAAGCTGCTGTCATATCAAGTCTTTATTTTCGTTTTGATTCCAAATGGAAATAATTTCTAATATCGTACAATCAATGAATTAGAACTGTTTATGTATCTGAAGATTTAAAAAAAAAATTGATGAAGATATTTTTTTTTTATATAAGTATAGAATCATAGATGCCATAAAATATTGGATATTTCATTCAAGTTTAATAATAATAGTTCATAAGTGCTGATCACTACACGTCGAACCATAAAATCAAAACAGACCTTTTGCGACTCGTCGGTCCGAACGTCGAGCAAACTATTTTAATATTAACAGTTGCCAAATCGTTAATTTCCATTTGAAAAAGATTTATTGCAAAGCAAAAGGTTCCTCACTATTTTTTATGTTTGGATTCACGTCATTTCAGAGGATTGAAGACCACTTAAAACTAAAAATGTATTCAATAAATATTTTTGTAAAATTACCAAATCTTGTCGGTTTGGTGAAGGGATGTTGCGTTCATATGAACGAACATCTCCTGTACATTTTTTGTATTTTTACAAAGTTATATTGTGGTTTTTAGAGTGATCATTAGTTTAATTAATATATATTAAGTATAAAATAGTTTTGTGTCAAGAAGTAATGACTGTATGTCAAAAAAATAATATATAAAAAATATAAATGTACATTTGTTTTATTTCTGCATCATACATTTTATTTGACCAGTTATTTCTTTACAGAATATTTATTAAAACGATCATTTGTATCCTTTGTCTAAGGTTTTAAACTGTCGAGGATTTATATCGGCGGAATAATATTTAACATACCTCACAAGCTAAAAGTTACAAGAATATTTTACTTTTAGACAAAACCCAACCTCTTTTAACTACCTAGTAACATTATTTATTAGATGAAAGTAAACTCGTTATCTACACCATGTTAGACTTACAGCCATCAGAAGAACATATTTGAAATAATTGATTACTTATGGGTCTCCCTAATATATAAATCTAATGTCTACAAGTTTACGTCTTAGTTTAGTCTTCCATTTGACAACAAACATACCCCTCAAAACGAAAAAAGACTGACGCCGCAAGGAATTCAACTCCGGAATGGACGCAAAAAAATAAACAAGAACTGTTATGCACAACAATCAAACAGAAAAGCCTGTCTGTAAGATTCAACCAAAATTTTATCATGCCAATTCTATGTTGCTCATTTGACAAACATTGAGTAACTGTGCGTGTGGATTTCATTGGAAAAAATTATACATATGTTTAGGATATTTCCATGAGGATCGTGACAATCCTGAATATTTTTGTAAAGTTGCTCCACGCTACAAATATTAATGTAAATTTATCTCCTCATAAATATTTGGATTGTTAGGTGTTTTTATCGAACCGCTTAAATCTTTGAATTTGCATAAAAGAACCTCTAGATCGTAGGCTCCTAACCTATGGGTCACTAAATTATACAGTCGATAAAAAAAGATTCACTCTAATGCAATTTTTATTTTAAATGATGTCTTGAAGTTGGAATAATTTCATATATAATATATATTTAAAATTAAAATAAGTGTAATTCCAAGAGGAAGCTCTCTTCCGATCACCTGGTGGTCTTCGCCAAGGAGGCATACGAACAGGCCGACTGCAACAGTAAATGAATTAAACCATTCAGAAATTTATTTTATTATTTCCCCGGCAATGGAAATAATGTAAATATTCAGAAGAATATCTGAAATTCGGTTTTACTAACTTGACTACCGATGGAATGGAGAAGCCACGTACATTTATTGTGCAAAGTTATTCTTAGTCATGAGTCTATGAAACCTTGAACACGGCATTAATGCAAGCATCATATGAAGTTGCATTAGAAATTGCCAAGCAAAAAAAAAACAATCGGAGAAAAGCTAATCATTCATGTTGAAGATGGTGGAATTACTTCTCGGAGACTAATGAACTAAAGATGCAACGAATATCTCTGCCTAATAATATAATACTATTCAGCGGCGTATATCAGAACTGTCCGCAGACGTTAAAGAGCAGATTTTTAATTAAATCAAATATTCACCATTGTTTTCTTTTCAAGTTGATGAGCTGACGTAAGCTCATGTGCTCAGTTGCTTGTCTTTGTGAAATATATTCATTCAGATAATATCAAAGAAGAGTTCCTATTCTGTAATGGACTTGAAACTACTACAAAAAGTGAGGATATTATGGAGAAGAAACATACGTTTTTTGAGACTGGAGGATTAAAATGGAAAAACGTCTGTGGGGTTTGTACGAATGGTACACCATCTATGCTTGAGTCAAAATCGAGTTCTGGAGCTCTTAATACCCGTCTGTTTAAAGAACTGTTGTAAAGACATGGATTCTGATTATGATGTTCTTTTCTATAATGCAGTACGCTGGTTGTCGAAAGGAAATGTTGTGAATCATGTCTATGGATTGAAAGATGAAATCAAGTTGTTCTTAGAAGCGCAAGAGAAACATGACCTTTTGGTATACTTTAATTACAAAGCTTGGTTAAAAAAAGTAGCATATCTAGCAGATATATTAGAATAAAATAAGCTTAACCTGAAACTTCAGGGAAAGGAAAGGAATATTATCACATTTAAGGAAAATCTCGGGGCATTTTTATCCAAGCTGCAAAACTGGCGAAGAAAAATAAATCTTGGAAACGTTGCCAAGTTTGATAAACTCTGCAGTGTGGTAGATGAATTTGAAGAAGGAGATTATTGGGCATCTCGAATCGCTTAAAAAAACTTCAGCATTACTTTCCTGAGCTGAAAGAAGAAACTATATTGACACGAAATCAATTTTCTGTTTCACTTAATTTAGCCAGCATTCCCGATGAATTCTTGAATTTGCGGAATGATTCCTCGGTACGTAACTTTTTTTAATGAAAAATTACCCACACAATTCTGGCGTGCTATGAATCATTCATACCCAAATGTGACGATGTTTGCCTTTCGGCTTTCAGTTTAATTTGTGTGTACGAGGCTAAATTTTCAACTCTTCTTCATTTAAAAATAAAAGAAAGAAATTGAATGATATGAGGTTGGCGTTAACAAAAACTCACCAGCGAATTTTGAGACTGGTTAATAACATGCAATTTCAACCAACGCATTAAATTAATCATTAAACATAATTTAAAATAAAATTATACCAAAAAAAATGTTATTGTTATTTTTTTGTGAATTTAATTAACAACCAAAAATAAACCCATCCTGGAGATTTAACCTCCTTCCTACAAGAATTAAAAATGCCACACATCTGCGTCTAAGAATTTGGGAACAGATGAAAATGTTGGAATATTTTGTGTGTGAGCTTGTTATCTACAGCTGGATCTAATAAACACAGAAAGAGAAGGAAAAAAAGTTGGTTATTTAAATAGTAATTTTATTTGATTGCAAATCTACATCATACGAAGAAAAATAAATTGTTAACATAAACATGGATTGCTGCAAGAAGAATGTCATATTTTATTACATCGCAATTTTAATAATCTTAAAGTTTCAATTATTTTAATCCAAACATTAGGCTAGCCGTTTATGAAAGGTAAATTTTATCCACAATAGATTGATTTTCAAATATAAATATTAGATTACATTGCGGATATATACGTGGTAGAATAAGATAAGAACGTATGACATTTTTGATGTAACATTATAAAATTAAATTTACAATTTCAAGCCTGATTTAATAGACAACAAAAGACACTACACATTGACAAAATAATAATCCTTAAACCTACTGGTAAATTAAAAATCGAATATGTTTATCAAAGTAATATGTTTCTACATCGTAAAATTAAAATAAGTTCAACAATCTATATGCGGTAAGTATACAGCCGTTTTACTCATCAGAATATTCAATTTAAAAAAATATATATATTAACGTCTTACGAGACTCGTCTTTCGATATGCTTTAAAAATTCCTCCACATCTGATATGGGAAAAGAATATTCATACATCAGATAAAAATTCAATCCTTCAAATCGGAATGCAGTCGTATCGTTTCATTCTGCAGCAATTACATCTATAATACTGACGAATTTTATTAATTTTCATGTTGCAAATTTCATATAATAAAGTGGACACGAAGCAAATTCAAAGCTGTTATTTAAATAGATACAAATAGCTGAAATTCAAAGCGAGATTTAACGCCGTAATGGCATCGTAACGGAGATTTTTTATAAAAGGGACGGATCTGTTAAGAAAATTGGCGTCAATTAAAATAAAATCAATCTCCTCAATGTCTTTTCGCCATCGTTGTAATTGTATTCGTAAAAATGATATGATTTGAATTGACGTATTGCGTTTGCCATTTTCCACAGTTTTAAATTGAACAAACGTTAATAAATGCACCACTACGTAATTAAAAAAATAGTTAACCCATTAACCTTCGAATATGTGTTTAAAAAAAAAATATCATTTTTAGCAATACGCGCTAAGGAACGAAATACTAAAACTCTAAAAATGCAAAATTACTTATTGTTGAAAAATAAAAAAATCTAATCACAACGTACATAACACAATAATAAAGCTTTTTCATGCGTTTTGGACAACGTATGAATTCAAAACAGATACAAACACTTAAGTCGATTTTACAATTAAACTTGAGCAATTGAACGTAATTAAATGAAAAAGGTAGCGGTTTAAGCAAATAAAATATTTTATTTGGGTACTCAATAAGCTAAAATCGTTTACTTTTATATTCGCACGATTTTCTTTTCCGTGTTTACGTCCATTGAAAAAGCGAATTGGAGCGACGATGGATATAATATTCATGCAATACATTTGTTTATTAAATGGATTAACAATAACATTGTCAATTTGGATAAAACATAATTAAGATGTTTAATCATGTAATCAAATATTTCAGAAAATAATGACCCAAAGATTTTGTAGTAGCGAGAAGAGTAGGGCGACGTATTTAAAGTGTATACGCGCACCTCCCTCGTCCAATGCATGATCGTTACTAAACCTACGCGATAGTAAACATTAGGTTCCGCTCTTTGAAATGTGCGCCAACCCATCCTTCTTGGAATAATTGTCGCTTTAGGACGTGTATTTCAAGTAAGGAAGTTTCCATGCCGCATCCTGTACATCGGGCTCAATACATATTAGTGGTGCCGGAAAGACAAATATTCTTAAATACAATTATAGTGTGTAATTCCTGACGCGATTACTTTCAGCCCTGATCCAATGTGAGCATCATAAAATCATACCGATCCCAAGTAAGCTGGTGAGGTTGTCGAGGATGTGTGTGTCTCGATCTGTTAGTATAGTGCGCTTCAACGGTGACTTGCCGGAGCCTTTTGAGATGACGACCGGATTCAGACAGGGTGATGCCCTCTCCCCATTACTGCCCATGGACATGCAGATCAATGGATGGATAATACAATGCATCTGGCCTTTGCTAACAACATCAACGTCGTGGTTAAAACGAAATCGGAAGCTTTGGTGGCAAATTAACTATGAAAAGACGAAATATACAGTAGTATCGACTGTGAAAGCTGGAGGTTACACCCCCGTGAGTGTTGACAATGAAAATATTGAAAGGGTCCAAAAGTTCAAATACCTTGGATCCATCCTCATGAAGAACGAAATAACCTCCAAGATTCAACTCGGTAATCGGTGCTATCGTGGCCTGAAAAACATATTAGGGAATAAATAATTATCGGCGAGAACAAAGATTACAATTTATAAAACATTAATAAGGCCTTCATGGATGATGTCGCACTGCTGGTGACAGCTCGGCATCCATGCGAAATAAAGGCGACGGGCAATGAAGCCCTCGCCAGAATCAACGTGTGAATGCGGGAAAATCGCCTGCAGTTGGCAGCAGAAAAAACAGAGGCAATGATCTGCAGCAGGGTCAAACAGCTTGTCATCAACGGTCACGAGGTTGAATACAGCAAAACGCTTAGATACCTCGAGATCATCATGGACAACAAGCTGACCTTTAGCAAGCGCATAGAAGCAGTTGTGCAGAAGATAGCCAGCGAGCTAGGAAGGCTCATGCCCAATATTGAAGAGCCAAAGCCGTGCAGAAGACGAATTATAAATGAGGCAATACACTCAATCCTTCTGTACGGAGCCTTCAAAAATCGCAGCAAACATGACCAGAAACTGATGCAAGCCTGGTAACAGAGATGGGATCAATCCAGCAAGGAAAGATGAACCCACCAACTTATCCCAGTCATAAGTCGGTGGAAAACGCAAGTGCTCACGGGACATGGATGTTTCGGTGCGTATTTGAAGATCGGCAAGGAAACATCCGCGACGTGCCATCGCTGTCAAGCAGAGGTCAATGATGCGAAACATCGATGATTGTGTGGACACCCCAGAGGAACACGCTGAAACAAGCACTCGGGGTATCCGAGCTCAACGTCGAGAACATGATCCACAGCATGATGGTGAGCAAGAAGAACTGGGACCTTTGGCGAGATTACAAACACAGGACCAGACTACCTGTCACTCCGAAGCAACGTGATAAACAATACCGGGGGGGATAGAGAAGGGTAAGGGAGGGGTTTAGTCAGTAGGAATCTAACACTACCCTGGGAACACTAATAGAATTTGAACCATTTTGAATTCGGGGCCGAATAGCAGTAGACCCATCGGAAGACCTCGGCTACTCAGGGCTGATCAGATCAAAAAAGACGCCGCACATCTGGGCCTGAGCAATTGAACAGACGAAAATAGCGGCAAGCGTTGTCGGTGGCTGGAGCTCTCTTATAGGGCTGAAGGAGCCACCCAAAGTAAAAAGATGGGTAGTTCCAAACATGGAAACGTATGAAAAGCGAAGAAAACTTGTCTTTTAAATAATGAAAATCTGCAAATCTCGTTTCAAATTCAGTTTCAAGATCTTTTTCTGCGTATTTTTGACATCAGCGGCTTCGACTGAACTTGATGTTGTATGTCGGGAAATGTGTTCAATTTGCATTTTTCAACTAGTTTTCATTACACAACATTACATTCGATATTTTGTTTGCATCGTTAAATTTAAATCCCAACTGTATTTCAAGATAAAAATATTGCTTGAAAGGGCTTTATATTTCCTGAAAAAACCTGAAACGGTTGCAAATAACTATTGCTAAAAAACAATTTTCTTTCAGACACCCTTAATATATCAAAGTAGCGATCAGCACGACTTAAGTCATCAAGTACCCCAAAAAAACAAACAATGAAATTTAACAACAAAGATATTTTGTGGTCATTTAAGAAAACTATATCGATGCCTTCAAGACATTTTGTAGTCAATACATTTATAGTTTAATTTCATCACAGTTTCATCAATATGGCAATACTTTTATTATATAAAATAACATACATCAAAGAGCCATTGATTTATATACACAATAGAAATATACCAAAATTATATTTATCACCGGGGAGATGTGCATTTTAAAGCGTTTGTAATGTAACAATCACCAAAAGTATATTTTCATTGATCATTGAGAGTTATAATTTTAAAAGCCATAATACAATGACCATATCATACTATTTATACATTGAGAATGTATACAATACTATCATTATATACGTAGCTACGATTATTAAGCTCATAATTTTAATGTTCATACTAGGAAAAATGATTTTATACGTATACAAAGCCTTTGGTAAATCAATCCATAATTGTGATATTGAATACAATAAATGTAAAATATATTCACACATTTAAAGCACAATTTAAATTCGATTAATTATCAAATAACTTTAGATATAAAATGTTTAAATACTGTATATGTATATATACCATAGATATTAAGTCAATAATGATATTAATTAATTCGTAATTAGTACGGTAATGTTGATACCCTCTCAATGATTCAATTTTTATTTATATATATATGTATATATAAATATTATAAAAAACATACCACAGTCTACATCTAACATTTTTATGAGCCCATCTAAGAGTTCCTTCCTATGGGATAAAATAGTGATAGAAACTTATACATTAAAATAAATAGTGTTTCCGTTAAGTTTGTCTTCTACTTTGGTAGTTTCATCACTGGAGAGTCGCACGCGTTTGTTGCAAGTTTTCCCGATTACCAGCATAATGTCAGCTAGAGAAGGCATGCACTGTTTGCGTCCTGCAATGACATGCAACAGAAAACAAAACAGTACATAAAAATGGTAAATCAGAATCACGTACGTAAGCAAACTTCGTCTTTAATTGCTCGCTCTCTGCGATATTACATTTTCGTTTGATCATTTGTCATAATCAATGGTTTCAAAATCATGTTCAACATCCGCCTTTCATTCAATCAGTGTAAACTAGGACAAAACTATCTCTACCAGCTATCTAAAATTAAGGGCCAAATTTCGACTATGAGGTATCAACGATTAAATAAAAAACTTATGTCTTTTTGAATTGTGTAATTATGACAAGAAAAATAAACTGAAAAATACGGCGGCTTCCAAACATGACATCGCTGTAAAATATATAAATACATTCGAGAAAACTTCTTCTCTATCGATTATAAATTTTTAATAAAGGTATAACACATCTTAAAGATATAAAGTAGTATATGTGATAAATATAAAATATATACTTAATTTATGATAGCCGGTACACAAATTAAAATATATCTATGAAATATGGCTAATATAGAATATTTTCAGTCAAATTTTAATATAATATGTACACGCGAAAACAAAAATATTGATCGCTGACGGTGTATTGCAAATCAGTTCTGATAAACGGCTTTCTATTTCCATTTACAAAATATAATTAACGCCAAAGGTATGTGCCATTTTACGCACGCGTTGCGTTATATTGGACGAAGACGAGATTTTATCTGTTATAACTGAAATTGTTATCGCCAGATAAGACGACTTTCGTTGGTGTTGTCTTGAGAGCAGGCGTTTGTTTCGATAATTAAGATACTCGCATCATTCTTATCGTCGACTAATTTTGTTATTCCCCTTTGACTGTTCTGGAGTGGCGTTATTAGCCGAATCAAAATCAAACATCAACAAATTGGCACATATTTTTGGCGCTACTTAGAAGGTTTTATGTTCAATTAAATATCATAAGATGTATGTATATAAAAATAAAATACTTCACGATAATACTGATAGTTGCATTAGCTTTAAAATAAATCTAAAATACATTTTTTTTTTAATTAAAACCTGGTTATGAAGCATTAAAAGCTTTAGAATATATTTTGAATGACAATCTATGCAAATTTTGATTTGATGCTCAATAATTTACAACATACGAAGAAAATCATTATGTTATTATTTTTAAATAAAAATAAATGTTTCGTGACGACAGCTGTTATATAATATCATCAAGATGTAAACACATGCTATAAAAACGCAGCCTCGTATTGACGTAGGCTAATTACTATGCCGATTGATAATATCTCTTGCGACGAGATCTTTAATTTTCAAATTGTTTTTAAATCCCATATTAAAAATATTAGAAGTACCCATAGTAAATGTCGTTTTTTCGATGCACCATCTTCAAAATAGTCGCTTTCAGTCCGTAGAGCAATAAAGACGTATTTTAAAGTTTCTCATGTGACCTGTTTGTCAACCTGAGACAAAAATAATCGCCTGCCTTATTCTTCTAATGACAACGAGAGAGACGAGTCATAAAGGAGACAGAAGTTTGCAGTCGAGGACATTCAAAAAATGATCAGCATATTCTGATCCAATACTCAGAAGTTCCTAAAGTGAGGCAAGATTCAAAAAGATGTTTGGCTTTCATACACATTGACCGACTGCAACATGACGCAACGGCTAAACATCAGAATATTCATGCAAGAAAAAGAACTATTAAGCCTATTTCTTTGTGATTTAGTGACTGGTGATGGAAATGTGGTCTATTCAAACGCAAAGAAAAAGAAACAATCGTTAGATCGTTGACAAAAAGCTATTTCAGGCTATTTCTAGCACGCGCCCGCCACATTGACCGATTGTAAATTTTTAACAAGCCCACCCGATCAGTCTTCTTCGGACAACTTCGTTTCATAATGAGAGTTTGTAATCGTTCTGTAGACGTGTTCGGATATGGCATCCAATCGCGAGGCGCTCATTCGTCATATCAGCGGTCTTAAAAGCGGACCAATTGGACGTACAAACTTTGTGGCCACTCCGTCCTCTTTTAGGGCTTTTTGCGGCATTTGACTATGTTTGTATATTATTTTAAAACATACATTATAATCGTATTTAATATATTGCATTTATAATAGTATTAGTTTTATATTTTTATATATTTAATAGATTTCCCGAGGGAAGGCGAGAGGCGGAAGTTAGATACTTGCCACGGGCGCTTCATACCTTCGTTACATTAAATGTAGCATTGTATAAAAAAAAGCCAGCTTTGGTGCACCGTTATAAAAAACGACATTGCTTCCGGGTAACCCCTAATATATGTTTGAGGGACACAAACTAAAAATTAGTTTTTCTCAAACAGATGATGAAATCGAAAGATATTTTTTTGTTACAACAAAGAAGCAAATTTAATTATAGAGTGGAAAACTGTAATAAATTGCAGATTTAAAATATCAAATAGATTTAGGAGGAAGAATTTGGGACGTAGTAAAAATTGTTTTAACGAAGTACAAATTGAATATAATGCAAAAAGAGGATATTTCCTTAATCTAATACGTCTTATTCATGGCCCAAGTAAAAATGAATTACAAATTGCAGGCTACAAATGATTTTATTTTAAATCCATTTTTTACATCTGTAGAGTGAAAAATAGATATAAAATTGTTCTCCATCCAATATATTTTAACAGACGTTTATGATTAACACATTCACGGTGCGCTTGTTATCAAATGCAGACAAATATATCTTCGATTTTAGACATGTCCATGAAAGTGTTAATCATCAGGATTTTTTTTTTACACAAATAGCACAATTATAATATTAAAAAAATACATGCTAACCATTTAAGTACCATGTTCATCAAAAATTTTGTTCAATATAAGAATACTAACCGCCTCGTTAGAGATAACGATGCAGACAATGGTACGTAATGGGTCAATGCAAATAAAAGCATACAAATAACGGTTAATCAAGGAATCAATGTTAGTGGATTTTCTATATATATAATGTGTGGCATTTATTGAATTAAATCATGTAGTCTAACATATAACTGCTTTGATATGTTAAACGAGACACAAGCAAAATTGTACGAAAATAAATACAGGTGCATAGTGCATTTTATGAATCGTGAATACGAATGATTTTTTTGCATCGACGAGAATAAAATAATGCGTTTAGTCGAAGAACAGATTAAAAATAATTCATATATATTCAAATATATTCTATAAGAGTAATAGTGTAAAGGCCACCAGTAAAAGTGTTATATTGCATAGATTGGTCAATTATATGATTATTAATATATTTATTGATTTTAACAATATTTAACAGATGAAATAAGCAAATAGCAAATATTACTATACGGAACACACTTTATTGAAGAATACCTAGTAATAATTGAACATTTTCGGCACATATTTACTTATTTAAAAATGACAATTACAATAATACTATACTACATTTAAAAACATCGATTAAAAATACTGTATTCTTATTCCATACGATGAAGAATTTAAGTTATTAAATATCCATGATTTGCACAATAGATTTTGGATATTCGCATTTAAAGATTTTAGTATGATTAATCAATTGAGATAAAAACTGAAGAATTAACGGAAAGATTAAATAACCATATAATATGATCATCGACACATTTTTATGTGCCGATCGATCGTGTATTTATTCAAAAATGTGAATTAACATATACAAATACAAAAAATTTTAACTACAAAAAAATATGTGCTCAATACTCTGGATAATCGAACGAGATTTGCTTGATGAGTTAAACTTATTGATTTAAAAAAAATACATATGTGCAAAAATTATGCATAAAATAAATGTGTAAACATAACTAGTCTATGTACAATAATATATTTATAAAAACGATACGATTTAATGATTGATCGACATTTAAATCACATGATACTTGAAAAACATTGGAAATATTTTAGAATTACGCTTATATAAAATGGATACTGTCAAATGACATTTAAAATAAAAACAATTTAGAAAGGCTATCAAAAATTTCTATAACGAGATTGTAAATGGATAATTATTAATATATACAAATTCTTATTCTAAAATATATGAATTTCCTTACATTAAATAATATTTTATAGATGGAGGAGCACTAATAGACTAAGAGCTGGATGCATAAATTGAAGGTGATCTAACGCATGTGAATAATTTAATAATTGTATTCTGACGTGTGCTGTTGGGTTTGGGTTGCCAGACTATTACCGACTTGTTAAGGTAGTACCTGACTGGTTCAAACTTGCGGAAGCTAACCATAAAATATTATCAATTTTAAAAAGTTGAAATAAATTATTTTTAATACCCTATAATAGTTTACGTTTATAAAAACGCCAAATGACAAAGGGCTATTTCAACCCTTTCTCTTCTCTAGGTAACTTTTTATTCAGCACAAGACAAGGGAAATCTGGCTGCGAGAAGGACGTCCTCCCACAGCCAAGGCCAACAACACATTATGTCTAAAGAGAGACGGAAGATGTCGCTGTTAAGCTACGGTGAGATTTTAAAGGAAAAAAATACATGTATAGTATTACTTAATTATGTTGAATTTTCACTAGACTTCAACCCCCTCCCCTCCCAAATCCAAAGGCACTCAGTCGCCAGACTGTCATAATAATAGTCCGTAAACACGCCAGAACTCAACAATTTAATTATTCACATGTGTTGGATGCCCTTCAATTTACGTTGCCAGCTATCGGTATATAAGACTTTGCAAATTCAACAAACTTTAAAAAAATATATATCCACAGAATAAAACTATCGATAAGATATATTTAAGCGTAAAAGATTTGGCACGAAATTTTATTCCAAAACGGAGCATCACATCCGAGGAAACATTTCATTTCAATAATTCGGATAGTTCCATTTAACCAAAACATTTAAAACACGATTAATACTGCAATTTGTAAATAAATTATGCAACCATTAATAAACGCCCCATTGTAAAAGATGCGAGTCTAGTAAGTCAACAACGGAATCATGCTATCATTTAAACTACAGTTTCTCGATCGCTGATGACTTGTATGCCGTGCTCGGAAAATATAAACTTAACGATTTCATCGTAACTACGGAGAGGACTCCTCGGACTGTCGACGGATTCCCCCGGGGTATCGTTATTAATATTCAACTTGCCAATGTCCACGAATAAATGATTTTCAGTCTTGGCGTGGCTATTGTGATATCGTTCTATCTCGGCTATAAGAGCTTTGGTGTTTATATATACAAAAACGTCGTCGGTGATATCCAAATTAGTTTCACATACCTTTTTTTTACTGTTGACGATCTTATGTACCCCGGAAACGTCGGTAATGACCTTTACGCATTTCCTAGGCAAAATATGCATACATTCCAAAGAATCGGTCGAACCCTGATTGTTGCCGTCACCGCAGAACGCTTTGGGAGGCAAATCGTTCAACGCCGATACTTTGTTAGTTAAACGAGAGCGTTTTTGACTTCCGGTTGATTTATTATTTGGAAGATACACGTCATTGCTATCGATTTCATCGACGCCAATGAGATAGTTCATAATTTTTGTTGAAATATTAGTACGGGGTTTAAGAACGATCTCTTCTTTTTGCATCCGAAACTCACTGGGGGATTTCATGATAATATCGTTTGGAGAGGGAGTGGTAATGCAGGGTTGCAAAGCATTAAAAGTTGTCAGATACTTACTGCGAATTCCAAATATTCACCGAGCAAGGAAAGCGTGGGGGAAAAATACATTAATTAGCTGTCCATTCCGTTATAATTATGAATACATCTGAGCGTGACAGAAAAAAAATTACTAAAGTACACTAATTATTTATACTTTCATTATTGTATTGAAATCAAATACAGTAAGATCCCGCTTAATGCCGCTTCAGTATTATGCGGTACCCGGTATTGACGCCAAAACTCATCAGAACATATCACCCGCGTTAAGCAGGATCTTACTGTATAACATTTCAATCATCGTAACATAAAAAAATAATCAATAGTACTTACATATTTTGGTCTCCAGATCCATACAATTTATGTCTTTTGATATAAGATATAATACTATCGTCTATAAGATATTTCACACTTTCTCCTCTTCTGACTAAGCGCCTAATCATCGTAGAGCTGACTTCGTTTGGTACCCAATTTGTTATGATGGTGATATTACGCTGAAATAAAATTACGAGCATTATTAAATTAAATAAAAATGTTTCGTATAGATTTATGCGTGATAATACATATCCTTTATTTACCCTGTATTTAGTAAGGATGTCCGAATCGTAAATAAATTTTTCAGGATTTGATCCACTTCTCGTAATCACCACAATACCGTGTTCTCCGAGAATTGTTTCCAACTAAAATTAAAAGAATTTATATAACAATGCCGAAATAATGGTTAAAAGCATGGCCATTAAATGAGTCTTACATCTTCCGGAGCCCACAGTCCGGGCGTAGCAAAAGACTCCAATAAGTCCGCCCCGCATAATAATTTAACCTGTATTTGATTTCTCATATATCCACCTTCGCCTTCGTTCCCGTTATTAACTCTATAGTTCATAATCATGCTGTCGGTTTCGTCGACACCCATATTATCACTCGTCGAATACTTTATCAAATCATCAGGCAACCAAGATGGACTGTCGCCTTCTACATTTCCATTCAAAGATGATTGTGCATAAGCATTAATGAAATTCTATAAAAAACGACATGTTCATTGTTAATATGCTGGCCGAATTTGGGCAAATGTACGATTTAACACGTTACACAATAGAGCCATACTAGAGAGATACACAAAAAAAAGCGCAAACTGAACAGAAAATTTTAGACGAAAGGAATTAAAAAATAAATGATGATTATAATCAATTCAAATTGAATCAATGCTACTCTTACTTTCGATGCTCCAGAAAATTCCTCTCTGCTTTTTCCGATCTTTGAGGCTCGTCGGTTTAGGTCAACAGCGATCGGGTAATTCATATTGTTAAATGAAAACGTTTTCCTGACTGAACTCTGTTACGCAATAATTTTTTTAAAATGAAAATTCAGTATTTAAATCAATCAAACAAATCGTGGATGATGTTAGTT
The DNA here is from genome assembly GCA_008973525.1 of Stenopsyche tienmushanensis. Taxonomy (NCBI): domain Eukaryota; kingdom Metazoa; phylum Arthropoda; class Insecta; order Trichoptera; family Stenopsychidae; genus Stenopsyche; species Stenopsyche tienmushanensis. The sequence goes on from WACJ01000095.1 coordinate 93,116, forward strand.
AGAATTCAGATAAAATTAGAAATTAAAGTTAAACATTTATACACTCGTTGAATTTATTTTGATAGTTCAGTAAAGCTATGTCAGAGAGCCGTCATAATTTTTTTTTTATAATCAAATCTTCTTATAAGTGATAGACTGAGAGTTGGCAGCATAAATTCAAAATCATGTAACTTATGTGAATAATTTAATAGTTGTGTTCTGGCGTGTTTCTAGACTATCATGATGACAGTCTGGCGACTTAGTGCCATTGGGTTTGGGTTGCCAGACTATTACCAGCTTGTTAAGATAATACCAGACTGGTTCAAACTTGCTGAGGCTAACCAGAAAATGATGTCAATTTTAAAAAGTTGGAATAAATTATTTTTAATACCTTATAATAAATAGTTTACATTTATAAAAATCCCAAACCAAATAGATGTTAACGTGTGAATGTTGAATTTTCACTAGATTTCCACCCCCTTCCCTCCCAAGCCCAATGGCACTCAGTCACCAGACTGTCATAATAATAGTCTGGAAACACGCCAGAACCCAAAAATTATATTATTCACATGTGTTAGATAACCTTCAAATTACGCTGCAAGCTCTTGGTATGAGATTGCCTTGAAAAAAAAAATTAAATCAGAGCTCAAAACATATTTGTCACTTTATGATATAACTGATATCACGAACGAAACCTTTCTCATGAGATAGATGTTGATCTTTGGCCTAAAATTTAGATAACATATTTAAATAATGCGAATATTTTTTGTGTGTGAAAATGTATGTTTTCGATATGATTCTGATTGAATTTGGCAGTATAAATTTAGCTGATCGACTAGGAACTTGCTGAAAAGAGCAACTAATCCTTTATCATGTTTAATCTAAAGATGATCCGTCAGAATGACTTGTGCTTGATTAATTGCATAATCTATTGCGATTTCAGAGCGTTACAAAGTTGACCAAATAACGGTTCTATTTATTCGAAAATAAAATGCATCAAAATACAGTAAGAGTCCGCTTAACGCGAGAGATACGCAGGGCCGTAAAGAGGGTATGAAGTAACCATGGCAAGTATCTAATTTGCCCCTCCCAAAAAGTTAAATAACACTATTATAAATGCAATGTATTAAATATTATTAACTTCTAATATATAAAAATTAATCTCCGTTTGTTCGTATTTAATGCGCTTCCATACCGTTCATCAGATTGCGATAAAACTATGTCAACTTACTGTTTACACATGCGGGAATAACATAGGCATAGTAAAAAAATTGTATGGATGCACCGTGTTGGCGCATCTGATGAAATGAAGTTTGGGCTGCGGGGACGGAGAGAGAAAGGATGCACGCGCAATACGGTGGTTAAGTCGGTCTTTGAGATGAGAGCGAGTGTGCATATGCTTTTGGATCCCAGCTCTTTGGTTCGCGCTATACGTGACCTGAAGCAATAATTTTTGGCAACCATCAGTCTGGGTGAATTTGTAAACATGGAAAAAATTGGCTATCGTTAAATGATACAATATACTTATTTGAAAAGCCCAACTGATATCAAATCCGAGCTAGATTCCACTCTCAAGGAGTCCGCTCCTTCGTTTACAACAGTAAGATGTTGATTGGCAGAGTTTAAACTAGTTTTTAGATAAATATATAGTTTTTCATGGGCGGGAGGAAGTCTAGACTTGTTTGCGACCTCATTTGGCGCGAACCACTTATGTATTGAGCTTTCATAATTGTACAGATCATAGAAAATGCCGCAATAAGCCCTAAAAGAGGACAGAGTGAACACAAAGTCTGTGTGTCCAACCGGTCCGTTTTTCGGACTGCTGACATGACCAATGAGCATCTCGCGATTGGATGCCATATCTGGCCATATCTACAAAACCATATGCAACTCTCGACCAGGTCGATATTCTGTGTTTTGCCCCCCAAGCCCAGTTACGCCTGTAGCGGACGCCTGCTTTACCACCCCTTTGTTACGGCCCTGGAGATAAATTTCAGTATGAAACGAGGTAATCTCTTTCGCGATGGGAGACTCATGTCGGTCTTTTAATTCCTAAAAAGAAAATAGTATGTAGTAACTATTCTACACATTTTCTCCAAATTATTTTGAAAAATATCCGCTTATATAAGTTATAGTATTTTAATGAATATAATTTGCCCCGTCACAGTATGTGTTACTGTGACGGGGCAAATTTGGTAACACCTGAGCCTATCGTATAAGAGTTAACATGACCGATCATAAATCAACTGTGAGATAGCAAACATAAGTTCGTACTGTTATGATTTCAAACGCAACATAAAATCGAGCGTGATTTCATACCAATATTACTGCGTAATACTGAAACAACGTTGAGCGGAGTCTTACTATATGACGCAAAAGTTTTGTTAAGAAAGTATCATAATTTAAATACAGCTATGCCATTTTATTATGGCTTCAGGATTGCGATTAATCAGAGACTCTGAAGAAGAAATATCTAGATTTTATATTCACAGATAAATATAGAGTTTCGTCAATACAATGATTATCGAAAGATTAGATTTCAGGGTGCGTTCGATAAAAAAATGCATTCAATTTTTTTAGTTGCGACTATACATTGGAGTGCGTAGTAAAATATATTCTTTAAAAGTCACCTCCGAGCTATCGAAAAGTCAGGGAATCCATTCCCGTGAACCTATTTTTGTGGCTATGTAACATGGCGCAATGGAACGTTCCGTGGCACAATTTCGTTAAACTTAGAATGTCCACCACTGAAACGTTTTCATTAATTCAGCAGCCCTTTGAGAATGATTGTTTGTTCATATCACAAGTTCTCAGATGGCATAAATCATTCAAAGATCGCCTTCAATGGATAACGGAAACTCAAACCGAAGATTTGAACACAAAGAAGCATGGAAATTTTATCACGACAATGCACCAAGCCACAGTGCCTACGGAATCAACGATATCCTGGCCAGGACTCATACCCTATTAATTTCCCAGCTTCCCTACAGTCTTGATCTGGCTCTCTCAGACTTTTTTTATTTCCTCGCTTAAAAAGAGTTCTGAAAGGGGAACATTGGGACCCAATTGAAACCATCCTAGCTTATGTTACATCGCCTCTAAGAGTATATCCTGGAGAAGGTCTTCTATGCCTGGAAATATCGTCTCTAGATTTTTAACTAATTGTATAAATATGTTCAATACATTATATATGAATTTGGTTGCATTGTTTATTAAACGCACCCTGTATATTGTTGTTATAAACAGGGCTTTGAACTGGAACTGAACATAAATATAGCTTTATTTCAGTTGCACCTTTTATATGGAATTTGGATTGATTTTTTCATTGTGCTCCATCAACACAAGTTAGGGTCTTCTCTAGAAATAGTCTAAATTAAAATACATCAGAAGATATTTCATCAAACCAAACACTAAAACAAAATTGGTTTTTTTCCGGAACAAAAACTACAACGCAAAAAAAAAAATCAAAACCCTGGTCATGAGTACACCCGCACCTTTTTAATGTGTCCAGAGTTCAAATATTTTTAAAAATGGTAGTTCATAAATAAAAACAAAATTAGCTATGTACAACATTCTACAATTAACTAAGAATTTAAAGGTGTATTATGCTAGATTACTTAGAGGAATCCTACATGAGAAATGGTGCAATGCAAATAATACAATAATAAATAAAAAAATATATTTATTAATAAGAGTTTATGATAGAAACCTGGTGATATTGTAAAGAGTATCTCGTTTTTGTCCATCCTTCCTGTTTGACTTCCCATTCGGACACTTTAATCCAATTTGATGTTTGCAAACCCAACTTAAGCATTGCGCATCTATGCGACGCCGATATCAAATCCTTTTTTCCGTAGGAATCATGAACAGGCGACACTATCCCTCCGATCACTGAACACGTATTCAAAGAATGAAAATAGTCTTTGGCTATTTCTGAAATCATTGCAAGAATTAACCTTTACAACTGTATATGGAAAGGTGATGTCATCATGACAACATAGCGTATAAATGAGAAACATATCGATTTTTCATTGCTCACCAGTATAATTTCGTAAATGCATATGAAATCATATTTTATAAATATTGCATATAAATTTAATAATATTCAATTTGAAAAATGATAAATTTTCAAATAATCTATATTCAAAAACAAATTCATAATGTTTATATGTACTGCCATAAAATTTATTTTGCGACACATTTGGATCTCTTTTAAAGAATAAAGGTCAAGCATTGTCGTTACCATAGAAACAATAGAATTAAAAAAATAATACAAAATTTATTTTAAAAAATATCAATTTTTATGATCGCCCCCTCAAACGACGACGATGCTCAATCATTTAGAATGAATGAAAATGTTCATGAAAAAACGACCTTGAAAATGTCAACATGTTTTTCTTGTTGAATTGATAAATTTGAATGACGAAAAAGCTTTTAATTACATACCAAACATGCGAAGATGCATAGGCGTTGGAGGATTAAAAGAGCCACAGGCCAACAGCACCACTCGGGGCTGCGCCATGGCTGCACGCACAAACCTGACGACTTGACAAATGACACTGTTTGGTCGAAGGCGCGCATGAACTGCGGCCTTAAACAGATGCTCAATATTTTGACGTCTATAAATTTGACGGCGAAATTATTTTTTATTCTTAAAAATTAAAGCTCAATAACTTAAACGAACGCGATAAAAATGCTAAAATATATTGCTATGAATTAACGTTGAATTTAAATTTTAAAATTTATAAAACAATTCTTCAACGATATCAAACAAAATATCATATTAAAAATTAAATTCAAGAAAATAATTTTTATTATTAAGGAATTATGATATGTCGTATTTAAAACATCAGGATTTTATTGGAAAAAAAAAATCTTAAATCTTTGTATTCAATACCAAAGTTCATATATTTTTAGCGATGAATGAATTTTGTGAATTGAAAAAAATAAAATCGTGTTATGTAATTATATATATAAATATCTCGCTAGGTCGTGTTATTAATGTTTATTAATTTATCGTATAGATTTTATTAAAAATTAAATTAATATTAAATGCCTAAAAAATTAACGCTTTAGTTCTCAGATTTGTTTATAACCTATTCAATTTTTGATCAATGACATATCAATAACATAGTGCAGCCACAAACAATCCACTGCAGAATTGGAGCCTCTTCGATATCCATTTATAGGATGGGGTCCATGTCATTTGTATGATACATTCATCTCGTTTGCTCGATATTGAAGTAGCATCACCTCTGAGCTTCATTTAGAACACTCACCCAGCGGGCCACCTGGATGAATGTATCGAAGGGCGCTTTCCCGACCGTCACGATAGAGTGTATAACAGAGTGTCTCCATATCCATGTGCAATTTAACCGCGTGAATTCTAGACTGGGTAGTTTAATAATGATGGAAGATAATGTTATCGTTGCGAGGTGGAGTTCTTCGTTTGTCTTTCTTCAATGCTGTCTGCTTGTTATTCCAATCGTGCTTATCTTGTTCCTTTAGTTTTTAATTCCTTTAGACAAATAAGTCGGGGAGTCTAGGAAAATAGCAATGGATAGTACAGCAGCTGGGGTAGTAATACAGCAATAGGTGTCACATAATAATATAAATGTCCCAAAGGAGTAGGAACTCTGAAATGTAGCATAAGTAGTCGTTTGTCAATTACTATGAATATTAACCCTTTGCACTCCGAATGATCCTGGACGTTACCTACCAGCTACTCGGCACCACTTTGTCACAAAAACGTGCATTTACGAACCCTCATATTATGTAGTAAAGTTTTGGAATCAAGTATTATAATGATAATGGAATTATATGAATTTGTCGACATCGAGAAATATATATTTGCTTACTTATACGCTTTATATACTAATTATAATAATGCCCAAAGCTCAAATACTTAGATGCTACATAATTATCACTGGCTAATACAATTTAATTTAATGATTTACCATTTGGCCATTTGGTTAGAAAGGGTTATGCAATAGCGAAGAAAGAGATTATCAAATGAACAATATATTAATCTATCTCACATATATTTTTGGTATGGATGAGAGTGAGGCAGGGGTGCACTAGCTAAGGGACATATATTACATTTTTTGAGACTGTAATCAAGAAACAAGTTCTATGCCGTGTTCCATTTCAGTTTAAATACATCTTTTTGAGATGAACAGCTTAACTTTTCAGCTTTTAGATCTGCAATTTATTATTGTTTTGTACATACAAATTAATATTTATTTAGCATATGTGTAAATTATATAATGGGAGATGTTGAAGCGTATAACCGAGGAAGTTGTCTGCTGTTCAAATATATCATTTGTCATTTATGTTATGAAATGAAAAGTCTAAATCATCCCAAAAATCAAAATAAACAATACTAAAATATTTATTGGTCAAGCAAATCGTAAAATTTTACACAAATAACAAAATATAATTATCACAACAAACCAGTTAATATCCATTTAGATGTATTTTCATGCATGCTCAAATAGTGTAAGAAAAAAAGTAAAATACAAGTTTTCATAAATTTAATATTGTCAATAACAATCACACTTTTTTTTACAAATTTAAGTCTAATTATATGTACAAATTTTTATAATCATTAAAAGTTTTGTATGCATTTACAAATTAGTTAGCATGTCTTAATATTTTTCAAATACAGTTAGGGAATGATACTTTTTACAAGTTGTTAATATTACATGAGAATAATTGGTGGTGGATTTAAATTCTCTTTATACAATAATCACTTTTAAAAAAATCGCGGTCATTGTGACGATGATACATTTAGTATTTCAGATTGTAATTTTAATTAAATTTATACAAATCCCATCCCGTTGTGATTTTATATAAGAAGAAAATCACAACCAATTCTATTCATTTATATTTTATTGTCATTATTATAGTCTAGGAGCACTTTATTGATCTTCAACATCCATTTTTTAGGGTTGCGGAATACAATCAATCGATTTATCGCCAATGTGAATCTAAATTTAAATATATCCGAGGAATCAATGCTTTTATTCATTTGATTGCAAGGTGAAAGCTAACAAAGCGATTCAACGTTAGAGAATATGAACGGCGGTCGTTAAAATAGCCTCTCTTTAAAATAACACAATGAAACGGTTTACTTAAAAACTATTTAGCCTATTTTAGGAAAAAACATTAGGATCTTAAATAAGTAAAATTACATGGAATATAATAAAAATACCTTTGAATTCCATAACATTATTGTCTCGTTTAATCAATCCTTAAATAGGCTATAATTGCAAACTTATTCTATGGACATGTTCCATAATCGTTTATTGAATTTACTTTAAATATTTTATATGGATTGTATTAAAAAAAAAAACACACGAAATCTTAAATTTTATTCGATTTAACAGAATTATAAAATCACCTTTAAGTAATCAACGTCTTATAAAAGTACTTTTAATCACAATGAAAATTGTATAATGAACATAATGTTCATTTTTATTGTCATATTTTCACATTGAATAATCGAAAATAACGTCAATGAATTCATATTCGAATGACGCTAATAGCATACTTCAAATTTAACAAATCTAGATATAACATAATATTTTCAATGATAATAAATCATAAAAGAAACGTCATGAGCTCATCTACAAATATACTCAATGTAAAGTTGATCTATATTCAAGTTTCTTATTGAATAAACACTATAAATAAAACATAAACGAGTATATAGATCATGAGATTGGGAATGTTCAACGTAGAGAAAAATAGCAAATTTATCATCTTTATTGTAAATAATGACAAATAACAGTGTTTTTAATCTTTAAATTTGTTTAGTATCGCGTAAACGAGAATACAACGATACAATAAGACCCTGCTTGACGCCGTTTCATTATTGTGTTGTAGTATTTTGATTTTGGATCGTTATGAAACGCTTCCAGAATCAGTTTACCGAACATTTGTAAAAGTGCTTTTCTTACTGCCAAATACAACGTTGTTAATCCAACCGATAGATCATGGCGTAATACCAATGCGGCCCAATAAGAATGCCCAATTAAAGCTGCGACAATTGGAATCATCCAGGAAATGTGAAGCGTTTTCAAGCTTTCTTTTTGTCTTGAAATACAGTTACATATTGATTTAGCTGCCGATTTAAGTGATCAGATCAAAGCAAACATGAAAAATTCAACGCGAAGTTGACGTATCTGAATTTTAAAAATATATATTAAGTAAGACTTTCGAAAATACACGAAGATTCAGATGTGAAATCATTTGTAAATACTTATAGGTGTTGAGTAGTTATTTTCACTTATGAATGAAAGTAAGTCTCCTATCGGATCTAGAATTAACGAGGCTCGCCTTGGGTCAGTTAAATGTTGTTAGCAATATTTTCCCCGATGTAGGAAAGATCGCAGCAGAAAAGTAATGCCAAGTGTCAGGAAGAAAAACATTAAATTGTCCTTGTCTTTTTTATTTCTGCACGTTTTGGAATGAGGTTACCGAGAAATATTTGAAAGGATTATGGAAGAATGTATGCCCAGAGCTAAGCAAAGATGTGTGCCGACATTTCCGTCTGTCCTGAGTCCTCCTCCTTTCAGTTACCCAGGTCTAGACGTGCGGCGTCTAAGTCTACCTGCCTATCCCAGCGTAGACGAGATCTTCCGACACGTCTATTACCATTCGGTCTCGAATTTAATACGAGGAACTCCATGAGTTGTCATCCGTGCTACATGTCATATCCAATGTAGACGACGGGTTCGGACAAAGCTGGTGATTGATTATACAAATGCGTAGAATATTGAAGAATTATAACATTTTACAACTGGTATTTCCAACGATGATCTTGCTGTAAGAAACGAGAAAGACCTTCAGCATTACAAAGTACAGGGGCATATCCTTTCTGAATATTGGATACAAATTATTTACAAGAGCTCTGATCGGACAGTTGTCTCCCATCGTGGAGGGACTTCTCGGGGAGTATCAATGTGCTTTCAGACCGGACAGGTCCACTGAGGACCAATTATTTAATGTTAGAATATTCTCACAAAAAATGTGGGAATACGGTGTTGATTTCCACCACATGTTTATAGATTTTTGCAAGGCATATGATAGCGTAAACCAGGAAAAACTTTGGAGGACCATATTGTAGATGGGAATCTCGAGTAAGCTGGTGAGGCTGTTGAGGTGTGTGTGATGTATGTGTCCGGATCTATTACTATAGTACACTCCAACAATGCCCTGTCGGATCCTTTCGAGGTGACGATGGGAGTCAGACAGGGGGATGTCCTCTCCCCATTACTTTTTAATACTGATTTGGAGGTTGGCAGATCGGGACATGCAGATCCATAAAAGGACATTGTGGCTAAATCGAGACCGGAGGCTTTAATGGTACTTACGCCTATCGACGAAGCTGCTGCTAATTTCAGCATAAAAATTAATTAGGAAAAAACTAAATATATCGAGGGTGAATGCTGGAGGTTACACCTCCGTGTGTGTCAACAATTAAGATATTGAAAGGATCCAAGAGTTCAAATACCTTGGATCAATGAAGAACGAAATAACCTCCAGGATTCGATTCAATACCCAATGGCAGTATATCCGTCGGAAAACCTCGACTACGCTGGGCTGATACGTTAAGCAGGGTCTTACTGTATTTATGAGCAAGTCGATTTGTTTTATCAGTAAGGTTTAATTGATTTTTAGCATCATAAATTTCTATATATATATATTAATGAGCGTTGAAATGCTTTCACGTGGTTTTTACAATATGAATGCTGCATTTAATATATGAATACTATATAGAATTCCGCAAGGATGATTTTGAATCACAAAACTTACTATTAATCCGATGTATTTGCAAATTTGATTATCTAAAAATATCGACTATCAATTATACGTTTAAAATATAACAACAAAATAATCGAATATTACTCGAAAGCCCCATTATTTCATTTATATATACGGGGCCCTAAAGTCACTACCAACAATAAAATTACCATCAAACTAAATCATTTGTAGACGTGCTCTTATATATATTCTTCTTTTTGCTTTGATATCATCATCAACTTACATATTTACAATGTCCTATAAATGATTATTCAATAACTAAAACAATACTTAGTATGATATGTGCTTAAATACATTCATATTTAAATAGTGATGCGTATCCAAAACAAAATATATAATCGTATTCAAATATAATACAATTACAACTACGTACATTTAGCAATACATCATGAAAAGTTAATTTGTTCCTAGATTTGATTCGTGTTAAAATGATATTTTTCTATATTAAATTACAATACAATTTGCATTGTTTTGAAATTAATTTTTTTAATAACTCGATATTAAAAACTTCTGATATGACTTACGGTAATTGTGCTCTTGGACATTAATATGTTTTTCAATCAAATGATATTAATTTCACTCTTGCATAGTGATATCTATTGATATGTAAATTGTATATTATAAATAGTATTTGTGATGAAAGATCAAATTCTGCAAACTTAATCAAGTCCAACAGACGATGATCGTTCAGGCTGTTATTATCAGCGTTCGGATAAAAATGAATGCAATATTTAGTGGTACGTCTCTGAAAAAAATTAAATATTAGCATATCTAACATAAATACATACATCAGTACGAGTTGTCCTATTTTTTTTTTTTTTTTGAAAAGCTGTAAGATTTTACATATTTTTCTAGAGCTAAATTATTAAACTCAACCTTTTAGCATACAAGATGTACATTCATTATTACATTTTACATAAATAGCTTTTTAATACTATCAATTTACACAGAATTGGGGTTTCAACATGTGAATTTTATGCACAAATTCAATAACAACCTAAAAATGCATCAATTTCAACGCTTCATTGTTCAATAAATTAATTTTTGTATGGTATATATTTAAAAAATATTTATATTTTATTCCTCTAATGTACAATATATTTTTAAACACATTAGAATCGTTCATAAATGGATCCGATGAGATAAATTTGGAAAAATTTGACTACATAAAACCTTCAGCTAGCTTACATTTCTTCGTTATTATAGATCGGCCAATTTATATTTCCACAAAATGAAATATTTTGTTCAATACCGGGGATGGCCATAATTTATATACTAAATTATTCTTAAATCAATTTTCAAAAACGCAATAATTTCATGATGGATCCATCTAAAGACCGAGGAGTATTTTAAATATATTTTTACGACTCGGTCAATGTAGATCTGTATTCAAATAATACTCGCATTTGATCTACAGCCGTCTTTAAATTGGCATTCCGGTATAACGTCTTGTTCAATTAGAATCAATAAAATATAGCACAATACAAATTTATAGATCGAAAACTGTATACAATCAATAAACGGCAGAAACAAAGCTTCGTTATGACTTGTTTTTTTAAAGACGGAGTGACCATCCCTTTATATTAAAATCGATAGCAGTCTCCAAATATAATTCAGTTGAAATCTTTTCAAAAACTGGTGCTTTAGATATAATAATTTGAACGAAGCTCTAATATATCTTTTGTAATTTATTTACAGACGTTATTAATTTATCAAATATAAATTAATCTGCTTAAAGTGCAGAAACAAGAATGTATTTATGTCGATATCAGCGGCAGATTTACTACACGAGAGGCCCTTTGGAGCCGAAAATGTCCCTGGCGCACACGGAATTTACAGCTAAATACGTAAGAATCAATACTGCGTATTACAAGCAGTTATCGTGTAGCATATATAAGAAGCACCTCTAGATGATTCTGAAAAGTTTATCACATGTTGTACACGATATTGATTCTTACATCATAGTACAATTTTAAATACACAGTATATCCGCCTGGGAGCCGTTTTTATTATTAATTCCACCGCTGAATCGATTTCGAGGCGCGCGCTTTTTGCGCCGACATAATTTTAATACCTTAACAACCCCCGGAATGAATATCGTCTCGGTTTTTATTGTCCCTGTTGTGATTCATATAAAACAATGAATTTTTTATACAGTACATAAATATTTATAAGATAATTTTCTTTGTTCAAACTCTGAAACGGGCTTTAAAAGTCCACCGTTTTTCATTTTATTATCAATTCAGACCATCTTGATTAAAACTTATTTTCGCAATATTTAACTGTATTCTTAAGAATTATATTCAAAATATTTTCTTACCTAAAGATCGAATCACATTTATTTATTGTCAAAAGTTACTTATTTATCACCGTTGAGCATTTAATAAAGTCAATGCGTCGGCGTATGAAACGATGACGAATGGTTCAACGCAAAGGAGTAAAGCCCTTTTTATCGAAAACCTTACCTAAACACGAATAATTATTTATGCTACGAATTACATAGAAAGCAATAAAATTTTGCTACATTTTAAATTTATGTTTGTGATGTGAAAACTAATTCATACTATACACCAAATGGTGCGTATTAAACTAAATAACTTTTAAGCAAGCCATTATTTGTCCTCGTCTTTTATAGAGAGTATGTTATTCATTTCTCACCCGAATGTTTATATCAATCTTTCAATATCACATGGTTCCTTTAAAACTTATTCGTAATTATTAATAATAAAGGTGCAAAACAGTGGTAGTCAACCTGGTCCCTATTCACCCCATTTTATCATGATGATGTAACTCCAAAGGAGATTGAATGATTCAGCAGCTAGCTTAACGAACATTCATTGGATATGGATAAACAATTTTACTATATTTTAAACTCGAGGGTGTATGACTGGATAAAATATCCTTTTACCACAAATATTGAGGAGGCTGATGCAACTTTCCATGTCTTTATTATATCTGAATATGTAGAAAATCAGGGTTTATTGCTCGCTATTATATTATGACCAAACAGAGCAAACCATCTGAATATTTTCAATAGAAGAGATCTTGGACCATATATTTTTTCTGCCTCCGTGTCCCGAAGGTTTGGTTGATTAACTCTTCAACCAAACCTCCAGGTAGAAGGGTTAGAATAATCATGGTAGGAAGTTCCTTTACCATTCTTCCCGTAATGAGATTGTAGCCAGACGATTTTTTTTATATCAACCTTTGCTATCACTGATCTATTTGCTATCAATGGTTGGTTTTGTTGTATTTGGGGTCTGGTGAATCTCATGTTCGCTTTCTGAAGTATTCATATTATTGTGGGGAGTGAATACTTCTATCAAGTGGCTAGCAAATATTTCCGCCTTTTCTTTGCTATTTCTAGCCCATTCTCCGTTTTTCTTTTTGATAGGCGGTGATGTTGTTTGGGATCTCTTTAGGTATTTTGTAGCTATCCACAGTGACTATTCTGTAGCTCCAGTGGCGGTTAGTCTGTTGAGGTAGTCGCTGATTGCTTCATTTTGCCGATATCAAGTCAATAAATAATTTGCGGTTTCCATTGAATTAAGTTATTGTGGAACCGGTGGGCGGTGGGAATAAAAAGGTTGACTACCCTTAGTGTAAAATAACAATATTTTAACTATAACAACAAAATACAATATAAAATTTAGGCCGATTTAAATTGGTTTACGTCAACAAATAAGACTTATATAAGAAGCAACAGAGTAAAATCAAAAGCTTCTACTTTTAGATAATCCTATCAAATATAACAGCAATTTATCATTTTAAATTGGAAATAATTATTTTCTCCATAGCGTATTCAATCAATGGACATCGGCTATATTATATTATGAAGAAAAATGTAATATTTTGGCCGATTAAATCATTAATTTAAATATTAAGATCATATCATACAGAATTTTAACAACATTTAACTTAAGGATTCATTCCAAACATTATTGTCTTTTATAAACATGAATACCTCGATGACCAAGTCAATTAACGTGGTATTCATTTACAGTCTGATATAACTTACGGATAACATAGTCGATCAATAAAAAGCGCAGTTTTAATTTTTAAATATAATACAACACACGTATATGAATATTAGATTCCAATGATATTAATTATGTTTCTTTTTCATTGTCCATTAGACAACATTTATTCAATTCAGTAAATCTCTTTAAGAAATCCATATTCAAAGAGTACACACGTTTAAAAAACTCAATCTATATTATGTATATTCGTACTAGTATAAGCACCAACGTTGAAGCATCCTCTGCCGATTGCATGTTGCAATTAGGTCTAGCAAGATTATGCAAAACAATGTATAATTTTATAATCATATTACAAATTATTTTATATATGCTAAATATATTTTGTTCTAAAATGCTCTCGTTTTATAAAACGTATTTGAATTGATATTTCATAGCATCAGCAAAGAGCTGCTATTAAGTGCTCAACGGTATGTGAAAATTTACATTACATTGTATTACAAAATTTTATGAAATAACTAAATAGAGTGTAGTTGCAATCTTATTCCTAATATATATATATATATATATATAGAAGTATACAAGGAATATAAAAAAGTTATTATGTATAATAGAATATCTACACTTATCTTCCATGCTTTGCCAGTATAAAGATATAAATATTTGAAAATATTGATATTATTGTCCAAAGTTTCCATTTGTAAGGTCTACTTGAAGAGCTGACTCCCGGTGTATTTCTATCAAGGTTAGTACCAGGATCCACAACATGAATTTTCCAACCCAAATTGTTGTGCGAATAACACTAAAATCAAATCGAATTAAATTTCAGTTCAGATTTATAAAAAAAACGAAAACGCGTATAGTTTTTACTGTACATATCTTACCTGGTAATATAATAATTCAGGTGTTTCAAGAGCCACGGTCCAGTTTAATATTCCGGATTCACCCGGTTCACAATCAAGATGTAATGTTTTAGTATAGGCTTCGAATGTTTCAGATTCTCCGGATTTATCAATCGTCTTATGTCTCCATTCACAATAGCGTCCAGCTAAAAATAGTATATTTATAATATAGGCTCTTTAAATAAAGACGCTCAATTTTTAAACATAAATTAAACAAGTTGTGTGTGAGATATCCACTAATTTTTATATGCGGAAGATTTCTCAAACAGACCATTGATTTTTTAATGTTTTTGATATTATTTGAATGATGAATAGTAAAAACACTTACTCGCAGTAGGAATTGGATAACCCTCAGAATCATACGATACTCCGGCAAACACGCGCTGTTTCTTTTGCTCAATTTCAGATTTCTGTCCAAAGCCTCCTTCGGCAGAGTCGCAAATATAAAAAGGATGGAATCTAAAACCAAATATTATATTTTAATACCTTCAAGCATACAACGATGCAACAAAGAATTTGATTTGTTTTAATGCCCAAAAATCATACTTGGCAGGATTTGTCCTATCTTCACCGCCCTCAATGATGAATTGATACGTTTGACCTCTTTCCACATATATTTCTGGGATTAATAAATCGTTGATATACCAAGCGATACCCCAAGATGGATGTCCTGATTGTAAATATGAAAGCATTTATTAAATATGTCGTTAATAATATCAAGTTATATTCAAATGCGATGATATGATACCTGTAATCGGAGTATAACCCCGTTGACCACCTGTAGGTCCCAATCGTACAGTAAATACCGTCTCCCCAGATATAATTCGAGTTGGCCACGGCTTTACACCGCCGATTGAAGTTCCTACCAGACCTTCGCATGAGTTATCGTCCTATAAATATGCATGTTATAAGACATTATTATCAAATAAAATGTATAATATGCAGTGTAAAATAAAATAGACAGATTTACCTTTAAACTGAAATCTATTCTAACGTCATCCGTTGTTTTATCGGTAATGGAATGTGCATTGGCTTCTTGTCTGCTATTCAAAGGTCCAAAAGCAGCAATCATCGACACTTCTCCAGTCTTCGGGATCGGTTTATCTCTACCGCTTTCTTTAGCAGCTAAGAAACGCCGATAAATAACTGTTGTAATTCCGTCTTTCCTCGATCCGGAGACTGAAAATATGAGTAAATAATTTATTTTGCATAGATATATATTTTTTTAAATACGGTTTAATGCTGGTGTCATACTTAGTTTGACATCGTTGCTGCCGCTGATTCTTGTATCGGGGCATACACCAGCTTTACCATCACATTGTGCGGCATGCGTTACTGTATAGTCGATTGCGAATGGAGTATTTGTGGAATCGTTCCAAAATGCTACTACTATATCTGCGCCGATCATTGCAGGTCTACCCTGAGCACCGGAGACTCCAAAGCTCATATATTGATCGGCTCTTATGCGTGCAGATAATTCTATTTCGACTTGATCTCCCTATAATATTAAAATATTGTTATACAACTGTAATATATACATATGTATATTTTAGAATGATGTTTTACCAATATTTCCCAACGAACTTGCATCCTTCGGTCTAATAGTTCCCTGCAACTTGTCTTAGTTGATATGCTTGTTGGTTTTGCTGTTGAACTTGTCTGAAATAGAATTAAATGTCATAAATTACATTGAACACATTAATTAGAAGTATAAATGAATTCATTTATATTTTTAAAAATATATAAATCTTACTGGATTATACCACCACGGAGGCTGATTCATACAATGATCAGACATGGAAATAAAATTACATGGTAAACGTTGTATAAATACTTAATTTTGATTTGATTTGTAGATAATGGAAATACTATTTAATGTAATGATTGCTATAATATATATGTGCAAAATCAAAATTATGGTATTCAGATTCAATTAAAAATACTGAATAAACAATGAATAAATACAATAAATAAATAGGTACCGTAATTTTTGTTTGTCCCAGTGCTGGAGGAACATCCAGATCTTTCGGTATATTCACATGGCCAAAATTATGCCTGTACTGGACACACCAAACGCCCAACCAGTCAATATCGTGGGCCGTCAAATTGCCCGGTAGTTGAAGCTCGATGTCTTCTCCTTGATATCCTCGCAATGGATCCAGAGATCCGACTTCATTGGGTACCTTTGGAAATGTTCGAAATTAAAACCCTATTTCTGAGTCTATCGATCTAAACCGTGTGTAGATTTAAGTTGTTTAATTTACCTTAATACCATACGCATTGGGTTCGGATCCAGTACCGACCCAGAAGTAAGCATCTGGTGCAGCTCCGTCATAGTGTAAATTGGGAATATAAAATGTCCGTGCGTCGAGGACGCTTACGTTTCCGGAACGCAATCCATGAGCTAATCGTCGAAGCTCCGGTAAAACACGAGCTCGTGGCGTTTCCAATCCCGGCGGAATGAACACTTCGCCAAAGTCCACCTGGATTATGGAAAATACGTATTGCTTATTTATAAATAATGTTCAACCTTATTAAAAACAAGGGGAAATAATCTAATAACATTGTTATATAAAATTATTCGAATGATTTTAAATTTGATTTTTTCCCACTTCAAATGTTCAATTCAGCCCCGGTTTCATATAAAATATGTGCAATTTAAAACGGATAAGCTTGCAGTTTTGAATGGGAGAGAGAAATGCACACGTCTTGAAGTTTGCCCTCAACTTTCAATATATATTCTTTTATAAGATATTTTAATAAAATCCGCATGCTGGCATAAGAAATAAATTCAATTGGAATATTACTATATAGTAGAAATTGTTGAAAGTTGATATATATTTATCGTAACTTTTTTGTCAAAATAATAGTTTATAAACCTGGTTAATAATCGAAAAATAATTACTATTTATAAATAGATCGGAGTATTGAGCGTGAATCGGCTTCTTCGAAATAATCCGGTGTTAAATTTGATATTAACTAGCGATTTGACATTCAAATCGTTTGATTGTTGACATTCGTTCATGTCATAAACAAAAATTTATCGAGCATAAATAAATTAGAAGAAAACGGTCAGCGCTTTCGTGATGGTCCTGTAGACGCATGAAATAAGCAAAATAGAGATGTACGTGTGCGCAGATCGCAAATAGTAAATCGCAAATTGCAAATCGCGCTCGGTACGCAATAGACGGGTCGGTTCGTATAGATGTAGAAAGAAAACAAGTATGTAAATAGAGTATGTAGATGTATAGAAGGAAGAGCGAAGAGAACAGAAGGAAGGTGTTGCGGCGGCGGGCGCAGGCGCAGGCGCGCTCCCGAAATCGATTCCGGACGGGCGGGGCGAACAGTATAAGGAATATAATTTATCTACCACCTTTTGTAGAGCGTGAAACGCCACCCTCAATGCTCAATGCTCATTGTGCGAAATGCCCGCCGTAACGATACCACATTCTCAAAAATCACGGGCCGCTATCATATTTGAAATTCATGCTGACCGCTCCACTATCAATCTATATTCGAAATTGAGCAGCCAACTTCGCAAGGGGCCGAATCTATCTCACATTCGAATGAATATTACAAATATTTTTAAAAAATGACATTTCTCATTTATGGTCGGAAAAAAAGTTGTTTCGATCAAGTATTGCGTTTATAAGCTCAATTGTCAAAGCGAGAAAATATTCGATTTTACAATAACGCTTTCCACAATTCTGATTATTTATATAGTAACAATCGCAAATGTATTTAAACAAGACAATAAATATTACAAAATAATAACCTATCTTTCATAAGCGACATATTTTAAGACTTTTTCTAATAGCGCCAAAAAATTCATGCATGTGAATCTTGGAAATCGTCTTAACAATCGTTGAAAAATAATTCAATTTAAAGACAAAAAAATATGTTGAAGCATTCGAAATGCAAGAAAATATGCATATCAATTGATGACGTGAAAAACTTCACATAACCCCAAAATTTAAAAAAATTCAATCTGACGAATAAAAATATGACCCTAATGCAATAATTTACGATCATATCCTGTTAGTTGATAAATTAAAACAAAAAACATTTATGTTATAAATGTTCAATAAACATGTATAATATTTTTAATAGTCAAAGTATTATCCTCATTTTGCGATCGATATTATAAATCGACATGATATTCAAATGGAAATATCGATACGCCTCAAAATATTTTCCCTTTTATTTCCGGAGGCCTTTGTTCGTGTTACATATTACAATACGAAAAAATGATGCTCCAACTGACGCAATATGTAATATGAAAAATATACATGTAACAGTTTGTAGCCAATTTTATGTAAAACGGGGTTAATTTATACCAAAAGGTTTCATTCGGTATCTATTGTTATGCAATTTTCCTCCGCTGTTTGTCGAGTACTTATCTTTTGAATGTCGCCGTGGAAAAAGGATTCTTTTTAGGATGATATTTTCGCTTCCTCTCTTGTAACGCCGTTATACTTCAGAACGTTCACGACTGGAGCATTGTTGCAATACGGGAGGAATGATTAAATTGGAAATTCGCTCTTAAACATTCGAAAGAGGTGCTTTTATTGGCTTTAAAATTAGCCCTATTAATCAGGGGCGTATTTTTGGAGCGTAGCTTTTTACATCTATTTAATGACCGATTCGGATGGATAGGATAAGATATCGGGATCCAGCTCGACAGTTTGTATTGATGGTTTATTTTATGGCTACTCGAGCTTTTTTGAATTACCGTAAATCTTCGACACCAGACGCTGAGCCATCTTATGTCCCGAAGACGTCTTCCGTGCGGGAGCCTCAGAATTACATCTGTTCCGTTGTGGGCGCGAAGAACTGGAGGCTCTCTAAATAAATGATTAAAAAAATTAATAATATTATATACAAGGTAATTGTGTAAATATTGGAAATAAGAGGATAACTATTGGATCATTATATTATAATAATATTTCGAGTATTTTGCCGTGCCAATACATTTAGGAAATCAGAGTAGCTTTTGAGCGTTGGTCATATATTATTATGTTGTTCAAATAGATCTGCTTTCTTTATAGATCGTTATAACTAGTTAATTATCATTGATGTATCCGTAGTAACGCTACTTTCCGCTTCATCAGGCATTACACTGCATATTTGAAAGGCTACTTTAGGCAGCTAAGCTAATGAATTTCCAATGGAGCAAGATCAGAATTTTTGCAGAGTGTCATTCTGTTCTTGCACTTGGGTGACACTTGGCATAATCTGGATGAGCCGAAGCGGGAACTCTTATTGGGAGGCTTCCCAACCCAAAAAATACGATATTTTATAATGAGAGATCTTATCGATTTTACCAACACTTGATCATATACAAGGTGCATCCTAAAAGTCATGAAACATATTTTTTATCACATTCCTACTGGTCGCAACGTATTTGAACCGCTTGGGTGATATCGAAGGAACCCTTAGCTTTACAGTGCACCAAAGTTCAAGCTGCTGCGAGCATCAGTAGAATCAAGATAACTGATTTAATGCACCCTTGTTTTGAGACCACGTCATGATACACAATGAGGGTTACTTCCAAACAAGATTGGGCGATAAAATTTCGCAAAAAACTCACGAATTGCTCAAGCAAGCCTTTGAAGTGCCACAGTGCCGAATGGCACACCTCGATGTCTCCGAAACCGAAGAAGGTCAGGATAAGCAAATCCAAAGGGAAAACAATGTTGATGGTCTTTTTCGACACCAAGGATTACACAAAGAATTTGTATCTCAAAGACAGACAGTGCTCGTGAAGAATACTTTCAAGAATATTATCATATTGTACTGATATTGTCGATAACTTTTTTTTAAAAAAATATAAAGGTCTGATCAAAAAATACGGTAAAAGAATTTTTAGAGCCGCAATTGATGATCCATTTCATGTCTTATGTCCGATAGTTTGATCCACTGAGACAAACTGTGTCATGTTTGTAGACGTTATGACTAGTTAGTAAGTCTCCATAGTCACTAGAGTGAGATCGTGTTTATCGCGTCTGTCGCAGAAGGAAAATCGTGTTTCAGTTTGCACGGAATTAAAGGATCGTCTTCAAGCAGATCCGGACTTCATGGCCGAAATTGTAACTGGAGATGAAAGTTAGGTCTATGGCTATGACCCTGAGACGAAGATGTAGAGTTCCCAATGGAAAATCCCTAACTCCCCTCGCCCTAAAAAGGCACATCAGTCAAAGTCGAACATCAAGACCATGCTTATTGTTTTTTCTTTCGATAGTGAGGGCATAGTGCGATCCGAGTTCTGTAAGCTCTTGCTCTTGAATTTGTATAAATTCCGAATTTTACAAAGGCGTAGCGCAACGTTTGCGAAACGATATTCGAAGAAAGAGACCAAGAAAATGGACTAATGGCTTCCTTCTTCATCACGACAATGCGCGGATAAAATCGAGTTTTCGGCATCCATCTTAGTCACGAAAGAGCAGCTGAATGCCCTTCCAAAAATGTTTCCATTCAACGTTGGAATAAGTGCATCTCTAGCCAAGGACAGTACTTTAAAGGGGATTCATTCCATTTCTATGCAAACTTCTTACTTTGTTTGTAATAAAATTATTCACCGTATTTTTTTGATCGGATCTCATATTTCATGACTTTTGGGATACACCTTGTATATTCTGTAGCGTGGACGATTTATTATCCCCACGTAGTAGCGCTGTTAACAGCGACATCTTCCATCTCTCCTCAAGTGTAATGTGTTATTTTAACAGTGCCATCTCTTGCGGCCCTGCGGAGACATTGTAACTGCATACCGACCAATTGCCGGTTGGGTAGTGACGCACAGGAGGCGGAAGTTGGGAGAATCGTCGGTTAGCCTTGGCTGCGGGAGGTCGTCCCTCCTGCAGCCAGATCTCTCTTTCGTATGGAATAAATAGTTATTTAAAGAAGAGAGTCTTTCTATTCGACGCCCGTCTATTTCGATAGAAGAACGGACCCGTGCGCTAGCGCGGCCATCCCGACGAGCTCGTAAGGGCGGGAAGTCGCCCGGGGACTTTACCCCCGAGAGCGCCCCCGCCTCAACGTTACAATAATATAAATATCGTCTTATTTACTATTAAAAAACATTTAAATGTGTAATTGAACACACAGACATACATTGGATTTCATTGGTGTAATTCAATACAGACTTTTTAATATTTATGAATGTTAGATTCGAAGACCGAAAGATTATAATGAAATAATTTCGCCTTTGGAGACAAAGGCGTTAAATACTTCCTAATCCCTAACAATGCAATAAGATCTAATATATAAGGGCATTCGATTACATTTGTTGGGGTTCTAAGTTAATAAAAAGCTCAGTTTCATTTCCCTCCTGAATAAAATTTGCATTTCAATTCATCCAGTGCCTCTAGTACGACTTCAAAAAGACATAACACTGGAAATTAAAATCGCGCGAAATCTTCGCATATAATTTGATAGTGATAGTTGAAAAATAATAAAATAAATTTAACTTCATTATCATGCCCCCTTGGCACTTATTTACGACAAAGGTACTTCATTAACATTTAAATTAATCTGTCAACTGCTGCAAAACAATTAAGCCAAAAACGGATAGATGTACAAAATGGCTCCTCTCACTTTTATAAAACACGAATTAAATACTTTTTTTATTAATAAATGCGATCAATGACATGATATTTTTATGGGCAATAGGCATCAAGCGAGAACGAATCGAGTGGCCCTTTTCATACCTTCCGATGTAATCCTCGGGGTACGGCATGATGTATCCTTCGGGGGAGGGTCTCGGAGAATTTCCGACCCAAAAGAAGGCATCAGGTCCTGTTCCATCATAAACGAATCCTTTGATGAAAATGGTACTCTCGTCGACTGCGTAGACTGTACCTCTAATTCCATGCGCGAACTGTATTAATGGCCCTATCAATCTGCCATAATAAGGTTGTGGTCTTCGCTCTTTACCTTGTGTATAAGCTGAAAATAAATAAGCGAAATTAATGAAAAATTCAAAGGCCTCCTCGATCGATATTATTTTTCCGGACGTCGAAAAATGTAAAGAACCCCGCAACAAAATCATTTTCCATCGCCGAAGAAAAGGAAGGCGCTTTATAAAAGGGCTCCTTTGATTATTATTGATAAAGGGATGAATAGGACCTGGAGTTCTTCGGAAGTCCCATCGCAATTTTTGAATTTGCACAACAAAAACTAATCGAAATTCCAATATATTAAATAAACAAATTTGAGCCGCATTATTTTTTTTTGCATATATTAAATGTGCAGCATACAATAAATCATCATTTCTATTGTTTGAGCTTCGTTTTTGTGTGCATGCCTTCAATGGAAACAATGTTAAGAGCGCTGTTATACTCTAAGCATACTACAAATATACTTTTACATGCTAATAGGAAAAAATAATCGATAGAAATTATTATATTCCAATATTTTTATTGAGCTTTGACTATATCAAGATGTATACATTTTAACGCTTTGACGTACACGGCCGTCAAATCCCGTCATGCGCATCAGCAGATAATATGTAATTGCATGTTTCAGCGATGGTTTAACTCCAATTTTACGTTCAGAAATTGCGAAAATCGTTATTCAAGACGTGTACGTCAACCGGTTAAAAATACACTTAATAAATACAGGGTGCGGCAGAGAAACTACCTTATTTTAAAAATTAATAACACAAACACAATAAGAAATATCGGTATAATTATTTTTTCAGACTATAGAGAAATATTTGAAGTTTTTATTTATATTAATATCATTAAGTTGCTTTCCGCTCTGGTTAATGCATTGAGATATTTGAGTTTTGAAGCTTCTCACCAGGATACGGCAGGGAAACTTCCTTATTTGAAATGAGCTCCTTGAAGCGACAGTCCAAGAACCTTGGCTCTACTGAAGAACAACATTCAAGGTGAATAGCACATTCACAACATATCCGTCGATATGCTGAAAAAATTGATGAAAGTGGCGGACATACAAATATTGCATCTAAGATTTTGATGAGTTTAAATTAGCTCACCATTCAAAGGGTTAATGATATCATTTTTAAAATATGATAAATAAAAACTTTAAATATCTCTCTATAATATAAAAAAATAATTAAATTGATATTATCTATACTGTTTGTGTTATTTATTTAAAAAATAAGGTAGTGTCCCTGCCGCATCCTGCAATAGGATATCAATTTACTAACATGCTAACTGCGGGAAACATATTTTTATGAATTACGATGTCTTTGCTTTGCTTTTAAGATTTAAAAAATATTTTTATACATTAAATAACATATTCGCTATGTGTAAATAGCATAAAGATATGGCTTTTTATATAAATATATGTTTTTTTTAAATAAATAAATATATAAAAAATTATAAAGGTTTTGAATGCATGCCTATATTAAACAATAAAAATATTTAATAATTAATAATAAGAACAGAAATTAACACAACATTTACTACAAATTTGCAGATAGTACTTACTGTTGATTGGCTTACAACCTCTATGATTGCAATTACTATTCCATGATAGACCTAAACATGAAAATATAAATATTTACATAGTTTTGACGAATTTTTGCTTGAAAAAAAATACACATTTCATTAAGAACTTATTTTTCCATTTTTAAATCGGTTGTGCAATTTGAATTGCTCGGCAATATGAAGACTATTTTTAAATTGGAATGGGAATTATATGGTTGAAAAACTTCGTCATGTCCAAATACATGCTTACTCCCTTTCGTCTTCGGTCTAGCTAAATCTTGGATTTTCAGTTGACAATCTCAATTTGGCTTTGAAGATTGTTCCTGACTCCCGTCGCCTACGCAACCACTATCCGGGACGACGTATAAAGCGTTTTACGCAAGGAAAAGGTCAAACGATCAAAATCGAAAGCTGTAAATTGTACGCCCACGAGGACGATAAAAGCAAAATTACAATGGCAATTTTCATATTAATTGAGTCAATATTCGCATCAAACAGAAGGACAAACCCTTTGAAACAAAAAGGCTCCAAATAATACAATTTAAACTTCCTTATTGTTTAATAAACACAATGGAAACAGAGTCGACATCGACCCACCGCAGCAGGTTGTATCATTTTATCGATACCGATCAATTTTGAACGTGCAATATCGGTTAGTTTGAACAATATCCTTACTGGGATCCCCTCAGGGTTGCATTCAATGGGGTGATGCCCCCAAATCCCTTCGAAACTCAATATATTAGAGTCCGGTAAAGCGAGCTGCTGGGTTATTATATTGCATCCTGTTATGGTCGATAAAGCACACACTTGTGATGTCGATAAATATCATAGAATCCGTTGTGATCCCCAGTCACGCGAATGAATGCGAAAACTCATTTTTTTGCAATAGTTGCTTATAGTAAACAATGGATAGTAAACGAGTAATACGCATACAAGCTATGAAATGTATGGAATATTTATTACAATATATTTAATATCAGATAATCAAAGATAGCTTACTAAGCTTCGAACAAGAAAATTAATGATTAACAATACCATCAGATTTGGAGGATGAAAAAATATATACATTGAAGACCTAGCTGTTAAAATTGAAGCAATTTCTAATATAACTATGCATCAGCCAGTATCTTCTTCTTATTTTATCTAAGCGATCTTCATAAGAGATATTCCTATTGATACTTTTTATTTAATATGACCGTTTCTTATTGTCTTCTACACATTTTCATTGTCTTGCCGAATATCTGATCAATCCAGAGGAGATTGTAACATTCAGTAGCCACTTTAACAAATTTAAATTTGATATGTAAAAACCATTTGAATATATATAACAACAACAACAACATGGGACCCTCTTCTGACCCGAGCTGTGTGTAGATCCCGTTATTCGGGACCATGGAATAAATGAAAAATAATTATATAAATATATATTTTGTATAGGATAGGGACTTTTGAATTTCACTCGCGGCCTCGAAAAAGGGTGCGAGCCCACTTATTATTACTGGCCACTAGGAAGGGCTTCTACGATCCGGTTTTGCTCCAAAACTTTCATAAAAGGCCCTAAAATTAGAGCCACAAGGTTTTCGTGTCCAACCGGTCCGAATTTCGAACCACTGACACATCGAAGGAGCGCCTCGCGACTGGATGAAAAATCTTTTTACCGCAAATATTGAAGAGGTAACTTTCCAAGAAGAAGTGCTACAAATTATCATAGATATTATGAAAGAAAATAAACATAATTTTGATAGTAGTGGATATGAAAATTCATAGCAACATGCCTCTATTATATCCAGATATCTTTCCCCAGCTCATATCTTGTAGAATCAGGCTTTATTGCTATTAATCTTACTATGACCAAACAAAGAAACCATCTGAATATTTCCGAAGGAGGAGACTTTCATTGGTTTCTTAGAAATTTTGAACCAGATATCAATATGTATGCATACAAATATTAATGCTTTTTATGTATTCAAACCATAAATAAAAATATAAATGTAACTATATTCATTGAATTAAGCAGGGCTTCGAACTGGAACTGAATGGAACCGATAAAACCGTTATTTTTGTCGGAACGAAAATTGAAACAAAACCGATATAAATGTTTAGAATTGAACCGAAATGAAAAACATAACGGTTCAAAGCCCTGAAATTAAGTTTTGTAAAACCAATGGGCGGTTAGAAAATTTAACTACTTACAAAGATATAATACAAAAGAGGACGGTAAGAATAAAAAGATTTACTATCCCTGATCTAAATTTTAAAAGATCATTTATATTTCAAATATATACTAATCAGAGACAAAACATTGATTTGATATGATGACAAACGTTCCTGAAGTCAGTATTAATTCAATATATGGATGGAAAAATTAACCCTGAAGCCTTTACTATCATTTAAAAAAAATATTAATCTTATAACATTACAAAATTACATTATGTTTATCCTAGTTCTTTCCATGGAGAATTGTAAAAAATATGTCAAAAAGTACTACGAGTAGTATCATATTTTTACTACATAATAATCATCGCCCATTTCATTCTAAAAGTGATCTAAGTTTTCATATCACAACGTTGAAATAATTCCATCAATTTCGAATTAAACGATAAATAAGCTCAATCAATGGAAGCTTCGATCAAACGTTTATTGATCGAGCGTTCCCACGAAAATACAATCGATAAACGCGCATATAATGCAATAATAATTTATTTGTTCAGAAAAGTTGAAGAATTTCATCGCATTATATCTTCAACGTGCTAATCAGAATATGGTCAATGGTTTTAAAGATTTGCATTATAACAATAAAATCAATAACTATAATATCTGAATTTGTTATGGATCATATCTATCATATGTAATGAGATACAGACGTATATGGAACGTCATTAGATAAACAGGGTCAAGA
This sequence comes from Stenopsyche tienmushanensis, assembly GCA_008973525.1. Taxonomy (NCBI): domain Eukaryota; kingdom Metazoa; phylum Arthropoda; class Insecta; order Trichoptera; family Stenopsychidae; genus Stenopsyche; species Stenopsyche tienmushanensis. The sequence goes on from WACJ01000095.1 coordinate 120,159, forward strand.
TGATTAAAGAAAAAGAAAACAATGATACTTTACAATCTGTTTGAATGACTGGAAATTGGCGATTCAATGTAAATTTGCAGCTTGAATGCATAATTTTGTATCTGGGTACCAAACGTTCTAAATGCATTTTAACAACCGGCTCCATCGAACCGGTTCGAGCATACAATCACACAACAGGTATACAAATTTGATTCAAAACTTATTTAAATACAATAAAATGAAATGATTAAATTTATCATGTATGAAAAGGGTATATTTAGGATTGAAATTTGCCTCCAGATAAGACGAATAAGTGTGTCAAACAACGTACATTAAGAGCAAACTAAGAAACTGTTTTAAAGTGTGCTCATTCAAGTTTAATTTGATATCGACTGATGTTTGAAAACTCACATATTATTGGTCATCAAAGCGATAGTTTCCTCAAAAAAAGAGCGCTTATAAAATGTTGGCCGTCGTTGGATATTTTCAAGATATTAGATTTTCTCATGCTTTGTGACCCCCCCAAGTCTAGATGAATTATATCTTTATCGAGATTATAATTTTAGGAAAGATGAAAGGACATGGGGTGAATGACGTACGCAAAAAGCAGGAGGGAAAATATCGCACTCAAGACATTAGGGGTACAAATAAGGACATTTGTCAAATGAGAAAAACCTTGCGATAGAATTTCAGACTGAGTGAAATTCGATTTGAATTTAAATATAAAAGATTTATACACAGATCTATGATCGAGGTAGTTGCAGAGCGGCATGAATCGTTTAGGTGTGACCATAATAATCGCTTAAATAATGGGACTCGATTGAAAATCGATTAGTTGGCGTTCGCTCCCCCATCGCGAAACTAGTAATTTTATAGTTAGGGTTGCCAACAAGTGGTTGATATGAATTTAATATGAATTTTGCCGAATGTCTTCATTTGAATATGCAGAGTGTGATGAATTATTGAGGGGGTGGAGGAATCGGCATGGGGTAGCGATGGACTTATTCCGGCCTTCGCCGGTGACAACCCCTTTTAAACGGCAACGGGGGTAGTTAACAATAGTTGGCAATTAGCCGTCGAAAAATTATTGCATGCAAAGCACTTCGTACTCGTTGATTTATTCCTGTGTATTCACTTCCATTTCTGCTCGGTTTAATTCCTATTTAAATGCACTATTATATCGGGTTTCACGGCGGAATCTAGATTAAATCTAAAGGGGAGGATGACGTTTTTGTTTATGTAAAATAGTAATTAGATGTTAATAAATGGCGCCAATCAATTTTGACAAACCATAGTCTTAATCAATAGCTCTAATTCAATTTAAAGATAATGAACTATTTTTCTTCTGAACATAATAATTGTATCAAATATTCTAATTAACTGTGAAATGAAAATGAATACTCGTGATTTAGGGGTTGAACTTATAAAACGTACATCTTAATTACAAATCGTCAATATGAAAATCATGTCAAAGAGATCTGCGATAATCACACATAGAAAGACCTGTAAAAACAAATTAAATACATATTTATTAGGGGGACCCGAAAGTATTCGAATATTTTGAAACCTTATCTTTGAGCTCAGTTTGTGTCCAAACACAGCAACAAAAACATCTTTGTAAGTTAATCTTCTTATAGAACTATTGTTTAACATTATTTTTGTGCAACAGATTTTTATAAATTATTAATAGCAAAATTTTCAGACCCGAAACTAACGAAATCCACATCCAGTATTATATGCTGACTCCTATGCTTTTGTGGCTGGGATGCCACAAAAGCCATTAAAACACTCAAATATGTTTATGATGAAGTGATAACCGTCCGTAGATATCAATATTGGTTCAAAAATTTTAAATCGGACAATAGATGATTAAGGGATGAACCGGGAATGGGAGGATTTTCGAATTTTGATAACGATGCATTAAAATCCCTAATCGAGTCAGATTCACGTCAAATAGTCGAATAGTTATCGCAAAGACTGGGATCTCCATGACGATTGACTAAAAAATATTATTTTGTGCATATGGTGGGATATGCAGGAGAAAATTAATTATGAATTAATAAAACCGGGACAAACTATAACTGTACACGTTTATTATCGACAATTAGATGTTTTGCATCAAAATTTAAAGGCGAAACGCTCATATTTATTTAACTGAAAGAAGACGATGTGAAGTAAAATTGACACTGGATAAAATATGGGAATCAAAGAGAGAAAAACGATTCAAAAATGCAGTTGAAGTGGAAATTAATTTACAATCATTTTTTGCTTCTAAGCCAGAAAGTTTTTACAAAAAAGGAATCAAAGGATTGCTAAAGCAATAGGAAGATGCATTGCATAATGAGGGGAAAAATATTTTTTAAAAGTAAATTTGAACGTTTTTTTACTAAATTTTAGAATACTTTCGGGTCTTCTTAATATATACTGAAAATCCGCCAGATCAAATGTTACCAATTTAATACACTAGCTAGAAATAAATATTAAATTCAATTTGGTGTTGTATGACGCTAATTAGTTTCACAGTCGTCGATCCTACGACTGTGATTGAGTTTTTAAAGAAGAATAATATTATCTTTAATAACACTGGATGTTATATGAAATGCAAAAGGTATCGATAATGGGTTTATTTCATCAAAATAAAATTCAAGAGATTGTCTTAAATCCTGGTTACAACTCTATTGTAATTATTACACGAAATATCGAGACTTGAAATATTCAAATTTCCTAATGGAAAAACGCTTCATCCCTTATCGATTCGCGCCCTATGTTGATTCCAGTATCGATTGTTGCATTGTCTTCTTAATAAGGAAATGCCCTACAAAAAAAAATCAAAGGACCCTTCTCTTACTTTGCTGAAGTGATGTCTCTCGAAAAATTTAATTTGCAATCTTCGCTTTAAAGGACAGGAAGTACCCACAAAAAGAGTGGAGTCTTATTACCTTTGGCATCGCGATTTTTTTGCAACCACTTAGCACCGAGGACCCCTAAATAAAAATGATTCTCCATATCTTTTTGGCTTGTATTTGACGTCCAAATACAGTCAACATGTTTTATCATAATCAGGATTTAATATCTGCCTTTGTGGAGCTAACAAAGGATCAGGCGAAGAATGGACGACGATCAGTGTTTCTATAAAAAGACTTAATCGCGCTCCAAGATATTGCCATTTTGCGTATAGATTAAATTGGGAAAAGATACAGCTTCGTGGGATATTCTTAAAATGTCACCCAAGCTTTTCGCCCACATTCGCCTACTGGCATTACAGAGGGATGTTTTCTGGTGTGACGATATAAATCATTGTCACACGAATTGACTTTGAGACGTATGTGGAGGCGTGATAGTAAAGAATTATTCAATAAACCGACTTCATAGGGATTCAATATTTTACAAGCGAAATCTTTTCGAAATAGTTTCAAAAATATCAAAATAAACTTTTTGAATATACATTATCGCTCAAAATTCTAAATATAATATATACTTCAAAAATACCCCCACATCATAACTATAATAGTTTGACATAAAATACATATTTTAATACGCTCGACCGTTAATTTGCGACGTAATTACGTTTTTATAGAAAAGATATTAGGATAAAATTGCATATTTTTTCTGATGAGAGATTTTCCTTTTTACTATATGAAGATTGCTCAATCTCTTCATTATCAGAATTAGAGATCTCAATTTCATTTTCATTTTAACATAGTTCGATTTTGTTGTCTTCGGAATTCGTAGCAGAATTGAGGCGGCGTATTAACACATTCCCGTCGGCTTACGCATATGTGCGTTTTTCAAATACTATCGGTAGATGCATCTGTGCGTCTTTAGCCATTATAAATTACTTAAAGACATATACAGTAGAACCTCGAAAATAATCATAATTGACAGGGAAAGTATGAATAATTTTTATTTGTCTAGATTTACATATAAATGCAGATATATTAAATTATTTTTTTATTAAAAAATCAATTATCGATTAAACAAAGCTCTTTTTTAGAAGCTGTCAAATCGCGTATACTTTAAAAATATTTAAGTTGTCCAGAATTATACTCTTTTTGGTTCTCAAGGCATTTCATGGCGACGTCTAAACATATACATTCGGCGAATGTAGAAAATTTGTTCCATGATTTTTCTCAAATGACACATCTAAAGAATTCCAACTATCTGCTGCGATGTATCAAAAATATTTTAAACTTAATTTCTTGTGGAAGCTGATAACTGTTTTTTCATTATTTTCATCTACTAGCCATAATCGTCGAAGCATCTGATTTTTATACAAACGTTTGAATGTTTCTATTACACCCTGATCCATCGGTCGTATTACCAACGTGACATTTGGCGAAAGAAATTTTGCATTTTAGTTATGATTATGTTTTCCCTCTTTAATCTATGAACTGTTTTTCATACCATCGTTTAAAAACTTCACCTTTTATCCAAGCTTTTTTCTGATGTTCATATGTAAGTACCAACAAGTAATGGCAGTCTGTGTCTGCTTACTTCATTTGCACACACCATTATGGTGAAATATTTTCACGTATTGATGCTAAAGATTTGTTGGGTAGTTTTTTCCAATCTAAACCGGCCTCTCTAGCATTGCATATAAACTCTTCGTCGAATCCTTCCTTCTCCATAAATAGCTTCAATGTGTTTGCTGAAGGTATGTCAGCAGAAAGCTTTTCTCCATGAATTTCAAGTTCCCTAATACCATGTCGTCCTTTGAATTTATCAAGCCAGCCCGAACTTGCTTTTAAGGTGGAATCTCCATTTTATTTTGTATTGAAAAATATTACTTTGACCAGATATCGGCTATCCAATTGATCGTCTTTGTATGAACCACATATAAATACACTCTTCAACTTCTGTATTTTCTGATTTTTTATAACTTTCCACTCGGAATTTCCATCTTTTGATATTAAACAATAAACGGATAATCGAAGTTCTACTGTATTTAATTATTGTATTTTATAAATTATAAAACATTTTTTATCACGCTGGTAAGCGCGCCACAGTTTAAAAAATACTGCTACTTTTACATATTTGTATACAATGAGATGTCCTAAATATTTTCTCTAATTTTTTATAAAATTATATTTTTTTATTAATACGCCTCATTTGAGGCGAAAGATAATGCTATGCGTATACCGACGGGAATGTGTTAATATTTGGTTTGAAACATTGGAAAGATTTTCTCCATGGATTAATGATTTTAATTCGTTTTTAAATATTTGATTATAACTAAGATTTGATTATAAAAATGAAGTACATAAAATGGTGTAAAATATATAATTACAAATATAATGGGATTCGATCTAGATGGTATTTGATTGTGTTTATTAAAATTATTTTCATCTGTGATCTGAATCGTGGATTCGAAAAAGGTTCTTTCCTTTAGAGAGAGCATATGTTACGACAGGGACAGCTGGAATGGAATAAAAGAATATAGCATAAGAAATTGGAATATCGTAGAATTTTTACGTCGTAAAAATTCGGTCTAACGACCATAATCTCGATTCGCCCGAAGAAGGAAAAAAAAACGTAACGCACAAGGAAAAAAGGGAAAAACAATAAATAAGTCGTTGCGAACTTAAGCACTGAGTGTCACGGGGGGGAAGCTGGTGTTACTTTAATCCCTCTACACATTGCCAGCAAGATAAATAATTCCATTAGAGGGATTTATTTTGTTTCACATAATCGGGGGATTTGCGGAACAAACTGCCGACAAAGAGAAGGTCCTTAGCGTTGAAGGCACGAAGTCGCCGCTGACTTGTGAAGCAAAAGGATAGGGGGAGCAAAGTTTTACTGCAACGAAAATAGTTATCCCGTGATTATAGTGCTTTTAAAAGATCATTATCGAAGGCTTATTAATAAACATGAATATATTCATGGGTTTGTCGGTCGTTTGTCCGTTTATCGATGACTCAAATGCTTTTAAATGGCCGTCACGGAACGTCCGATTAAATTTGAAATCTCAACACGCAAAGCTAAATGCATCACTGTTCGCAATGGATGCGATGTTAAAATGTCCATGAACGTGTGTTTGGCGGTTTTATTTTTCTTAGATTCCGCACAGCAGGGCCATTCTAAGGGTTGAAAGCTGCTGGCGTATTAGTATAAAAAAACGAAGGTTTTTATGTCGGTTGTTTTAACGTCGCAAAGTCGACGGTACTCGGGTCGGAAAATTCCTTTCGCCGGGAAAATAGCAGGATGTAAGGTGATAATGCCGCAGTATGTGTATGTATCCTTGTCGCGGTAATATCGGTATCGCCAGAAAGCACCCCCATTCGCGGTAGTTCCCCAACAAAGGGGCGCCCTGAATGGGGTGAAAAAACGCCTGTTCAGCACATATCCCGCCACGAGACGACCGAGGAATTCACGTTTGTGTACCGAACATTGCCACTACATTTATGACTACCAGCTGAATATAAAACCACGCAGAGTTTTGAATTTATCGTCGCTTCATTAGAACAACATCTACCACCAGTGGTGCTGAAGAAGACCATGTGTGTAGTGGATGTCTTTCGCTGATTGATGACGACTAAAAAAATTGAAATTTATTGTGACGTAAGACCAAGTGTCGGTATGATGGATTGAATCCTGGACGTTTATTATAAATATTGGCGAACAAATCCAGATTGTGGAAAAAAATCACCGCATCAACATATCCTATTTGGGAAATCGCAAGAATTAATATATCAGATCGATCGTCTCAATCAGAATTTGCCAAGGTATTTTATACTTGATTCTTCCATATCGATATGATTATCATCTTTCAATATTGTCAACTCCAAAATGATTCCCTAATTGGTCGACCGATCGAGTGTTTATATATAGTGGGTTTGATCCTGGACGCTTATTACAAAGATCGACTCGATTTATTCTGATATCCTAGATCTGAATAAATAAATACTGAGGTGTTTAGCTCGTTGCTGACTCTTATCTTTGCTCATTCTCATAATTTATAAAAATATGCTTCCCATATATTTAAAGTTATCAAAAAGTCAAATTCGGAAGACTTTGATATTGATATTTGAATGGGAGGAGGCAGTTAAACTTCCTTATTTAAAACGCGCACCCTGAAGCAATAATGGTTTTGAAAAGGATAAAGTGGTATTCATTCAAAAAAGCAAAATCTAATGTTTTCTATCATGTAGGTTTAGTAACGATCATGAGGTGGACTGTTTTTAAATGTATCTCTGTAGCTTGGAAAAAATAATTAAATTGATATCTCCTATACACTCAAACTTCTTTTTGTGCGACTTTTTTTGTGCGATTTCGAAGTTATGCGGTTTTTTTAAAGCTATTTTTTTATTTCATAAAGAGTACGTATCGAGATATTTTTAATAAAATAGGAGAAATAAATCATCAACACCAATCGAAATTTGGTAAAACATTATAATTTGGGACTGTATAAATCATATTGCATCTGCTATCGCTGAACTACATACACGCCCTTTATTCTGGTTTAGATTTTTGAAAAAAATGATTTAGTTATTTTTGCATTTTTCCAATGTTTTGACTTTTAAATTACAATATCCAAAGGAATATCCAAAATTCCAACTACTCACGGAGTTAATGAAATTTTTTAACGCGTTTTTTCTCAAAACTATTTTTTTAACTCGGTCGACATCAATCTCAAGTTTTAATTAGTTAATTAACTTCAAACTGGATCGAAGTTCAAGAAAGGACTTGACTGAATTTTTTTAAACAGTTGCTATTTTGTGATTTTTTTTAAGTTAGGGACTATAGTGACACCTTTAAAATTATTATACAGCGATGATAATTTGTAATTAAAATAATCAGTATAGTCTTGAAATGCCAAATGTCAGACATCCTTAAAATTTTACCAATGATGCAAGACGTCCTTTAAATTTTATTTTTTAATTGCCTTATTGTTTTCCTGTTTTTTTTATTAACCTTTTTTATGCGATTTTAGATATATTTTATATAGCTGTTTCAAAGTTATGCAGTTTTTAAAATCAATGACACGCATCTTCACTTTTTCTATTAAGTTCTAGGAAGTGTATACTTATACCTTTTTTTGTGCGAAAGATGCGTTCCGCGAAAAATCGCACAAAAAAAATTTCTCTTTCTAGCAACATAATTTTTAATTACTAAAGATGTAATTAAAGTTTTAACTATAGTTAAAGTTTTTTGAAAAAAGTCATATATTGGCCTTATTTTTAAAATTTTAATATAAATAGAAGCTTAAATAGAAAATATTAATATCTAATTTAAAGTAAATCAGATAATTAGAACTTGAGATATTCTGTCAACCACGTTGAAAAAAGTAGTTTTAAAGATTTCATTCTGGTAGAATCGGGTTAGTTGCCGTGTTACTTAAAAAAACTAAAACTCTTTAAATAATTGATATTTTAGAAATTTCTTTAGCGAATATATTTTTAAAAGTCTTAACTTTGACAAAATGCAAAAAAAATTTTTCAAAATTCTAGACTAGAATATCCCCTTAAAGTGTGTGGTCGTAATTGTGATTTTTTTTTCAAAATTTTGCTTAATTTTAATGATTTATTATCTACTTTATACAAAATATCTCGTTATGTACTCTTTATTAAACTAAAAAAATTGCTTTAAAAAAACCGCATAACTTTGCAATCGCACAAAAAGAGGTTTGAGTGTACTTTTTGTGATAATTCATTTTCAACTGATCTTTCGTTAAACAGCTTTAAATCATAACATATTTTAAATTACTAACCAACTGTGCAATTTTCACCGCGTTAAAGTGAAATCGCGCAGATGAGTACCGCGTATTTCAAGGGATGAGAATGTCAGTTTACATATGATAAAATCTAAATTTGATGCAACACAATACAATTTGAGCATTGAAAATACGCCAAATCGCATATTTGACGAATACATCACCGCCGCGAAAGTTCTTTTCGCCAGTGTTCCATTTACTCGAAAGTTGTTTTAAATTGCTCCACGCTTTGCATGTGAAACCACTTATTCCGCATGTGAAAAATGAATATCTTCCAAACAATAATCCAAACGAATCGATCAGAATTTAATGAGCGTTTCGATGTATATTTCTTCGGCAACATAGTTATAGATTTAAGCGCAGGCTTACAGTCGAACATTAAAGCTTTTTGCGTACTTAAATCTTGTTTGCGAACGTTTCCAATTTTTCATCGAAGATTTTAAAATGTATTTCAAGGCTCAATATCTCCTTTTGCCCGAATCGAAAAAGCAGCATTCTTTTTGAGCTCGTTCACTTTGTAAACAACAGTATGGCCAAGATGGAGAGCGCATCGAGGGAGACATTCTTCAAACAAGTGCCCTCGTAAAGCATAGCAAAATGTATATCTGCCATTATTTCCGCATACTATTCGAACTTAATTATTAGCGACTGTTGTTGTATTTTTATCTATTTGATAAAACTTGTATGTAACGGGCGCACATTTACATCGTGCGGGGCTCTGTACAAACAGCGAATCAATCACGGTAAAATCCGATTTGGACCGAATGTACTACATGACACGAATATTTTGCATATGCACTCAATCATATTCGGATTCTCTATCGGAATACGTGATTTAAATCTGCAGTATTTTACGCGAAAGGGGATTAATGGAAATGAGGAGAACGATGCCGCGGGACTGAAAACTTCAATTGAATATTTGCAGTGCGAGTTTATGGCGCAATCTGAAATTAATCCCTCCCAATCAAAAATGTCCGAAAAGCATCGATAATCGACGATGTGTATTTTTAAGGGGCGAAATGAACGTGGCAAAGCATCCCCGCGCAGATGCTGTACGCGTAAAATACACTCTTGTCTATGGTCACAGTGAACCGCCATTTTGATGCAAATATAATTTTGCATGCGCTTTTGTCTGGTTCCAAATAGTACATTTACATTTTATATTTATTATGGTAGCTGCATAGATATTTATCCTGATTATAAAATTTTTATCAGTTCTTTGATAAATTGTTAATTTTTTTGTGTGCTATATGTAATAGTACTCTTTCATGGAATTTGAGCTTGTACCGATTTTTGTTCAACAGAAAAATGTATATTTGGACTATAATCATCATTATTGGTAACATCTTCCCATAGTGGACTACCATTGGCAATTGGAGGAGATTTATTTAATCGAAAATTTGATTAATCACAGTTACTATACGCCCTGAAGGCTCGTGTCGGATTTACAAAAAACCAAACATCTTCAGGGCGGTATTTGATGGTTTTGAAACAAATAGTATTTTTCGCTGTTTTTAATGCTTGTTTGTATTACACAAGAAATGTCATCTTTACCAGGGCCGTAAAACCCCAGTCAAAAATAGCACATGGTTTTTATTCTACTGGACCATACTAAGTTTATAATACATATTAAATTGTCTCCTCTTTTCTTCGTTATCGCTTAAATATTGGGCCCACCCAGTCAGAATAAGCCCACAATAAAATAAAGACAACAATATTTTCAACCGATTGTAAAATTTAAACAACCCACTTGATCAATCTTCTTAGGACAACTTCGTTTTGTATTGAGAGTCCGTAATCGTTTTGTAGACATATTCAGGTATGGCGTCCGATCGCGAAGCGCTCATTCGTCATATCGGCGGTCCGAAAAGCGGACCGATTGGACATACAGACCTTGTGGCCACTCCGTCCTCTTTTAGCGCTTTTTGTGGCATTTTTTATGATCTGTACGATCACGCAAACTCCCTCAGAGACTAACTTACATATGTGGCTCGCACCAAATGAGTGAAACCAAATGAAATGAATTTGATATTAATTAGACTGAGATCTTTCAGATAAAAGTATATTATATCACTTAACGATAACCAAATGCTCACCTGATTTAACCATTTGAGTACAAATCCGCGTTGTATCTTTGCAAGAAAATCCGCCAAAAATGCGCCGTGGCGATATATAGACGTCGAACTTGTGTTAAAAATTATGTACTTGATATGGTTCAAAAATTTGGCGTAGCACTCGAACGATTAAAATATATGCTAAATATATAAATTCATATTTAACGCTGAATTCAATGTCTCAAACGGGTAAGACAGAGGACCAGAAGAAGTTAATATGCTTTATCATAATAATATGGCAATATTGAGGTTGATACTCATTTTTAGTAATAAGTATGTATCTAGACTTAATCAGAAGAAGCTATTTGGGTAAAGCTCTATTTACATTTCTGTATTTCAGCAAAATTCGTATTTATCCACTGCTTTCTGTTTATTTTTCAGCGAAGAATGTAGCCCAAAAAGACACATTTTTGTCACTGAGAATGAGGATGCTATTCATGTTTAAATTGAGCAAGCATGCATCAAAGACGATACAATGAATCTGAGATGCATATGGGAAGAAAGCTATTGGTTTGTATACGGAATTGTTATACATATCTTTAAAAACATAGAGTTTGAAGGTAAATCCAAAAGTCGTAGACCGAAGACCATTGGCGTTAGAATGTCATTCAATCGATACGAACCATTACAAAATGGCTGAAAATTGATCAATTTACAGCGCTAAGAAGTTGAGTTATTCAGAAGATCAAACATAAAATATAGATATATGGTGCATGAACACATTAACTGCGGGGCCACTTTGCGCGCGTCTGCCATAAAAACGTACATAAAATGTCATGAATATACTCAACATCTAAACGCAACAAGCAGGATATATATCAATTTATAAGAGTATCAATTGGAAGTCTTGGACATGTTTGATGTCGAAATGCTCATCGATTTAATTTGATACATTGATTTTGCATTTAAATAATGTAATAAATAGTAGGTTCGTCTTTGTGGTGCGTATTTCGTACATGCGTACATCGATAAAAAACGTATTTTAGATCAATGAAGGGATTTATCCTTAGAAGGGACGACCTTTTGACATCCAAGACAGAGGTTGACGTCAAAATTTCTACGCTAAAGGGCGAAGGGTCTTCTGACGTCAGCCATTCATGTCACCGACAACATTCATCTTGAGAGAAAAACTCAATGGGGGCCTTTTGAGATTTTATTTTGCATCGGAAAACTCTCGTACCGGAAAGCCAGCTATGAAACATTAACCCACTCCGTTCGCTCTTAATTTAATCTTATTGTTTGATTTTTTAAAAATCACCAATGACAAACCATCTTCATCATTGTACACTCAAACCTTTTTTTGTGCGATTTCGAAGTTATGCGGTTTTTTTAAAGCATTTTTTTTATTTCATAAAGAGAACGTATTAAGATATTTTGGATAAAATAAGAAGTAAATCGCCATTTTTTTGTCCTTTAAATGTTCCCAAAATGCTATTTTTAATTGCTTTATTGTTTTCGTGTTTTTTTTATTAACTTTTTTATGCGATTTTGGATAAATTTTATATAGCTATTTCAAAGTTATGCGATTTTTAAAATCCATGGAACGCATCTTCACTTTTTCTATGTAAGTCATAGCTTTTTTTGCGATTTCTTTTTGTGCGATTTTCCGCGGAACGCATCTAACGCACAAAAAGATTTACGTGTATAGTTATGTTTGGTCGTATACCTCATATAACACAGATTTGTATTATACAATTATTATAGGATATACAATTATTTTTTATTTGAAAGCTGAATTGCAAATATACTTTGAACTTTAAAAGAAGACTTGTACTAACACTTTAAATTTAAATGGCAAAATCAACCGATTAAGCATTGCGATTTATACTTCTATCGCTATATTAAGAAATATAGGCTTTTAAATGAAGGAAATCAACGGGATGCATTATACCATTGGAAGAGACTGGGACTTTGAATGACAGAAAAAGACCGGACCGTCCAAAATCTACTACAGATGCAAATATTAACTTCATTGTATTATCAGAATACATCGCCATTTTATAGCTTAGTAAGCCGCAAAATTGGATGAAAACAGATCATCTAATATGTTCAGTGTCTACAGTGAAGAGTCGCTTAAATTCACATGGGTTTTATAGACATATAACGCTGTAGAATCCAAATTAAATAAATGGAATACACAAAGTAGACTGCTTTGGGTATAAATCATAAATAATGAATTCTTATTGAAAAATCGGAACATGAATTTTGTATAGTGCCTATAATTCAACACGGAAAAGACGGAAAATTAAATGCACATCGAAAGTGGATGATTTGATGAAAGTGTCAAATATTTTTTTAATGTAATATTCAATTCGATTAACTCGATTTGCAATTATCCAATTTAAACCACAGACAAGGAGGACAAGCCATGAGAAGAATACATCTTTCGCAGCGACTTCTGACACCAGTGTAACGCGAAGTGGGAGTGATCTCAGGGGCAAAGACCCCAAGAGAAAAAATAGACAGATAAACCGAAAATACTACCGAGAAGAATACCCAGCAATATCAACAATAGGATGCCTAATGGAGTCATAGTATTTAACAATGAATTAAGCGACCGAAAGACATCATTTAGCATTAAACCATCAAAAGAGGATATGGAATACATTTTTATAATATGATTATGTATACAGTGCGAGGTCTGAGTACTTGAAGTTTGAATCATTTGAATCGTTTTGACAATTGTGACAGTTGGCCCCATAAATCGTGACATTTTGATAATTGCTGAATATAAAACGGAAATGAAACGAATGACTTAATAATGATATGGTCACGGTCTTCTGGCTTTCAAATCTGACACGCTAATATAGTTTAATTAACGCGGGTGCAATAAATGTCTTCGTCAGGCCATCAACGACGCCCTTCTACAGGGCTGAATTTCACGCAGTCTGCCCGCGAAAAGGGGGCCCAAGATTTATTAGACGCGATTGAAACACTCCCCCATACGGAAAAATGCACCCCAAGCGCACTAACGATATAAAATAATATAATGTGTCGGCATCCGTTTTGCGCTACCCCATTATAATCATTGTAAAATAATTGCTCGGGCAACTCCTGTGGCACGAGGGTCGACCATAAATGACGAAAGAGGCCTGCAAACTCAGATACGGCCCTGCGACCTACTTTAACTGTTGAACAAATTAAGGCACATCTTCAACATATTGTAAGTTTTGTCGTAAACTTCATTATCGCAAATGCCACATAAACCACGATTTTGTTGCAGACTTGGGAAACAAGAACCACGATCATATAAAGTCTTCATATAGTTTCGCTTATATTTTTTCTTTCAACTAATAATGAACAAATTCCTTTGGAAAATATAAAATCAAATATTACATCCCTGCAATATAGTGATCTAGAACAGCAATAGATCACGTAGAAGCTGAAAGTTGGATGTCTGCTGACGAAATCCCCATTGCTATTTTTTGGTATTCAATAAAAATACAACACTTTTTCCATGATCGATGGACAAGCAGTTTTCCAGTATTCGGGTTACTTTCGGATGATTCATTTTTGAGCTTGTAGTGTAAACGATTTACTATCCTTCGTAGTAGCGCTGCTAAAAGCGACATCTTCCATCTCTCTTTAGGTGCAATGTGTTATTTTAACAGCGCCATCTCTTGTGGCCCTGTAGAGACATTGCACCTGCATACCGACTGATCGCTTCTTGCGCGTGCACCGTTGCCGGTTGGGTAGTGACGCGCAGGAGGCGGGAGTCGGGAGAGTCATTAGTTAGCCTTGAGTGTGGGAGGTCGTCCCTCCTACAGCCAAACATCTCTCTCTCGTGTGGAATAAATAGTTATTTAGAGAAGATTCTTTCTATTTGACGCCCGTCTATTCCCATCCATTCATCCAGCAACATTACACCCGATAGAAGAACGGATCCGTGTGTTAGCGCGGCCACCCCGGCAAGCATGTGGGGGCGGGAGAGCCACCCAGGGACTCTGCCCCCGAGAGCGCCCTCGCCTCAACGTTACAAACTGTATAAATATTTTTATTTGAATTTAAAACTATTCTGTGGCTCGCATGGTCTCTAGACCTGACACCACTGGATTTCTTTGTCTAGGGACGTGCCCTATTCCGTGGATCGTACGGTCTCCAGATCCGACACCACTGGGGAAAGTGCTCTACCACTGGATTTCTTTGCCTAGGGACATGCACAACGTAATGACCACAGATTAAAAATTTATGACGATTTAAATTTGATGAACACTTAGGATACAGGGTCAATGTGTGAAACGTAGCAAAAGACCTCCCTAACCCCCAAAATATTTTTGTCAGTTCATATGGAAAACTTCCTATATATACAGTGTGTTGACAATTATATTTACTTCCTATGGAGTTTCATCGGATGTTTATCAAATTAGAATTTCCTAATGTCTGAATTGGTAGATTGTTATTCTGTAACCAGGTCTAGTTTCATACCACAGATTGGAACAAAGACAGACTGAAACAATGCATGTGCATGATTTAAATGCAATGTGATTCTAGAACTTTCAACAAGAATATCGATCTTTGATTGTCCTGGGAATAGTATTCATTTGAAATTCATTTTCAAATTTTCTTATTATTCCTATCAACATTTTTATGAGATCCTTAAAAGCAAGGCTTAAAAGATTTAGCGCCAAGTCTGCAATATTTTAGAGGTTTCCTTTTGCCAATGCTTTATCCGCCGCCTTCAGACATAAATCGACGCATGTCTACATTAACAAATTAATGCCTACATAATTTTTGAGGTAGTACGCAAAAGAATGATGGATGCTGCACATTGTGTCAGCGCCACAATGAAGATCCCAGTCTCAGACACATGTTTACCCACTCCTGCGGGAATCCCTATCGCCCATTGTGATATCCTTCCCCACTTCCAACTCTTCCTACGCATCCTTTTAAGCGCCACCAGAATATTCAGCAGTTTTTGTACGCGCTCCCCTTTATTCGAAATCGCGGATTATTTTAAATATTTTTTTTATTTGAATATATTAAAGATGATTTTAAATCTTACGAAAGTTCTGATACGCTGTTTGCATTCAATTGAATGCATTATCATGGATGATATGATGCTTTTATGAGTATCAAAGCGAGCCTAGTATTCAAATGGACTGCTGGCGGCATTTATAATAGACGACGATGATGATGATGACTATGTAATCTCTATAAATCCATATACATTTCACAAATGTGTAATATGGTTATTGTTTATGTTTACGCAAAGAAATAACCGAATATTGTGTGCTATCGACAGTGTTTATTTATTTATGTACAAGCTTCATACACACTGCGACGGTCTTGACAGATTTATACGACTGATAAGCGGTGGACATACAAATATAGCATCAAAGTTGTTTGTCCGTTTTTATAATATATAATAGACTAAGACATCCGATCGCGGGTCGCTCATTCAGCGGTCCGAAAAGCGGACCGATTGAGCATACAAACATTATGGCCACTCCTTCCGACTTGTACGATCGCAGAAGCGACGTAGTGTCTTGACACTTTCTATGATAGTATTTTCTTTTACAACAGTAGCCGCCATCTATACGTTAGGTCGTGTAGTTTTGGGACTATCTTTGTATATTATTTTAAAACGTAGATTATAGTAGTATTGAATCTATTGCATTTATAATAGTATTAGTTAACTTTAAAAAATACTTGCCACGGGCGTTTCATACCCTAGTTACGACTCTGATTGTAAATTATTTATATTATAATTGTATTCGATGAAAACTCAATAATGCGTTTAATCTGACGTTTCATTGTCTGTAGGAACTCTCAGAGAATTTAAATCAGGGCTTCGAATCAGAGTCAACCGATTCGAAATTATCGGTTCGGTATTCGTCTTACGCGAAAGAGAATTTGTTATTATTTTTGTTGATATACAATCAATCCTCCTATAGCGTCCCCTTCGTTTGCAGTATCTTTTATGTAAGCAATGGGTAAAATACAGGTACACTTGTTGTATGGGTGTCTAACTTTCTATAGCGTTTTGTTTCCCCATCTCGACGCTATAAAAGGGTTGACTGTAATATTTTATTATTATTTAACAATATTATATATGTAGAATGCTTATCATAAAAGAAGGAATAAAAGTTTTAAAAAATCACCCGAAACTGAATCGAAAACCGAAAAAACCGTTATTTTTTCCGGAACTAAAACTGTAACAGAATTGATTTAAATGTTTGGAATATAATTGGAATGAATAGTTAAATGAAAAACATAGTGGTTCGAAGTCCTGATAAAAGCCAATGTTTTTCCTATAAGAAATTAATTCGAAATGATTAAATTGAATGATGAAATTATGATTATGATATTTTATATTGATTATGACAATATCCAAAATCTAATGGTGGCATAAATAAAATTTTGTCTGTAATAAATTTATTCCAACAAGCAACAAGCACTTATCTTAATTTCGAAAGGGACGCATATTTATATTTTTTTTTCGACCTACCACATCAGTAATCATGGGCCGATATAATATGATCCCGTCTCTCCCTCGGGCGTATCCATTCGCCTCGGTTATTCGAGTTGTTACGCCCCAACGGAGATGGCAAAAGGGGGAGAGGTATCCCGAAAATCCCGTTTATTCATGTCGTGATACTCGCTAAGCCACCGAATTTGAGAGGATGTGCGATCACAGAGAAAATCCCAAAATCTCTGCAAATACACCGACAACAAAAGACACATTGAAGCTTCTTTTTTATTGTTGTCGAACGGCGCGATAGACCCTCAATGGACGTCTCGCCATTTAGATTGTAATTATTTTTTTAGAGCAGAATCCGCGACGGGCGACGTACAAACCGACGGTGTTGTGGAATTAAAAAATGGCTCGACATGCGACCAGAGTTCATATAAAACGATATAAACCGGAAAACTCGAAAGTGGCTCGTCTCCATAGACCGAGCTGTCAGAGTTTGAAATGAACGTATTGTTGCTTACCCTCGATTAACACTTGAGTGACTCAAAACAACGGTCCCATACAAAACGAAGGAAAGCACTTGAAAAATACGACCAAGTCAAAACAATAAACACCTTTGAATAACGACGATGTGAAAATATTATATCTGGATGTACACCATTTCGATTTCTTTTTTAGAAGAAGAATTTCGTTTGGTCACACAGTGAGTCATGGCATTGTATAACGCTGCAGTATAAACCTTTGTATAGCACATCCATCTTGAGGGTAGAGGACTACAATGACGAAACGGTAGAAAAATGTATGATCGCTCAATACAGCAGTTATTTGAAAATGCTTTAAATTTTCTATTAAATATCTTTTTCTTAAGGTGCCTCATAGATACCAATAACGATTGGACGATGGCGATTTCCATTGTAGACTTTTCTAGGGAAAGTACTTTTCATGTGGTGGCTATTGTCGTCCGAAGTTAGAATAGAATTATTCGAATGGCAATTTTAGGCAAGAAAGGATCTGATCTTTATTTTATTTATTGCAAATCAGTCACTCATAAACGGCCCTAAACGACTATATTAATAATTGGCACTCGAAAAGTGACTTTCATTCACCATGTTTGATGCCACAGCTCGAGAGGTGATTCTCGCTCACCACTCGGTTTGAAGCAGAAACTTGATAATTGGTAATTGGAAACTTGATAACTTGATAAATGGTAAATATGAATACGTCCAATCTACAAAATTTGTCACCAAAGTGATTTTTTTGCTCCAGCCTGTAATAATAAAAGGCCAATATCTAACCAACTTTAACAACTTATTATTCTTCTGCTTCTTCAAAAGAATACTAGACCATTTCATAGAAAGCAAATTGACATTCTTCTTCTTCTTTCTATGCCGTGTCAGGTCCCCCCGACGTTGGCGAAGACCTCTTTGTCCTGAACTCCCCGCAATAGTTCGCCCACTCTCCTTATTCCGGTCCACTCTCTAATGTTGCACAGCCAGCTCATGTGCTTCCTGCTAATTCCTCGTCTTCCCTCAAACTTGATGATATTTATTTCCTCGCAATACATGACCCAGATATGATATCTTCTTCATTTTGATTTTTGTCAGCAGCTCTCTCTTGGTTCTGGCTCTCTTAAGTATGTCTATATTAGTGATATGAAGCGATTTTCTGTGTATCCACATTTCGAATGCTTCTAGCCGGTTCATAATGTTCACTTTCAGATTCCATGTTTCATAGCCTAATTAATTTTAATAATTAATTTTAATAATTGTACTGGAATTTCATCCAGACCATATGATTTTTTGTTGGCCGAAGTTACAATGGCATGAAGAATTTCAGACTTGAAAATGGGAGGTCCTTCCAACTCACACGATCAATTGTGAAGTTATTTCTGATATCTTTGAAATTGACATTTCAAATTTGAAATAACTTAATTGCAAAATTATTAGCAGGCCAAAATTATCACTGTATAAGCAAATTAACAAATAATTAAGAGAAAAAACGTTTCCAAATGAATCGAGGATGAGTTCTATCGCAATTGGTTTCGAATCCACCGAGCTGCTTTTAATGAAATTGCTTAAAAAAAGAAAGCATCCAATACCATAGCGAAAGCGCTTAGATCGCGATAGAATCAAATTTGGGGTACGTTTTTCCTATCGTGCTAACAAAATAGATGAACGGTGTTCGGAGCGGATGTCCATGATATTCCTGATGGGTTTCATTTCCCTTTTTCCAATCGAAGAAAACAACTTTCCCACTCGACTTTATTTCTTGGT
Source organism: Stenopsyche tienmushanensis (assembly GCA_008973525.1). NCBI lineage: Eukaryota > Metazoa > Arthropoda > Insecta > Trichoptera > Stenopsychidae > Stenopsyche > Stenopsyche tienmushanensis. The sequence goes on from WACJ01000095.1 coordinate 139,650, forward strand.
CCAGAGCTCATCGGGGTGGTTATTGCAGTGCAACAAGGGAGTGCATTAAGACTTGTGCATTCAGTCGGAGTGAATTTGGCCATTACGGGCGATAAAGCGAACGGCGGTACGTTTTATTCGAACGCATTCAACGGGATCACTATACCGTGGCAAGGGGTGAGATTTGGCTTTCAACGCAGACAGTGATCAAATTGCACCCCTCGTCAGGCTAAAATAATGCCATTTAGTACAAATTTAAATGTGTCTACGACGCCAAACAGAACTGTGTGTCGTTTTGTGTCCCAAATGCAGACGACACACAGAACAGACACACTCAGTGGAATGTGTAAATAATTACTGTTTAACTTTGTGTTCAGCCACTAAAGCATTTATGAAGTGCTAAATAGTATGTTTTACTTCTTATGGTGTCATATCCGTTATAGGACATTTAGAAGACTCCACAGGAGCATTTTCTTAAAAAAGGATTTTTCATGAGGAGGTTTTCCTCATGTGGTTAAATGAGGACAAACCTATTTTAATATGAATTATAGTTAAGAGAAGATATATAATATGAGTGACACGAAAAAGCAAAATTTTGTCTAATCTTTTTGTTGTTTTTCTATATTTTTTATTACAAATTTCGACTTGCAAATGATATTTAAAACATCACTCAATAAGTTCGTAGGGTATTTTAAAAGAAATTGCGAATAAACAATCAAAAAGAGTTTAAAGTGAAAAAAATCATCCTAAAAACTTATTGAATAATGTGTTAGGAAGCTAACTAGCAATGAAAGACTTCCATTAAGAATTAAATTTATATTCGAATACACAAAATTTTCATTTATTTAGGAAACCTACAGTCTGGCGGCAAGCTTTCAACGTTGCAAAGTTTCGATGTCTGAATAATTGTATATACCAGCATTAAATCAAAATCTACAAAACTGTTTTTTTTGTATACAAGTAGTTTACGTTATTTATTGTTAAATAAACGTCGTTCACTATCGATACAAGATTGCTAGGACATCGGTAGATGTGGCTAAAGTTGTAGCGCGGGAATTTGATTGAAATATTGCAACATTCAACGCATTGCAATATTATTTATATAGTTTCAGTCTTATATGTATAAAGCATTTATATGATTTATTTACAGATCTCAAAAATTGTTGCTTTACTAAAAATATTATGTTTTTCGCCATCTTTCCAATTTTTAAGACCAATACCAAAAAAATATTCCAATTTATTTGTGCATGATCATTCGACTTTACTTTTTCTTATTTCAGATTTAAGAAATCCATCTTTTGTATTTTACATCCATTTTATAATATACTAGTAATTACCCGACATGCGTTGCAATGTCACATCTAGCATAACAAACTGCGTACATATTAAATATTTTTACTATGCCTATGTTATTTCCGCAGGTGTAAACAATAAGTTGATAAAGTTTTATTGCAATCGGATGAACAGTATGGCAGCGCATTAAATACGAACAAACAAACATTATTTTTTATATATATTAGACTATGCTTATGTTACTCGCGCAATCCTTAGCGATAAGTGGACGAAGTTTTAATACAATTTGATGAACGGTATGGTAGCGCATTACGTACGAACAAACAGAGATAATTTTTATAAAGATAAACATAAAATAATCATAAAGCCATGAATAGTAAGAATCATTATTCGTCTATTAAATAAACTATTTTAATATTTATATTCAGTGTACATACTTTTGGTAAGGACAAGCGTGACCGTATGGTCACGAAGCTTTAACGCAATACTATAAAATTTATTTAATTTAATTTCCTTAATCATATTTGATCCATTGAAAAAATCCATTAATCCCCAAATGTATAGAATATTTATGCTTATGACTAAATCTGATTTTAGGGCATTGCCCGGTACATTTTATTGGGTATACTAATTTTTAAAAGCGATGAAAAAAATCAAATAAAAAATATCATCGTGTTGACTATGAGTAGATAATGCCGATAACCGTTCCGCCACCCTATAATAAGGTTGAAAAGGAAAAGGGAGGAAATTGGAAAGGATACGCTTAGCAAAAAGATATTACGGGGGTAACGTTTTCCACTACTATATATTTCATACTATCGTTAAAGCTCAAATAAACCTTACAGGGATGTTTTTGTTTGATAACGATTACAGGTCTCCCCCAAATAAAGCACATAGCACGATATAAAATTGTATTTATTACATTTTTACGAACTGTTTGATTTCACATCGCATTTTTTTTTATTCGACATAAAATCGTCTAATTTTGATCGACTGTTTGCGTTGGTGGGGCCTTATTGAAATTTGCAAGCCATCAGGATGAAAAATATTGACAGAAGCACTTACTCCTCCTCGTATTGTTAACATAGTCGATTCAATTAAATAAATATTGTTGTCGGGCAAGTTTAACTGATTGATCACTTCTTAGATAAATAATCCGTCGAGATGCGTGTGGGTGGATCTTAATTAAAATGTCTATTTTTGTACAGCGAAAGCTCTAAAAAGCTTTGTCGACGAACAGCCCCCGAATCGTATAATACGTCAATCGGCTTACGGGAAAAGGGACCTTCTAAAAATATCTGTTTTTGACATCTAATTTTAATAGAACGAAGGCAATCGTCGCTTATGGAACAACAATTGTGTCTGTCTTTTTTTTTAATTTCAATTCTATAAATATGGTGATCTTTTAAAAGTGGCTATTTAAAAATAAACATAATATTTGAATTCGACTGATTGGTGTCAATTGACTTTATCCGCCGTGACAGACGAATAATGTCTTCTTGCCTGCAAATTACTTGAATAAGCCATCAGATATGCAATTTATAGCACCATCATAAACAATAGTTATTCTATTTGAACGTAAATATTGACAACGAAAAAATATTGCTAAAAAATAGTCATCATTTTAAATGCTAATGTGTATAAAAAAAACAAGTTTTACCCAATAACATCGCCTGTTTTCATATGAAATGTCCGATTTTTGATCGGTTTTAAATTTGAAATATTTTTTAAAAGATATATTTTCAACTCATTCAAACAATCATTTTCTATTATTTTAAAATATCAGAAATCATTTAAAAAGTAAGCCGCGTGGATGACTGACTAGCATCATCGATGACAAGGACCTTCAGGCGAAAATTGAATGGAATTCACCGACTACTATACAATGCTTTGCAGACTGATTAGACATTAAAAATATGTATATGATGATCTCAGTGGACTAGGAATATAAAGCAGTCAATTATTATTGCAGCTCAGTGTAATATAGAAATCGAAGAAATTACTTAATTAAATATTAAAAATTGTATTTCAGTCTTATAAAATCGGACATTTCATGTGAAAATATCTGTAACTATTACACAAATGGACTATATATTCAATTGAATTTCACTATTTATTGTGCGTTTTTGAGTCCCGATATATATTCGGGAATATGACCCTAGATATATTGTTTGAAATAATTTAAGAAAAAAGAAATTGATTGCCAAAGGTAATAATTCCTAAATAAGATCGCTCTAATATGACTATTTTGTAGTTACTGATTAAGGCGTCTTCTCACTTTAGGCGCCTCAAAAATAGGCTATTTTCACGATTTTTTTTCGAGGATTTTCGCTAAAAGTTATGAGATAAAATGGATCTTATGTAATAAACACATCTTTCAAGTAAATGAAAAAAAAAAAAATTATTTTTTTGAACAATTTTTATAATAAAACAGTAGCATCGAAAAACCCGTGTAGAAATGTTATGTTCGTGGTTTGTGGATGGTATCTCCGAGATGGGTCATTTGAAACAAAAAAATAAAACAGTTTTAGATTCAGTATATCAGTGGCTATAGCACATATTATCAGATTTTTGATATTTGCGAAAATAACAAAATAGTAAAAAAAACCGCGGTTTTTTTGCAGTTTTTTGTAAAAAAAAATTACTTAAAATCAAAATTTCAAAAATCTGATGATATGCGCTATAGCCATAACTATGAAGAATATGTCATTCAAATTTCATGACAATCGGCCGGATAATTTCCGAAATTTCATCAACAAGCCACCGAAAAACCTTGTTTTGAGATAAACGCGTTTAAAGTTTTGGTTGCAGAAAAATTGCCCAGACACAGCTGTTGAAACACTCGTTGCTATTTTGGGTATTTCCTACGAAGATCTTCATAAATTGGTTTCAAAACCTTGTGAACATCTTCAGCTAGAGCAGAAGGATGTTTAAAAGTTTCTATCTGATTGTTTTTCACCACTTTCTTGTACTTGCACCATGAGTCTGAACAATACGTATGCAGCCGGGTGCTCTCAGGTAGTCACCTAACGGTCGCTCAAAAATGTAGTTAAACTCGTCCGATCTTTATGAAATTTCGATATAACATTTTTGAAGATATGTACTTTCAAAATTTAAAATAAAATAAAAATCGATTTTTTTAAATCTGTAAAGTGAGAAGACGCCTTAAGGGACGTTTCTGCCTTGTTGGTTCAAAAAAATATTTTTTTCGTGCATCGGAAAGAACCAATGCTTAAGAACACCATCAGTAAATTTCTAGTCGATATAAATGTAATTCGCAAAGTTATAGATCGACGAGGAGAAGCTACTCTGCGCAAAGCTGAGGAGAAGAGAAACTTTAAATGCGTTTTTCTCGAAACTACTTCTTCCAAGATCGCGAAGTGCTCCCACACGTTCTAAATGAGCATTCTTAATGAAATTTAAGAGGTAGGTATAAGACAAACGTCTTCATCGTTTGACCTATAATTATTTTAAAGTATTTAAACGTTTTCATTTAATGAACAAAAAACTATTTAAAAAATTGGTAAAAACGCACAGTTTTCTTCGTACGCTCACTATTTTTTTATTTAACAATATTTATTTTTAATTATAGGTCAAACTATACACAATATTATATCGAGTAAAAATATGTTTAATATTTTACTGAAAATCACCTGTCCAGGACTTAGGACTTCCGTGGTGAAGAATGTCTTCGCTCGCGCAACGATATACGTGGCTCCTAATTCAGATTATTCCTAATTCAGATCGTTTTAGTATGACTACTTTGTAGTCACTAATTAATTCCTCTAAAACTATCAATCCAGCATTGTAATTGAGTTCTCAAAGAAGAAAAACGTGGCTTTGATTTGAACATAATATATATGAGCGGTAGTCAGGCTGGTCCCTACCGCCCACTAATGGATGTTCAAGCTTTTATGGTGAGCGGTATAGGTTTTATCATGTTGCTAGATCTATAAAAGATGGTGTAACTCCAGAGAAGATTGAAATATTAAATAGCCACTTTAACGAACCTAGTTTGGATATAGAAAACCATTACAAATTTGTTGCGATGAAGAAAATTAACACAATTTCGATTGTGTTGGATATGAAAACTCATGGCAAATATTTAAATATGTGAAAAATGGTATTCAATTTATTGATATAAATCAGGCTTTATTGGTTATTATATTATGACCAAACAGATAAATTATCTGAATAAAGAATCCAAAAGAGTAGACTTTCGTATGTTCCTTATGAAATTTAAACTAATTATCAAATATGATTGGATACACAAAATTTCAGTTAAAAATTGGCAATATGAGATAGATTTTTGAATGAAAATATAATAGAAAACTTATTGAACGAATGTTATAGAATGTACCTCTGTTGTCCGGAAGAGCACAATAAAAATAATCGGCAAGTCTTTTGCAATGTAAAAGAACTAAAAGCAGGAAGTTAAGCGATATACTTTTACAAAGTGGAGTAACCAAATAAAGAAAATTACCGGTTCTTCAGACAACACGGCTCTGTATATAGTTAAAAATAGAAAGCAAATAATAAAACGTACAGCGTATTTGTTGTTCGAAATCTTCTGGTTTGTCCAAGATGGAACCTCTCGCTGCAGTGATGAAATCATGTTGGAATACGTTTATGGTAACATTAGCATTCATTATCGAGTGCTCGAATTCACCACAATCCCAGGCACTCCAAGTGCCATCGGATATCGTCTTGAGAAGCGTGTTTCTCGAATTCTTGGTGCTAATGAACTGCTTTGCAGAACAGCCGCCATTGCCAGAATTCGCAGTCTATATGAATTTGTTGCCTACGAAGTGCAGTGTATTACAGAGCTGTCCCCTCGAGCTATCTCTTTTCACGTGAGTACATCCTCATCTCGATAGAGTAAATTTGATGAAGTCTTTACCCACGTGGCATTATTTGGCTCCCCCTCTGTAAAGCATCAGACCTTGTCTAGGGGCGGCAAACGTCCTTTGTATACTATCTCAATATCAGCACGTTGCCATCTAATGGCTATGAATGCTTCTAGATCCACTCCAAGATTCATGGAGTGTTCCAATGATTAAGCCAGATCCGGCACGAGGCGCAGTATCGAATTAAGTCTCGGCAAATTAATTGGGTTGCATTGTACCTGACGTATAAACAACGATAATTGACGTTGGGACCAATTAGAATGTATGAAACTGAGGGTGTCTTCGGATGTATAGTCAGGCTGCAGCGATGCAAGTTGTTGGTGTTGCGCAAGACTTTGCACAATGCGAATGGATAAGAAGTCACGACAAATTGGCGACAATCATGTCGTTAAATGATTTTAAAATACCTCATTGTATCGAGAATTGCGACCCAAATCGGATAATATACTGGTATCAATTTTCTTTAAAATTGCATTTAGCGAAAGAACAATACATGATGTTTTGTAAGACATAATTCAACGCCAGATAATATAAGTAATTGCATATTTTTAATAGCAGTATTTCAATCATGAGAGTTGACGCATAACTTTGGCTTGTCTGTCCATCACATTACACTGGTGTCAGATACGGCGAGAAGTGAATTGAATAGCCTTGGAGTTTTGATATTTTTGGTCGTTTGTTCAATTACTAATATATTATTCTAGCATTCTCATGATGCTAATAACATTTTTAGATGGCTTCCATCAATTCCTTTTATGGGACTATTGCCAACCATTTTGATATGGTTTTTCAAAGCCAATATATGTTTTAAAAATGTAATTGCCCACCATAACTTCTATAGATTTGAACCCATGACGATTCTGTTACTAGTTTAACTACTTTCAAAATAAAATTTTATAAGTACAGCTTGAAAAATAATAATTTACGATGATACTTTTAGAAGCACATTATGTACATGCAAATGTGTAGATGGGGGAGAAAGACCCCTCGCCGAAACGATTAGTAAATATTAGCCATAAACATTTCAACATGATAATTTTTATAAATCTTCAAATCTATCCACGGGTTTTATTAGACACAGAGTAATCATGCTCGATCGCAATTTCGTATAGAGCCCATTAAATTAAAACTCATCGCTGTTTTGGGTGCCCGTCAAAATTAATCTGAGCTTAGGCTAATCTGATCGCCCTAATTTAACAAGCAATCTACAATGCTCCGACGGTGTGTTTAGCATTGGCGAATAAATTATCTGATACATCCAAAAAATATATAGTGTTCGAGACAATTAAAAAGTGGGATTTATTTATACAGTGGAGATATCGTCTGAAAAGTAGTAAATCTTCGGCGGAGCAGCAACAAGGATGCCATTGCAGATGTATTGCTTCATTTATATTAATGAGATTTTATCATGGCCTCCTTTGACGCCCCTTTTTATATATTTTTTTCAGGGATTAAACGCTCTTCATCAATCTTATCGAGATCATCTGGGCATCTCCTTTTGCTCTCGGATGACCTTTGAAGTAAATCTTGAATTAAAGCATTCGTCGATCGTGAAAGTGCGATCCGGTCGATATTTGATAGCGTGGAAGTGTTAGATTAATGGTTTAAACATTCAGAGGAGACTATTAAATATTTTTCGAATTTATCTCAGTTTGATATGACATTTATCGTGATTATTTTCGCGTCATCAATTATTGATGGTAGCTAAAGCACCCCACGATGTTCCGCATCGTCACTGTTAGGTCGCCTCAAGTGATGTGTTTATCTAGTGTCTCGGAGAGACAGTAATGAGACAGGCGGGGTGTACATCCCCCTTTTCAAATGGGGGATCAATGTTTGAACAAAACCTTAATAAAAACTCGAGATTTCCATCGAGATTCATATTTACGTCATTGCAGCTCATATGAGGAAGGCAAATAAAAAAGATATAATTAAAATATCAGAATATATTCTATTAGGTTTATTAACAACATCACACCGGCATTAACATCAAATATACGCACAGTATACTTGTATATTTTAAAAATTAATAATTATACAATGTATGACAACTATAGATTAAATTGTTTAAGGGTAGATATATACTGATGACTAAAAATAACACTCGTCTGTCAAGATTTATTATACAGTGCATAAGTAAATAATTATCATGAGGTTCTCAAAATAAAATTTGACATTTCACCAGACCAATATGCGCCAACATGGTGCATCCATACAATAGTTTTACCATGCCTATGTTATTCCCGCAATAGTAAATTGACAAAATTTTATTGCAATTGGATGAACGATATGGAAGCGCATTACGTACGAACAACCAGAGACTAATTTTTATATATTAGAAAACTTAAACTTAGGAAGAAAAAACGGCTTCAAATTGAAGATTGGAAATGCGATTGTAAGATAGTACTTTTTAGATTTTGAGAAAAATATTTAACATATTTAACACATCACTCAATAAGTTAATAGGATGACAAAACAGTCCACAAAATAGTTTTGGCCGATTACAAATTGAAGTTACGCGAAATAGCTGATATTTCAAAGATATCAGAATGCATTGCATCAATATTTGTCCATGAAAAAGCTCTGACCGTCCAAAATTCAGAGCGCTGTTTGGAGCGCAATAAACAGGATTTTTATACGATTTGTGACAACGGACAAAACATGGATCCGTCGCTATTCCAGATTTAAATCCGGATTTATCCAGAGGTTTTCCATTACTTTACAAGTGTGTTTAATTTAATATAAGACTATTTTAATAGAAATTTTATTTAGGATCTAAGATATGAATAAATAGCAAAATGAATGTAGTCTTTATTGCTCGCCTCGGAATTAACTATTTCAGATTCAGAGAATCAGGATAAATTTGGATCGAGACCATTGACTATTTAGCGTGGGCGATTTACCATCCCCACGTAGTAGCGCTATTAATTTGAGCAGAGTTAATTCGCCAGATTAACAGCGACATCTTCCGTCTCTCTTTAGGTGCAATGTGTTATTTTAACAGCGCCATCTCTTGTGGCCCTAGGGAAACATTGCACTTGCATAGCGACCGATCGCTTCTTGGGCGTGTAACGTTGCCGGTTGGGTAGTGACGCGCAGGAGGCGGGAGTCGGGAGAGTCGTCGTTTAGCCTTGGCTGCGGGAAGTCGTCCCTCGCGCAGCCAGATTTCTCTCGTCCCGACGAGCACGTGGGAATGGGGAGCCGCCACCCTACAACTTATTATATAGAAAAATACTAGCCGATTCATGACTTAGCGTGATGTTAAATATAACATATTTTTTTATTTTTTTAAATTATTTTTTTAGAATGAGAAAGGAGTTGCCTTCGTAGCATGCAACACAAATTATGAACAATATTACAATCAAGATTCAGTCATTTTACACTGCTTTATTGGAACACCCCCTTCGATTATATAATTTAAGAAAGTACTGTGCCATCCTCCGAGTTTGAGAAGCGGTCGTGATCAAAAAGCACTGAAAGAAATTGTTCGGAGGGTTGGGGATGTTTTAGGAGAGGTGAAATTCATACGAAAAGCTTCCCCTCGGGCGAATGGACCCGTTACTGAATTTAATATTCTTTAATGAACATTTCACTGTCTGCCAATTGATTGAGAATGACAGAAGCCCCCCGGTTTTATGAACTTTGATATCATACATTCGAGGATTCGGTCCGTGGAAAAAATCCACGCCATGATCCTGCTTAATTTAAATGAGCCATTTGATTATCTCGAAATCTTTGAGTCTTTGTCTGGAACTGGTCTGGTTGAGGGAACAATTTTCATTTGCAGTGATATGATCTAATGAGCCAACATTGCACCAAAAATATGTTTTGATGAATTTCATTCATCCTTGTGCATAGTACACAAAGTATTTTTCATGGTTAAGCCGGGTTTGAATTCAGGTACATATTTTCCAAACAATCGCTGTTTTTAAGATGAAAATCTATCGCTGAGTATCCATTAAAATAAGTTAATATTCCAAAGAGCTTTAATATCCTTTGGATATTACCACGTCTCAAAAAATAAAAAAGGATCCTCAACTGACAGAATCTCTACGTTATATCTTCTGCTTAAAATGACAATTGCAGAAATTAGGAAGCTTGAATGATTGATGTGTTTTCAATGGTGCTTTTCTTATTTTAGCTGTTTATTCAGATACATCTGATAATTAATTACAATGCAAATTAAGTCTCATTAATGTGAGCCATAATTGACAGCGTCGGCTGATGACACATCTAATTTAAATAATAAAATGTGAATACTCCCTCGTGCTTCTTAAAGTTAAGTTCAAATTTGTTGAACGGAAGTCTGACGATATTGTAGCTTAAAAGATATTATTAATTCGAACGCTTTTCTTTAATGTACTGATTTTTATATTGATAACTGATAGAATATTTTTTTTAATAAAAATCTTATCGTTAAACGACATGAATGAAAAATGTGTTTTCCGCTTTATAAGGTTGAATTTTACTATATTTTACGTTTAATTAACCATATGTATACCAAGAATCGACACAATGTATTCGTGAAATTTCGCTGAAAAGCCTCGAGCTTAAATTGATATGTTCAAAAGCATGAAAAAAATCACTCAACAAATAAATTCCTGAAGAGTTTTAATTATTTGTAAACAACCTTTTCATAACCAGATTTATCCCGATGCTGAAAATGCGAAAATATTGGACTGTCAATTGAACAAGGCAATCTATGGGTTTTTTTTAAAAGCAATTGTAAGATACTCGGACAAATTATAATCATTTTGCATAAGTCATTCGTTCTAATTTGATCAACTTCAATTACATTCTATTAATTTAATGGCATATGGAAAATCGCCACTTCACTTTTATTGAAAGCCTATTAAGCGAAGATTAAATGTAAGATTTTCTGCATGTCAGACATACGGTTAAATGAAAATGAATCATTTTACGTTGCGCAACAGAAGATGCTATTTCTCGCCTTCTTTTTTCTTCTAATAATAGTGTATTTCTGTAATATTTTAAGGTTTTAGAGGTCGCTACTATGAGACAAAGTTTCAGAAAATAATGTTAATGGCCACTTAGCTATGAATCCGGCTTATTGATTCTGATATTTTTATTAGTCTATTTTGAAGTGGAATATCATGCAGAAAGACTCACTACTTCAATACGTTTAACCTTCCTCTCCTTTCCCCCCTTTCATAATTGTTTCCTGCGGGTACGCATTGAGATTGAGCCCTGTCCTGCATCTCAATCATTAGCGAGAGCACGCCCTTTTTGTTTTCCCAATTATACGTACTTGTTTCAACTTTTGGCATCCACAAAAAGTGGCAAAAGTTATTATACTAGAAATAAAACCAATATTTGATTTATCGGCCAATTAACACTAAATCTGCATCAGTCAAAATTACCTTCTATTGGTAAAGTATTACGTTATAATGGAAATTATGTTGGAATATATTGTGAATCTATCGCTCGGTCGGTCTAGTGCTCCTGATATCCAATTGTTTAAAAGGTTTAAGAAGAACTGGGACAAAATCGATCAAAGTGATTATAAAACATTAATTTATGATACCACATCTTCAAAAATTATAGAAAATGTTGCTGCAGACGGGATTTCTTTTGCTCAAAAACAACTTCAAGTATATCAAACTCGAGATGATTATAAAGAGCTGCTGAATCTTTTTATCATTTACTTGGGAGGAATTTCTGTAAAAATGATTTCATTAAGAAGACTTGCTGGTCTTCACCGTGCTAAATGGATGGTTAAAGCTATGTATTCCTTGAAGATCTTCCTGTTAAGCATATTCAGCACCGAGAAATGATTCACAATAATTAAAAGACCTTGCATCATTTGAAAGTATAAACCAAACAATATCCAATGTCACCATGAACAAAATACTGGACCATTTATGGTGTCTTTTGAATATTTTGAAATAAATCATTGTTGTCATTCATCAAGTATTCACATCCTGCAGTCAGTGAAAGTCTTTTATTAGCCCGTGGCACACAATAAAAGTCAACTCTTCAAACGCCAACTTTACATCATCATTATGCGACCGCACAATTGAACAACCACGACGTTGATTAAACACACCGATCCATCTTTGGCAATTTTTAGATTTCCTTGATCCAGTTTTAGGTCGCGTCAAATACATTACATTTGGTATTTTAGCGGAGAGAAGCGAAGCAAAAGACGCGTTAATGGATTCCACAATTATTTGATAAAGGTCGCGGCATCAATTTTCCATTGTCTGACTTTCGGCACCATGGAAGCATGAAACACATTAGCATGTTCGAATATGAACCCATCTATCGATTGTTCAAAATCATGTTCGTTTCGATGCAGGGCGGAACTGTCGCCGATGAAGTATGCAACATGTGATCTCCATCCCTCGGCTCGGATCGCTGGATGTTTATCCCGAAGTAGCCCGATAATCTCAGGTTGCGTCTCAAAAGTTGTCATATCGTTCCGTGATCCATTGTGATCGGTATGGGTGTATGTGGCGGGCATCATTAGGGTTCCTCGTCACGCCCAACCCAAATCCAATTGTGTATGGCGCTCACGCACAGTAATGATTGATTAGAGCTAACTTTCTCCGCTGAGAATATATATCGGCGTAGAAAGAAGAGAACGGATTGGCTCCAGAGAAAGGTGGTGAAATGGTTTTAGGCGATTGCGGATTTTGTGCTTTCCAGACACGTTCGAGTGAGGTTTTAATGGAGCAAGCCAAGGAAATATTTGATTCTGGGAATATACATAGAGCGTGTGTGCATAAGCTCAAACCATGACAAGGACGCTTCCATACAAATTTCGTTTGATATGCTCAGCGGATTTGCATAGACCGATTGCTTCAAATCTATTATTGCCATCCAATGAAAGAGCGGGAAGCACGAAGAATCAATGGTTACTTAGTAACAAATGTATGCAGAACATTGGGCCCAAAGGACGCTAAATCCTATTCCGATTTATGCTACAATCAAAGCAATGACCGAGTGTTGATTTATTGGGTTAGATCCTGTACTCTTATTATAAAGGTTCGGGTTCAAATCCAGATTGTGAAAAAAATACAGTACTAACAAATTTGCCAGATCGTCTCGATCCAAGTTTGATCCGATTTGCTATACTAGACAAGTAGAGATGATCCTTGTCTAAGCCTTAGTATCGAACGTTGAAATATAGCCGTTGTCAACACTTGCAAAAAGTGTCAATGACGATATATCGTCTCAAAATAACTCCATAGAACGTTATATGAACCTTTTTATTTTACACTAGCTAATACCCGGCATGAGCTGGGATCCAAAAGCATATGCACACTCGCTCTCATCTCGAAGACCGACTTCATTTCACCAAAGCAATATGCGCCAACATGGTGTATTCATACATTATTTTACTATGCTTATATTATTCTTACAAGTATAAACAGTAAGTTGACTAAATTTTATCGCAATCAGATGTACGGTATGGAAGATCATTAAATACGAACAAACAAACATTTATTTTTATATATTAGACTATGCCTATGTTACTCGCGCAATCCTTAGCAATAAATGGACGTAGTTTTAGCGCAATCTGACGAATGGTATGGCAGCGCATTACATACGAACATAGAGAGATTAATTTTTATATATTAGATGATCCGAAATCCAAGACTCGATTAGATTCAAACAATTGGGGTATTTTTTTTTAAATTAAAACGGATTGTTTTTTTCCATTGATTCTTATTATGCGGTAATTTCCTCTTATGAAAAAAGTCTCGAAGTTAATTTTTCTTCTTTTGACATTATTCAATAGCTCATAGTATTTCCAAATGCTTCAAATTGATTTAATTTTTTATATACACTCAAACCTCTTTTTGTGCGACTCTAACCAAAATTTTGGAAATATTTTTTCTATATAATCTTCTATTGTTCCTACCAAATTTATGTTAAAATTTTATTTTTAACTATTTAAAAGAAAGCCTAAAAAAATAAGGTCAAAAATATATATTTTTTAAACAGTTGCCATTTTTGAAATAATTTTTGACTGTAGCGACATCTTTACTAATTAATAATTATATTGTTAGAAGGATAAAATCCACATAAAACAAGGATGAGATTGATACCGATTTTACAACTGAGCAACAATTTCTTCTGAAGAAGACAGCGATTTTGAGCCATATCGAAAATCGCAACGAAAATGATCATACAGCGATCATAGTTTATAATTAAAATAATTATGGAACTCATCTTTATTTATTTTTTCTGTGTAAGCCATAGTTTTCTGTTTTATTTAGTTTCAGTTTCCCCGTTATACGGATTTTCGCTTTACGGCCGACTTTCCCGGAACGTATTTAGGTCGTTAAGCGGGTTATAGGTGTATTCATTATTAATTTGTTTATATTATATGAAATATTTTTTGAACAACTGTATTTTCAATTTAGTGATATTATTTATGATTTCATGTTATGCAGACTTAAGAATTTAAATTCCCCCCAATATGATGATTAAATATTATTTAACTACATAAATACATTTAAGCTGCAATCGATGACAAAAAACAAACGTGCGTTATATGTCTTTCGTCTGTATATTGTTTGTATTTCCGTAAGAACGAGCTTAAAATAAATAAAAATCGTCAAAGCTAGCAGATAAATGGGCTTTAACTTTTCAGCAAAAATTTCGTCCCAATTGCAATTTAAGTTTTTTTTAATTCGACGATATGAAGGCAAAAAAGGGGAATGCTATGTATTTTTGCTTCACGCAATGACACATTTGATGATCATAATAAAATGAAGCATAACTACAATATTTTTTAACGATTATTATGAACATTGAATATAAATATTTGGAAGAAACCAAACAGTATACTTTCGAATGTAATCGATATTTCATCAGTAGCTATGTAGCTAAGTATGCAAATCACAGCGATTTATTGCCAAATTGTTTTAAAAATTAAGGCGATGATGATTATTATTTTAAACAATCTTAAAATGCCATACATTTGGTGTTTTTTGTATTGTGTTTGATGGAAAAATAAAATTCATAATAGAAATATGTACATCCGTCACGAAAGTGTTAGTATAACATATTTCTACCCGGAGTTCTAGAAAAGGCGTTCTAGAAAAAATCAAAGAAAATATTAATTGACTTACCACTTTGTACTAAAATGAAGGCAATGATCCCGAAAAGCACAAAAGCAGCGGGACGATCCATTTCGGGATGAGATTATAATCGACAGGCGAAGATCTTGTTGAGATTCGGCAATTCAAACAACTCAGCAAAATGCAACCATTATCCAAGATGGCGGCCCTCTTCAAATCTTCGCTCGGTCAGTCGTTTACAGCTTCAATTCGATTTATTCGCAAACAATTTCACACTTATTTATATTAAATTTAAATCTATTTTATTGTCGCAATTATTGTCGTTAATTAAGACTCCAAGAAGCGAAATTGTGGACTTTATATTAATATTATTATTGTCTAGGTTTGACTCTATTAAGTACTATCTTTATACAATGCGTAAATATATTGTTTGGATTTCTTTTTACAACGCGTTTGTAAATATTTTTATTGATTTGATCATTCGATTCCCAAATACTGATTTGTTTAAAACAATACGTGGTAAAATTAAGACACTTTTATATTGACACAAATAGGATTTTTTTGTATTAATATGAAAGAAAAACGATTTTATTTACATAAAATATATATATTTTAACACTTTCTGGTATATATATTTATATCAACTTTTTATATAGATATATTTATTTTTAAATCAAACAATGCGTATTTACTTTCTTGCTGATGTTGAATTTTACTATCGACACATTAATAATCCTTTAGCACCATTTTTGCAATTTTTGTTAAATCAAACGATTATTTAAAAATTATGATTTAACATTTTATCGATGGTATGCATTGCTGATCCTGCAAAAAAATACAAAAAAAACAGATATGATTATAAATTCTATCCAGTTTTTTTTATAAATTAAACGTGTATAGGCGCAGTAGAGCAAATAGGCCTGATGAACCACTACACCAGTAGCAAGCCTATGTTATTAAATATTACACAAACAATAATTTTTGTTAAAAATGGAAAAAAAAGCAATGCATAAAATCATTTTTTTCGACGAGCTAATAAATGTCACTACTTTTAAATAAACTTATAATATGACTCCATGCGGGGTAATCTTGCACCGTTCAAAAATTCAAAATTATATTTAATCTGAGGATTACGCCCATCACAGATGATATGAGCTTAGAAAAAAAATCCAATTTGCTTCATATCGCTCAGTCTTTGCACAAAAGAGTCACCCCTTCTCGCATACATAAAAGGGGTAAAAGAGACACGTGACCAAATAATGGATCGTCCCAGTATTTTTACATTAACCGGCACATTATAACGATGTCTTGTCAAAGACCTTCCTGGTATAGCATAATATAATTTCCGTTTGACGTCACAAAATGATTTTGTTTTTTTTTTCGTCCCCCCCCCCCCCCCATTTTGTCACCGTTCTTAAATGGAAGGCCGCTTCTTCGGCGGCTTTCGACTGCCGAGTCAAGGTCGAACGATTTTTTTATTTTTTTTTTTGGAGCAACAAAAATATCCATGGCGGTTTTAATGCGGGAGAAAAATGAGCCCTTGCGAGAAGGGTCAATTGTCCATTTTGTCATGCATCAATCACACAAGAAGAAAACGGTCGACGTCCAGTATAAACGACGGGACGGATGTAACACGGCAAATGTCGATATCAATCAATTTAAATACCAACCAATCGTACAAGCGTAAAATAAACAATTTTAAACAAATTATAAAAATATTTTTTCTGCGCTTAATGCCGTCGACATACTTTCTACCCGCAAAAAGCGCAAGAATGACTTTTTATCGTCATGCATGACTTCAAATCGCTGATTTTCCCGCATGGCGCAATGTTGCACCATGTCATCTACAAATATTTAAAACGTACGCGAATTTAAATCACAAAACACTTCGAATGCTTACAACTTTTCCAGGTTGAGGTCACAACTGCACAATGCCGTGATTTAATATGACCTATATTCGCCCGGGAATATTGGATTTTTCCACTTTATTTGTTGATTTTCATATAAGTTTCATATAAAAATGCCAATTTTAAAAGCGTTTAAATCGCGTGTAAAAAATGAGCAACCGTTTGTGCGCGTATTTCTTTCGACAAATCAATGCTAAAAAATAAATCGGGGCAGAAATATATATTTTAACACTATTCAATCGTACGATAATAATATTGCAATGGTTGCGGTGTTAAATAAAATGCATAAATCACAGAATTTCACATTTTTATGATTTGGCCGGATGATGCGTTCGTCGGACAATGTTTTTTTTTAATTTTGCGTTATGGTCGGATTTGATCGTATTTTTGCATATGACATGTAAACACAGGTTAGTATTTGATGGGCGATATTTAAGGCTAAAAAGAAGAGAATTGTTCTCACGTGAGAGTGGGGGTGGATTGGCAGGGGTGCGATAGTGTCGGGTGGCGGGCGCCGACTGAGAGGGCCGCGGCCGGGCCAGGGCCGCTCGCACCGTCCCGAGCTCCTGCGGAGATGCCCGAACCCCGCCACATTCGGCACTGGAGAAAGTGCCGCCTCCGATGTTTCAAACCAACCTAGGTTCTTCGGCCTTATCTTCTATCTTTAATTATCTCAATTACATGTTTGTAAATCATCTTTGACGAAGTGGATTTATTAAAAACATGAGGAGCTACATGAAAAATATGCTGATTGAAATCCTATTGGATTTATTCATATCATCATCATTATGGTGCAGCCACAAACAGTCCACTGCAGAACTATGGGTCTCTTCAATATCCATTCACAAGAAGGGGTTACATCCATCTCGTCTGTATCATACACTCACATCCTCATTTGCTCGATTTCAAAGATAGCATAACCTCCGAGTTTCACTTAGAACGCTCACCCAGCGGATCTCCTGAATGAACGTATTGATAAGACGACAGTTTGAAACTATTCAGGACAACCAGTTGTATGATATGTAATAAAATAGGCTTGCTACTGGCGTAGTAACTACTTTATACACACATATTAGAATCTCTATGATGTATGCGATGAGCATAGAGGCTTCCATCTTACTACCGGTTGAAATTTCACTTTCTAAATGCTCGTTGGGAATTCGGCGCAGAATCAATGATGTAAAATCAAAATAAAAATTTGTATGATAGTAAATACACACAAATTACTAAACTATATTTTTAAAAAGCACTTCTATCTACTCTCAATTCACTATATCGCTCTGTTACGAATATCGTGTATGAACTGAATGAGTATCTAGAAGGCGAAGCTTGTTGTTTTGATAATTATCAAAACAATAAATACGATCATCATCCTTATCGCTGACGATTTTTGTTTTTCCTCTTGAGTATAACCATTCCTTTACAAAATCTACTCCTTCAGAAGAAAACTGATAGGATTTCGCGGCAACCCCGTCCTTTTATTTTATATAGCAAAAACATATTTATAACAAAAATAGTTAAACAACAACAAGCAGATATAAAAGTTTAACATTAAGAAATATTTCGAATAAATTAAAGAATATTGTATGCTAATGCAAAACAATATCAATAGTGTTCAGGTTCATTTATTATATTTATGATAAAAGCTGTTTGAAATACTTCAATATTTGAATGCTTCTATTTTCAGGAGGATATGTGTTTATTAGAAAATTTATATTGAATTCCTATTTAAAACATTGAGATGCTAACATACATATATCGATTTCAATCCGATATCGATACTCGGTTTGAATCATTTCGAGAAAACTTTTGTATTGTCAATGATTCAGATGATTCAGAGCAGTCTTGCGAATTACTGTTGATATTATAGCGGACATTGTTGAATCGCACTTGTAGGTATGCCCGCAATGAATAATGCAATGAAAATGCATGGGTTTTTTAAATGAAACTCGTAACGGCGCGGTAAGGTAAATTCAACCGACGATTGATGAGTAGAGAGCAATAATCGTTTATAGTGTGTCCATATCACACATACTCTACTATGTGTGTATTTTTGTTTGTATATACTTAGAGTAAAGCAACCACTACACTAGTAACTTGCCTACTTTATTATATATTACACAAACACAGCTTAATTTCTTAGTTAATAAATGCGAAAAATATCATTATGTAAAATTTATTTTTCCTAAGAGCTAAAGCTATTTTTCCTAAGTTTCACTTCTACCGCATGACATGTGCTAATATGTTTTTTTTATTATTATATTATACTTTGCCGTCAGTGAACATTCATTTTCAATAACAAAGTATACATTTATGACAGCAAACGCATTCATATTATACGATTCGACACGCTTACTCTAAAATTATCCCACGTTGTTTTTCAGCATTAATGAATGTGCATGCGATAGATAGAAATCAGAATAATCGGTAATAAAAAAGAGACTCTCTAAAAATGATTGTTTTAAATAGGATGGCATCTATGCACAACATGGATAAAAACTATTTGTATAGAAAAATGTGTGTAAAAATTTTAACCATTTGAGTAGTGAGCTAATTTAACATCATCATTGACTTAGATGTTATATTTGCCTCTCCGCTTCTTATCGTCATACAAATCCACTTATCTGTCGGGATCGCAGCAGCGTGTATGAAGCTTGTATTTAAATAAACAAACACTCTCGATAGCACACAATATTCGGTAATTTTTTGCGAAACTCATCAAATACACTTAAAATCGATTAATTATATCATTATTAGTCAAAAAATATGGGTTAATTATCTATACAATCATACGATGTACGCAAGATACTCTTTCCGTCTCTGTCTCACATTAACAATTTCCGACCTACAAGATAAATCTACAAACTCTCTCTTTCTCTACAAACTCAACGCGCAAGATACTCTCTGTCTCTATCTGTCTCCGAACTCAACGTGTAAGAATGCTTTTTCTGATTTACTGAAACTCGGATACAAAATTGTGTCTTGCCTCTTTATGGGGTTAAGCTGTTATCTGTATTCATAAACGGATTTTTTTTTGTGTGCAAGTTTTGATCCAATAGAGTCAATTTTTTTTAATAAATCTTAGTGGATAGGATTTATTGGGTCAATTCAGCAGTGCCTGTGACCTATAATGTACGCTTGATCGCATGACCGATCACAGACTTCACCGAGTAGGCCGAAGCACCTGCGGCACACTCATTTTAAAAAAGAGAAAGTAGATCTTTTTGTATGGGAAGCATGCCACTTGAGTTGCACTGTCTTCTGTCTTCTGTTTTGAGTTCGTCTGTCTTTCGTCCAGTACTCTTAATTGTTTCAATCATTCACATCTTCCTAAACACCCGCTTGCACACTCAAAACGTATACATTTTTGGACCCGCAGCGCACATATTAAATATTACATGCTTTCGCCGAGTACTCTCCACATAAACTAAAAACTCGACTTGCCGGCCATATTAAATTTACTTTCATATAGAGCAGCCGCCTCTCGAAGTGGGCCATACGTAAAATAAATTCTAATTAAATTTCCGAGCCATAAATGCCGCAGATAATATTTTAAATATATTCATATGGCGGCATTAAATTTGACATGTTAATATTTATTCGGACGCCGAATAATGTTGCCATTGTAAAATAATGCATTTGTATGCACATTGCTTTCGTGATTATTTGAAATATCCCCATTCTTTTATTTTATTAATGCAATTTATAAATTTACTAAGATATATCTTTGCTTTGTTCAGATTTAATGAAATATAGGCAGGTGAAATTATTTATTTAGGATGCCAGTTTTAAAGTTCCGCCAGCTTTATATTCGAATTGCGTTTGAATATTTACGGATCGCGTTCGCGACACAAAAAATAATTTAGCCCCAAGTCATTGTTTGAGTCGCATTTACGCCATTTTGCCGATCAATAGAACAAACGGGTTAATGTGATTTAGAGTACGTATAACATTTTTATCGGCAATGTAGCGTGACATGCGACAGTACGCCAATATGATAAATTGCAGCCTGTTCTTCGTGACTTATTGGAATTTCTTCCCGACTTTTCCAGGAAATATAAAATGACACTGCCTAGAAACGTATATTCTCTTTTATCCTCGAGTGCAATCTTTGACTTTAACCCGCAGACGGCTAAGGCACTATATATCGTCGATTTAGAAACGGTCAATAATGGCTAACAACGTCGTTGATTACGTCATAATTGCTTGAATATACAGTGACACGCGGGAGATACATTCTAGTAAGTTACAGCGGGGTTAAATGAAATGGAACAGATAATAAAAATGGATCAGTTTTTTTTTGTAGCATTTATTATAAAATACTTTTTTATTACATTAACTATGGACGCATTTATTGCTAATATCGGTTTTTATTCATAAAACATTAATGAAAATTAAATTTCCGTTATAGTAACTAAACATCTTTTTCAAAAAAAATCGCTGAAAATCCATTTGCTCCTCTTTTACAAAAACGCTAATTTCAAATAAGCTACTAATTTTAAGATCATCTTTTACCAACTCGCAATAATTCTTCAATATTCCGCGCATTTATATTATCCAAGCCTGTTTCATTAGCTTGAAAATTTCGTCGACATCAACAATAGATTATTTTGTGTTGACATCCTTGTTTAGCTCCGACCATACATTCTTCCATGCTCCTTTCAAACATTCCTCAATCACCTCATTCCAGGAAATGTTGATGTTGTCTGCAGCATCCATGATATTGTAGTATTTCCAAAAAAATCGAATAGATTGTTTATCTTCTCCGTGGGTTTTATCAATCAGTAGTCGGAAAATAAATCGGACAAATATATCGGATGGCTTAGAAAAATCTCAATAAAGAATAACGCTTTCGGTTCTTATTTTTTAATTTTGCAATAGCTATTCCATGATCCAAGCGTTAAACGGAGTCTCATTTGTCGGTAATAAAATAAGCTATTTTCAAAACTTTATAAACCCAACTATGTTTTTCGGAAAATACTTCTTCAATTTCGGGTTTACAAGAAATGTTATCTATCCCTGCTGAAAATAAAAGCTGGAGCTTTCAGTGCATCTCGCTCGCAGGCTAACAACATCAAACGAGAGAGAGAGAGATAGCACACAAGCTTGTTCTTGCAGATTCAAGCAATTCTTGACAGAATATTTTAAAAAATCGCAGCGGCCAAAGGGTTAAACGGAAATCGACTCTATATCAATTCATACTATCCAACTAGAGAGTTTCATGTCAATTTTGTCGGAATTGCATAACATCCATTTTCATTTTTATCCCTATAAAAGCAAGAAAAATATAAATCACATTATGTAACCAAAACTAGATCTCACGCTGACGACAATCATGTAATGCATGTGCAGTGTTAATTGCGCTATATTTCCTTTGGAATGTTTTCTTATTATATCATACGCAATTTTATATAATATTAGCGATAAAATGTAATGCGGCATATGTTTTATCTCATTACGGGCGTTAATCACGCGTCGGGTTGGTTTTTTTAATATGGTCATACTTCATATTGTTATGGCCGTTTCGGACCGATTTATTAAATTCCACTTTTATTATGTTAAATTAAAAAAATAAACATTTTATGCATAAATCTTATCGAATATGCGTATTTGTATTTTAAATATCAACCATTAATTCGACTTATATTCATAGCACTTATGGAAATGACGCGATGCGTTTTCATAACCTCAAAATACAAACGTCATTCATTCAATGACATTTCAACTATTTTACGATGACAGATGAACCGACGTGAACATAGCAGATGCATGCGTTCTTCTGTCAAATTCAAATATTTGATCGTTTAAAACTATATACATGCAATTTGTCGGATTTAATATGATACCGACTGACCATTGCGATAAATAAAATTCGAATTGCCCCGAGGGATATTCTTCGAGATAAACGAGATGCTATAACAGTCACTATAACGATATTACGCAGACTTCGAAACGATGGTTCTCAAGTTTGACCCATTCCGGCGTTGTTCAATTTGAAAACTAGTCCATAAATATTCATATTGTCGTAGATGCGGGCGACACTATAAATCGCGCTTTCTTTATTTTAATGATCTACTATTAAATAGTATTGCATTCTGGGCTGACAATGAGTCGCGTATATTGAGATATAGAAGGAACTGCAGACGTCAGTGAAAATTAAATTAACAGGGTTGCCATGCTGATATGTTTGATTTGATCGAATCGATATATTTTAAATTTGTATATCTTTGCTCCCGCGTATTTTCAATAAATTTATTAAGCCTTTGTGGTCTTTTAAAAAAAATCTGGCAGGTTCCTAAATTTAAATGATGTTTTAAATACAAAAAAAAAGTTTTTTGATTCATTTTTCAGTAATAAAATATTTGTAATTACTGATTTTTATCCAACAAAAAAATTAATAGACTGAATAAGTTTATAACATCTTCAAATAGTAGACTACCATTTTATTGGCAATTGGGGGAGATGTATTTGACCGAAAATCTGATACATCACTGCTTCAACTATGGAGGTTCGTGTTGCATTTATAGGAACACAAATATCTTTATGGAAATAAGAATCTAATATGAAATCAGAATTTGATGTTTTCAGTGGCAGAGGCCCTTGGTGCAATTTAAGTTTAGTTTTGCGCTTTTTTCTCACATTTAATGCATCTATACCAATAATTCCCCTTTTACCGTATCCTTAAATATAGAAATTAACTTCGAGTTTTCATCTCTGCAAGCATTTTATTGAACACTAACTCCTACATTATATTCAAAGGCAGAAGATTATTTCCAGAGACGTTTTCCATAGATGCTCAATGGATCAAAATAGGGCTTATACGCGATTTGAATGCGGATCATTTCCTTTATTTATTAATATTATATTATTATAATAATCTTTGGATGGATTCTTTACGTTTTTGCTATAATTTTTTAACTTTATTGCAAATATTTGTGTAAAATGATTTGTTTCCGAATATATCAACATAATGGAAAACATTCGGAAGAAGATAACATTTTCGGTCAACATGGGGAGAAACATTAATATTCTCGCTGCGGAGTTGATTTATATTCAATGTGTATTCATAGGTTTTTAATGATTTATAAAAATGAATACATATACGCCGGTAGCTTATCCTGGTACATATGAGTCCACAGAAAGGTGTATTTTAGGGCGCTTGCAAAGTTACGATTGCAAATCCCCGGACAGGTACGCGCAAAAGATTCGGCTACAAATTCCCTGTACAGAAAAGGTCGCACTCGAAGGTTTGCAGTGCGCAGTTCCGAGGCAGTGCTGGGGTCGTGGATGTGGTGGTGAGGTGGTTTGGTGTCGTGGTGGTGTTGGTTGGGCGGATCTTCGTAGTTCCGCCCATCGGCGCACGCGTATTCGTCCCGAACCCGGAATTGCCCTGTCGCACTTCCTGTATGCCTCCAAATCCAGGCTGTAGTCGAGGAAAACTCTCCACACAACCGGTCGCATCCGGGAAATCGACTGGACCCAAAACAGTGACACTCCACTGACGATTATATTTTGATAAATATGTAATCATTTTGATTCTGCTATTAATCAAAGTCGTATGAAATTAAATTATAAGCCCTTACACATTCAATATTACAGTATTTACGTTGAAATATGCGTTTTTTCGGTTTTTAGTGAATCTATAAGCAAGTTAGATGCAATTTATATAAGTATAATGTATGTCTGTCTGTTTTTCATGCAAGCACATATCCTTTGATTGACCGATATGAAAAATTTCCAAAGGTTATCTAACATTACAAACAAGTACAAGAAGGATCTATTTCAGGGATGTCCAACCGGTCGATCCCGATCGACCGGTCGATCTTTAAGCAAAATTTGGTCGATCCCGACGACTTTCGTGAATTTTGAAAAAAATATATTACTTTATATAAATATATGAAAAATAAAATCCCGGAGATCGAACTCTTTAACTCGACTTGATTTGTGTTCATCTGCTAATTTGAATTTAAGTTTGAAGAAAGAAAAAAGAAATACCTTAAATACATTTCCTACAAGAATCATATTAGAAGTCGATCCAGAGACAATTTTAAATTGAAAAGTAGCTCCCAAGACAAAAAAGGTTGGACAACCTTGATCTATTTCAACAGATTCCCCATTGCAAGAGCGATGAATCCTTTTCGAACTGTATGGATTATCGCTGCATCATTACGTGCCAAAATATAAAAAATAGCAAAAAATCGAGCAAATCCATCATCACACAGATTGTTTAAAGCCTTATTTTGCTTTATTTGGCCGATATTTTGTCCTTTTACAAAATATAAAAAGATCAAATGTTTGAACTATTATCAGGTGTATTAAAAAGTCTTTGCCGATTGTTTTTTTTTTGCCTATGATTAATCTTTGCCCTTTACCAATGAAATAATGTATGCAATGTTTTCATTTTCATTAACAAAATCTTACAAAACATAATTTATTTCATTACTACCAATAGGTTTTCGTGTTTTTCAATTCCTATTTTGAAAAATTCTTCCAGTTTAGAGTCGAAATATGTGCCAGTATGATTTTCGACTTCAATTGCAATTTCTAAAGCGTTTATCCTTTAGAGCAGCGGTTCTTAAAGTGGGGTCCGCGGACTCCCGGAGGTCCGCGAAACCATTGCCGGGGGAATATGATATTTTCGTGGAAATATTTACGGAATACATTAAAAGAAGGTCTAATTTGAACAATTTTGATTACGAAATGCTTGTTTGTTGAGTCTCAAGAAAGATGTAAAATATTAGGATGGGTCCGCGAAAAAAAAATTTTTCAAGAGGGAGTCCGCGAAGAAAATTTTGCTCACAGGGGGGTCTGCAGACTACATAAGTTTAAGAGAATATGCCAAAGATCGAAAACGTTGATTATCCGTCGGAGCCAGATCTAGTGAATATGGAAGGTGTGGAAGTTCTTCCCATTTTAATTCCCTGATTTTTTCAGTCGTCTTCTCAGCCTTATTGGATCGTGCATTGTCGTTTGCAGAATCACTAAATTTTTCCAGATTAATTCTCGACGTTTGACCCTACTATTTCCAATTGCTGACAATATATACATCTGCAGTGATTATTTCGCCAAATTTCATACATTCATAATGAAAAATTCCTTGAATATCCTACCAAACGCACAAAAGAATCTTGCGGGTCGTCAAACCAGGCTTCGGAGTCAGAAATGGTTTTTGTCTCAATGAAAGTCATTGACATTTACGACTTTTATTATCATAAATAACCCACTATTCATCCCCAGTCACAGTTAGGTGCAATAAGGGCAAAAAAGTGCAAATCGAGGATATGTTTCCACATCAAAATTTAAGCGTCTTTGGGGCGTCTTTCAAACGTTGGTTACCAAACGTTTGAATTTTGAAAACCAAAATCGACACATCGCAATGGGAACACTTCATTGTAAATTTAATCTATGGTTTTTAGTGATGCTGTCCTTGTCGTGTCTGGACACAAACTGAGCTCAAACAGACCTATCAAAATCGTCAAGAACTTATCGGCATACCTAATAGATGTTACAATGGTTGACAGACTTGGCTTTTTTAATTGTTGGAGTTCAGTTGATCACACAAAGTATAATCGCTTCAAAATCTAACCCTGCTTTGGTTGTGTGCCCGCGCCACAGAAAGTTTGGGAACTCCTGATATATATATACGATAGATAAGTCGAGGATATATCAATGGTATGATACAACCGATTCACAGAAACCGATGCCTAAAATACCCTGAGTTCGCTGAACCAGCTCGTTATAACTTTTCTACAAACGTAATAGCCCCCTAAATTTAATAACTTATTTAAGGTAGATTTTCGGAATATCGACAAAGCTTCCTGAAAAACCATTGAGAAAAATCGTCTGAACTCACCGAACTTTTTCATTGTTAAATCGACATCAACGGCTATTTGAAAAACGTTCTTAGAAACCTACGCCATTAAAGCGATTCCAAGAACTGCTGAAAAAAACTAAAAATATACTTAATACTGCTGCATTTGGCTCGGCAAAGACGAAAATAAGATTTTCTACGATTCTTCTTCCTGAGATGCTATATTCGCTATCGAACGTAGGCGAATTCCGAACGAGATTTCTCCAGGAATTTTTATGTGGGTGTTTCCCATTGCTTTCCAAATTCCCATTGGTTAAATAAGGATAAGATTATTTGATAAGGAATTTTTATTTATCGCATCAATATTAATGTTTTACTATATAATTTACAGTAAAATCCTGAATCAAACTGATCAACTGGAAATATTAATACTTGCGATCTGCCAAAATCTTTTGTAAAATTATTTTTTTCCCCAGTTTGAATTTGAACCCTATAATAAGAGAATAAAGACTAAGACATTAATATATCACTATAGTTCGTAGGATTTTTTTCTTCTTCATTTACGATCGTTTTTTTGCAATCTCTTCTTTAAAAAAATATCATACGAATTTATTGAGTGATTTATTATACGATATTAATATATCCAATCGACCCACAAATCAGCCAAATCTGATTGAAGTTTGAATCAAAAAGACATTGTGAACGAGAAAATAATGGGGTTAAAGACTTGAACATCAACCCTTTGAGTAGTGAACTGATTTAGAATCATCAAAATCTTAGATGCTATATTTGCTTGTCCGCCACTTATCATCATATAAATCCACTTATCTGTCAAGACCGCCGCAGCGTGTATGAAGCTAGTATTTAAATAAATAAACACCGTCGATAGCACACAATATTCGGCAATTTCTTCAAGTAAACATAAACAATACACTTGAAATCGATTCATTATATCATTCACACATCATTATTAGTCGATAAATTTGGGTTAACGATCTATACAATCGTACGATGTATGCAATATATTTTATCCGTTACACTCTACGTCTCTGTCTGGCTTCGAGCTCAACGTGTAAGAATGTTCTTACTGAATCACTAGAATTCGCTCGCGAACAGGCGAGCGAATAGGGCGCTCTCGGGGACAGAGTCCCTGGGCGGCTTACCGCCCCCACGTGCTTGTCGGAATGGCCGCGCTAGCGCACGGGTCCGTTCTTCCATCGGGCCGTGATGTTTTGGGCAAATCGATGGGAATAGACGGGCGTCGAATAGAAAGACTCTTTTCTAAATAACTATATATTCCATCCAGAGAGAGAGAAAGATCTGGCTGGCAGGAGGGACGGCCTCCCGCATCCAAGGCTAAACGATGACTCTCCCGACTCCCGCCTCCTGCGCATCACTCCCCAACCGGCAACCGTTGCAAGAAGCGATCCGTCGAAATGTCTCCGTAGGGCCACAAGAGATGGCGCTGTTAAAATAACACATTGCACCCGAAGAGAGACGGAAGATTTCGCTGTTAATCTGACGCATTAAATCTGCACAAATTAACATCGAAAAGATAGAGAGAATCGTTTATAGTATGCGTGTGTCTGTGCGCAACATAAAGAAACCACTATATCATCAGCAAGCCAATTTTTTTTTATATATTTCACAACACATGTGTTTTAAACTATTATAATTATTAAATAATATAAACAAATTCTTGGACTGAATACGAATTAATTCCAATTGATAAATCATAAAATTCCGGCTCAAATTATTAAATTTATCGATTTGAAGACTGAATTCTTAACATGTCGAATGACTTCCATTCATTTTTGTCTTGATCAATGAATCATGATTGAAATTTGATTTGCTTTTTACGAGTATTAAAAGCTTTCGATTGGACAACATAAAAAAATGAACTATAGTAGATTTAGGCTCGGATATGGAAATAATAGAGGATGAATTTGGGGTAAGTTTGAATTCAATCGATTGTGATTATTATCAAACATTCGAGGCCTTCATTCCATACGCTAATTTAGCACGTGTCTTCATTGTCCATTTATTCCATTCTTATATAAAGTGATTTTTGATGATACATTTGTTAGGCGAGGCCTCGAAAGCACACTTAAAATGTATTCTTTTGCCTCACTATTTGGATTTGAACCGGCAGATTTATGGGAAGAATTCATTAACTAATCAATGATATCAACGCTCGATCAACGCAATATATAACACCTTTTTGCTTTTGTAGTCCAATTTGGCAATGTATAACACCGTCGCTTTTTTTGGTGTCTATAGGAATAATCTTGTTCAAATTAACCCCCGCCTGTGTTGGTGCAAAGAAATCGGTATACAAAAGTATGTGTCCACTTTGAATGTTGCGTATAAATTACAATCGTCCCGCTTTCGCCCGAATCCCGGAGGACTGTCCATGCGATACGGATTCAATTTGAACGTACCGAAAGAAAGCTCATAATGAACCCCAAACGATTATCGCCAGATACGTTCTGGCTTTCATTCTTCGCGAGCTTTTAAACGTTGGGGTTCGGCTTTGTCCCGCGGGATTTCAACCCCAATCCTCCTTCAGGACCCACAGCAGCCGCCGGCTCGACTGCGGTAGACTGTGTACAATCTTTGCCATCAAAATACGAGACGGGACGAAAGAGGAGAATGGGGCGACCTTCAATCGGATTAGATTGATTGTTTTGATGGATGTTAGCAAAAGGGAATCAGATCGATCCTCTCCCGAATACTCGAGTTTCCTCGTCGTTATCGTTGCGTCGTCAATCATCTTTCTTGGTTAGTCATACTACTTCAGATGAGGATAATAGGCTCTTTATGCCATTCGCTGTTTTGCGAAACAGATTAAAAACATTTGTCTATTGGAATTAATTAAAATATTTTTTAAACATTTTTAGTCAAATATAGTCGATATTTCACAGACTTTTTCTTGGAGTATTCTAAATCTATAATAAAATTGTTTACATGTTCATAACTTTTTTTAACTCCATTTGATGATATACAGGATCTTTCAATACAGACGCTCGACATTTGTTGGATTATAGCGGCCATGTTATTAAAATAGCATCTATCAAATTTATTGTGAATTATTTAATAGTGTATGGCAAATCTCCATGGAATATTACAGCATTGAATAATGCGTGTAAATTATCAAATATTCAAAATCAGTGCTTCATTCGAGAAAAGTTTCGCCAGAAAACTCATCTTTAGTGATGAGACCCATTTTTGGATGAATGAATATATGAGAAGCATTTTTTTCGGATATAATACTATGCCAATGCTTACGAGATACACCAGCATCAAATGCATCTCGAGAAAATCCCTGTTTGGTGCGGATTTTGGTCTAGCAGAATCATCAGAATCGTTTAGACTTCTTCCTTTGGAACTATCTTAAATTGCAGGTATTTCAGTATAAACCTCAAACAACTGAAGCCCTCAAAGTCAACAAAACGAATGTCATACAGCAAATTCAGGCAAAGTTATGCGACAAAATCATCGAAAATTGAACCGCCCGAATACGTGCTACCAAGCAAAGCCGCGGCGGATATTTGAACGATGTTATATTTCATATTTAATGCCATAAAATATTCTTTTAAATACAAAGAAATCGACTGAATATATCTTATACACAACTTGTTTTATTTACATTTAAAAGTTGAGCGTCTTTATTGAAAGGTCTGTTTATTTTAGCGAATCCGATCAATGCAAATGCATTTTATAAACTCACAAAAAAGATAGAATAAGGTTTACTTGTAGGTGTTATTTTTCATCTTTTTACAGTGTACAAGTTAGTATTTGTCGCAGATCGTTGACTCTTATTGCGTTTTTTTGCGTTTCTCATTCATCTTTATTTGTTTAAATTGTTGCACAATGTTGCTTCAAAGAAATCGGCGTACAAGATATTAATCATAAGCGAATGAACAAAGTTTGTTTCCATTTAGACTTCTATTCAAGTTCTAATTCGTCGCCTCAATCTTACGTCGGGATGGTTCTTTGTGCTTGTCTAAATCTAGCGGATCTCTTTCTCAAGCTCAATTAAGTTTATATTGATGAGTTCCTCTGCAAAATTTTCCAAGAGTTGATTGACATCTTCATTATCAACTCCCAGACTAAGTTTTTAAAAAAAACAAGGCTTTATACTATCATTTTTTACGTTCCTAGAAAAATATAAATCAATATCTTTTCTCCTTAATTTTCTCTCTGAAAAACTAATGGCAAAATACTTACATATTTGAATGAACCCCTTCAACGTTACGTATCACTGCTAAAAGTGTCATCCGTAGTGACACAATCTTTTCACCGCTAGCAGATACGTACGTCATATCTAGTATACGAAAATAGTACATCATCAAGTTCGAACAAATCAGTTTCCGAGATGAATCATTCTTACATCTGAGCCATACAACACTGCAATCGGACATATCCGTCATTTTCTATTGAGGTTTGCTTAACTTTCACAATGTGGATATATCCGTCATACCCACTTTACAAGGACTTGGGTCTTGACGGATATATACGTCATATCCACTTAAGGGGTTAGGGTATTTATAATCGATTTTTTGCCCAATAAATCATTCCTATTTAGATATATCCAAAAAGTTAGCGCTGTGGCTTATGCTGGAGGTATTCCTTAGTATTTAATAATGTATATTCTACTACTGATACTGAATCTTCCCACTGCAGACTGTTAAAATTTGAAAAATCAATCAAAATCTGATAAATATTTTCATATTATCTATCTTAGTAGAATCCAGTTAGAATGGTTTCATCCATTTTGCGTCAAGATCTGGGAAAACTGGGAAAATTATTCTTCGCAAGTGATTTTTGATCGGGATGATGAATGTCGTCAAAACTGAATGCGATTGATTTATTTTGGATTTCAAAATTGATTTAACTATTAACATATGAATATATTGTTTCTTACATCGAAACACTCTTTTAATACTTCTAAACCAATGTCTACTTTATGAACTTTCAAATTACGATAGTCATTACGTTGAAGTACGGTTTATTTTGTTTTTAGTGAATCCAGTTCCAGCACATCCAGAATCAAATTAGAAATTAGTAAAATAAGTTAAACTCTGGTTTATTTTAAATTATCATAAACTTAGATGCTATATTTGCTTCTCCGCCAATTATCATCGAAAAAATCCACTTATCTCTCAGGACCGTCGCAGCGTGTATGAAGCTTGTACATAAATAAATAAACACTGTTGATAGCATACAATATTCGATCATTTCTTTGCGTAAACATAAATTATACACTTGAAATCGATTCACTATATAATTCACACATCATTATTAGTCGATAAATTAGGGTTAACAATCTATACAATCGTACGATATACGCAAGATACTCTCTCCGTCTCTGTTTCCTTCCAAATTCAACGTGCAAGACACCTTCCGTCACTGGATCACCGGAATTCGCTCGCAAATAGGCGACTGCACCGTCATACGGGATAGCGGAATTACTTACTATATTTAAATGATAAGTTTTGTAGTTTGTCGTAGAGACATTATGCGCCTGTTCTGCACCGCTTCTACTATATGTATGTATCTAATATACGTACAGCAACCATTACACCAGTAGCAAACATATTTTATTATATATATCGAATACCCGGCATGCGTTGCAATAAGCGCTTAATAATTATTTGAAAAGAAACGCAGTACGTGGTTTATTGCTTCAGGCCACGTGTAATGCGACCCGAAGAGCTGAGATTCAAAAGCATATGGACATTCGCTCTTGTCTCGAAGACCAAGCTAACCAATAATATTTTTACTTTGCTTATGCTATTTTCGCAAGTGTAAACAATACCTTAACAAAGTTTTATTGCAATCAGATGAACGGTATGGCAGTGCATTAAATACGAACAAGCAAACATTGATTTTTATATATTAGACTATGCTTATGTTATTCGCGCAATCTTCAACAATAAATGGACGAAGTTTTATTGCAATCTGATGAAAGGTATGGCAGCGCATTACATACGAACAAACAGATATTGATTTTTATTTATAAAATTATACAATACATGAGCACATCTTTAGACAACAATTTCTATAAGGTTCTTTGCTTAAAACGCTAACGTAAATAGATAATAAATATGTGAATGTTTGTTGTTTTCGTATGTTTTTAATTATTTTTGCGTAAAATTCGCAGGATATTTTGGTTTGCACCCTTTGTGCGGGGGACAATGGCGTGCGTGATGGGTGGTGGCTGGTCCCCCAGCAGGTTGCAGGTTGCCGCTAATAGGGATTACACGGGAAGCAAAGGGACAACTATTATGTTAATGGAACCGTCGCTCGAAGGACGAGGGACTCGAGCCAAAGCTTCTCAACCTGCACACCACAGACCGCAACAAATTTTCCCGGCGCTCCGTTTATTCTCTGCGAAAAATGTTTCCATTAACACTTTTGCGCTTTATTCGCCCGTTTCATGTACGCCGTAAAGCCTTCCTCCCGAAAAGAAACTTCGAAATAATCTTTTGTGCGCCATATCAGATTTAATGACGAAACATCCTTCACATCAAATTATTTTCATAGTATCAATTTTTACCTTCCCATTCATTATCGAGTCCGTCCTTCCATTGTTTCCGAGCGAATAAATACACCCGGCGTAAACGGAAAACTTTATTTATATTCCCCGAAAAGTTTTCCATCGACTCGTTCACGATTGATGAGTACAGCCTCGAGAGTCGGAGAAGAAGAATAAAAAACAACGATATCCTCGTCGCCGGTAGCGAATTGATTGATGAAGCAA
The DNA here is from genome assembly GCA_008973525.1 of Stenopsyche tienmushanensis. Lineage (NCBI taxonomy): Eukaryota > Metazoa > Arthropoda > Insecta > Trichoptera > Stenopsychidae > Stenopsyche > Stenopsyche tienmushanensis. The sequence goes on from WACJ01000095.1 coordinate 173,366, forward strand.
TCGATGTTTATAGGAAGACATCAAGAAGAAAACATTTTGGCATCCAGTTGGCGCATCGTTCCCTTCACCCCGGGCATTAGTATCGACGACGGGGGAGAGGAAGCTACCCCCTTTTCAAAACTGGATTTTAATTGGCGTTAATGGATACGAAGAAAGCAAAATGGGGGACGATGACTCGTTGCGTATTTTCAGAGGAATTAACAAATAATATACAACACATCAAAATCACAGGCGACATACATTAACCCAATAAATACCGCCGAGAATTTGAGAATTTAAACATAAAAACTTGAAAAACCATAATAAATGTGCATAAGAAATTAGAACAATTTGTAATAAAAGTGCTATTTCAAGTAGGCTGACATTTGAATGCATAAAAACTATTTGTTTGATAAATTTAGATCCATTAATACTAGTCGATAATTATTGTTTTCCCGGATTACCCGGAATTTATTTCGTTTTTCACCAAATGAATGAAGATAGATATAAGGTATTTGAAATTTTGCAATATCAGACATTGACAATATCAGACAAATACATAATAAATCGACGGTTATAATGCTTTATTTAGTTTAGCAATCACCAGACTAATATGCGCCAATATAGTGCATACGCTAAACGTCTCGTTCAACAAATTGCGTACATAAACAATATTTTTACTATACTTATGTTATTTCCGCAAGTGTAAATAGTAATTTGACGAAGTTTTATCGCAATCGGATGAACAGTATGGCAGCGCATCAAATACGAACAAACAAAGATTATTTTTTATATATTAGATATGTGTATACAATATATGAGCAAAAATAAAATTTAAAGCAGGGTAATTAGCTTATTTGAAATGTGTTCTCTGAAGCAACAGTTATTCCAAAAAAAGTGAGATGACGCCTCTAAGGCGAACGAGCGCTCCTCTCTCATTCAATGCGTTATTGTTACTAAACTTACTTGATAAAAAAACGTTAAGTTCTGCTTTTTCGATTAAATGTCATTTCATTCTTCTCTGAATAATTTCCGCTTCAGAGCACACGGTTTAAATAAGGAAGTTTTTCTGCCGCACCATGTATATGTGTAGTTATTGAAGCAAAATTGTTAAATCTATTGTTACATCTGCTAATATATTTTTTATATCATAGCACTACATCGATCATACTTTTCCATTGGTGTCAGGTTTCTTCGTTTTAATTTTTAATGTGGTTTTTGGAATACTGTTATCTCCAAAATTTTGAGCTTACGTTTACTTAATCTCTCCAAATAAATATATCTTTATTTATGATTGATAATTACATCATAAAAATTGACCACATATTAATTTTGATGAATTTCTTTTAATTGAAATGTGTCCCTAGAGTTTTAGAAGACAATTCGGAGTATTTTTGAAGATATAGATACGAGAACAGGTAAGCTCTGTCTAAATTTGCGGGCGTGATAGCAAAAAAACTGTTTAATTTATCAATCTCATTTAAAATTTATTCTCTATAATATTATATTTTTTTCTAAATGAACCGCAAATATTGATACAAAAGTCATTATTTATACCATTTTTATTGTAAATTAAAAATAATTTTAAATTTAGCATTTTAAATAGGTATTATGAACACTATTTTTCCCGCCAATTTGATATTCCAGTGTCGAGGCGCTTCAATGGTCAGCTAATTAATCCGCCATTTTGCAAAAATTTGATGATCAAAATTTTAGGAAGTTTTTTTTGCTTTTCCCGAATATAAAAAAAATGTTGGAAATCACCTTTAAATGCGATAAGAATAAAAAGTGACATCTATGATCCAAAATATTATATAACGGTTCGAACATTTGCTAAATTATCACTAAAGCAGATCCATTAATATTTATTTCAACGGTGTATAAAATTATATCAAACCATCAATAGATGGCTTTTTCAGAACAGATTTCAGATTTAAAAAATCTGTAAATAACATCAATTTTAACAACAGATTACACACAATAAGCTCAAATGGATTATAGATAATAATGTCGTATTAAATTTAATCTTATCTCCTTATATACCATGTCAATTGTGTTTTAAAAGGCAATTATTTGACTACGAACAATGTTATATTACATGAATTTATGTTACATTTATTAGCTGTTATATACCATAGTTTTATTGTTGGTTGAATGATTTTTGTCCATGTTATTTGGCCAAATATGAAATATCTTCGAGCGAATTGAATTAACATATGACAGACTTGATTATTCATTGAATTAACCTTTCACCCGATATAATGAAGGAAAATTTTAATATTTAACAAGGGGCCTAATTCAATAGAATGCTGATGGATGATCCATAAGGTACAATGTATTTTTAATGCTGTTCTAGTCTGTTGGATCATTTAATAACCGATGTAAATCGACCATAATTATGTTCAAATGCAACAATTGTGCATTCAAATAAATGGATAAAGGGGTGTCCATGCGCATATCCTGAAATCCTTTTGTATCATCCGGATATGATAATATATATACCCATTTATGCCGTAGATTTGATGGCTATATTTGTTACGGGTAATCTAGAAGTTCAAAATTTTGTTCCATAGTCCTTGGGGTGCTATAATAAGACACCCTGAGACCTATCCTCACCCTCTGTGGTTCATAAAGAATATATGTTGGGAGGGAATGACCCTCAGGAGACAAAAATTTCCTCACATTAAAATGGTTTATAGGCGTGGGCGCTAATAATGGACACGAAGGGAACAATATGAATTGTAGACATTTATAAGGATGTTTATTATTTAATGTCCTGAAATTGTTGTTGGTGTATGGCAATTATGGCAAATTGCCTTTGATGCGTGTAAAATATTCATAAGGCAAGAAATTTATTGACCATGAAGACTCAATTTCCGATATTATAAGCACGCATTGTTTGGGAATAAAACACTAAGGCCATCGACCATCAAAGCAGATCTTGAAAATTTTGGTTGAAATATGACTGTTAAAACACACTATAAGATTTTGTTCCGATGGGTCCTATGTCTCACCCATTTGAGACATATGTTTATATTTAATAGTTCAACGTCTATGTATCGCCATGGCGCACTTTTAGTAAAAATATTTAGCAAATACATAACGTGTTTAGACAATGATAAAAAAATAAACAACATCCTGTGCTCATATTAGGCTGTTTCTGATGAAAAGGGTTCCTATAAATGCAACAATCAGGGTTTATAGCAGCAGTGATGAATCAGATTTTCGATCAAATACATCTCCAAAAATTGCCAACAGTAGTCCAATATGGGAAATTATTACCAATAATGAATATTATAGTCCTAATATACATTTTTCCGTTGATTAAAAAATATTATAAATTGAAATTCTACGAACGTGTACTATAACATTAAAAAGATCGCAAAGGATCGATGTAAAATGCATCATATTCAGCTCACAAAAGTCATGGGACAAATTATGTACAGGATACGGCAAGATAACTATAATACCTTATTTGAAACGGGTGCTCTGACGCGACAGTTATTCCAAAAAGGGTGAGGTGACGCCTCTATGGCGAACGGACACTCCTCTCTCGTTCACTGCATAATTGTTACTAAACTTACATGATAAAAAACTTTAAGTTCTGTTCTTTTGAATAAGTGTCATTCCACTCTTTTCGAAACAATTATCGCTTCAGAGCGCACGTTTCAAATAAGGAAGTTTCCCTGCCGCATCTTGTACATGCGTAGCCATTGAAGCAAAATTACTATTTTTTTTGTTATCTCACTTGAAATATTGGCTTATTCATCTGCTAATATTTTTCTTAGTTCTTCCACTGATGTTATTACATGTTTTTGGTTTTTATTCGAGAACATCCCAAAGAGTTACAACAGATTTAAGATCATAGCACTACATCCACCATACTTTTCCATTGGTGTCAGGTTTCTTCGTTTTAATTTTTAATGTGTTTTTTGAATACCGATTTTCAATAACAAACTTGATTTTTTTGTATGAAAACCTAAATATGTACATAGGGTACAAATTAAACCTGTGTCTCATAACGTAACGTACATTCTAAGTTACTTAAAATAATTAAAAGTTCACAATCTGCATGATAACAAATCTATTTGTTTTCCCACAGCAACAGTTCAACACATCCAAACAAAAAGGTTAAGGACCACTGATCGCAAATGAAATTAATACTCCGGATGGATTAGGCCAAAAAGAGAACCCAATAAGTTGGGGCTACCGCACATTGTCTAATGTGGTGGCTTCGTCAGCAGGGTCTGATTCATACACATATGGAACACCCGATAAATATAAACTTGATTATAAACGCAAACATTGAAGTGTGCGGGTTCCCCGAAGGAGATTCGTCGATAATTAATTGAAATCTATTAAATGCCAGCGAAGAACCGCAAATGGGGAAAACGTCGTAATTAATGTATCGATTCATTGTTTATATCAAGATCATTGTCTTTTATATTGTAAGCTACGATAACATCATCTATTTCAGCGATTCGGCGAAACGTTATATCATTTACAATAAAAACTCGCCAGATAAGGGATTACTCCGTACATAAACGTTCCTATTAATATTTTAGTCATTAATTTGGAATTACGACATAATATATCGTCTAAATGGCGCGACTAAATTGAAAGCCCGTGCGGTGGCGTACGCACGCTCAAATAAGAGTCGACCGAGAGCCTTGGCCGCGGGAAAACTTGTACTCCCGTCGGCTTCTCCGATTTCGCAACTGCGCTCTTTCTCTTAGCATAACTAAATATCTTAGCCATAACACATGTTTTCCAATGATAAAAGTTAAAGGAAATCACCATAATTATGCAACGATAAGTTTCATCACTGTTATCCGATATCATTAGCCTTCAAAAGACTTTATTGCCTCGATTCTTAAGGGCTTCCTCGTTTTGATGTTCAATTACTTTTGGAAGCTTCCATCAGAATCCTTATCGTTGATGCCATAATCGCTTTACACCGATTACTTTCTGTCAGCTCCTATCAGCGTAAGACAATCTTCAATTCGAGGCAGAGTCAATTGTAAATAAGCACTGTTGATAGCATACAAGACCACGTCATTTTTTTACATAAACAATACACAAGAAATCCTGCTTTAGAAGGAAATGATAATCGGACAAAGACTCATTCAACAAGCAGCGACGATCAGGAAGCAATTAAATAAATAAACACTGTCGATAGCACACAATATTCGGTCATTCCTTCAAGCAAACAAATTACAAACATGAAATCGAAATCATTATTAGTCGATAAATTTGGACAAACGATCTATACAATCGTGCGATGTACGCGGGGAAGCTCTCCGTCTCTGTCTCCCGAACTGCGCTACGTTCTCTCTCTGTCTCTGTCTGTCTCCGAGCTCAATGTACAAGAGTGCTCTTTCTGAAGAGTGGAGGGGGGATGCCAGGCCCTGGCACAGTACTCCTTTTAGGGTTTAAAGAGGTAAGACACAATTTTGTGTCCGAATTCCAGTGATTCAAAAAGAGTGTCGACTAATAATGATATCCGAGTGATATAATGAATCGATTTCAAGTGCATTTCATGTGTATTGTTTATGTTTTTGCAAAGAAATTATCGAATATTGTGTGCTATTTCTATCGACAGTGTTTATTATTTTATATACAAGTTTCATACACGCTGCGACGGTCCTGAAAGATAAGTGGACGTGTACGGATGATAAGTAGCGGACATAAAAATATAGCATCTTAGTTTATGATGATTTAAAATTAGCTCACTGCTCAAAGGGTTAATAAAAAGATTCCGGAATCTAAGCCATTATACACTTGGTCTTCTTGATCGAATTGGGGTAAATGTTGGGGTAAAAGTACCATTATTCGATTCTAATTCAGCTATGATGATAACCTATATACCAAGTGTTCCCACAGAACCACAAATGCATTTGGGTTTATATTATGTGATAAATGATTTACAATCTTCCAAGAACTTGATTCGTTCAATGCCCTGTGCTTATGCATCGGTTGCACCTGCCTAATTGCAACTCTGTCGTTAACGAAAAGCAGTATAACGAAATAAAATCATCATGCTAAAAAAATATATCTTCAAAAGGACGATATCTTTGATGGAAATGGTGCAAAATTAAATGCTTCAAATGAAGATTTATGAAGTTGAAGTCAATTGTGGAAAATAATCCTACGAGCTTATTGAGTGAAGATAAAGACATTTTTGTGTTTTTGACTACTAAGGCATGGTATGAGTCAAACTGCATTTTCTGAAATCTGGAAACATTTCGATATAAACGGGATTGCTTCGCACAACTACCACCAGTTACGAATTGCTGATCAGAGCCGCTTTATGTCTTGCATTGTAGCCAAATATGACTCACGAAGGAAACCCATACGCTGAAGAAAGTATTGAGCGTTTCCGTCGAACTCCCAGCAAAATATAAATTCATGAAGAACATTTCAGAAATCCACAAGCAAACAACAGTCGTCTTACATAATACTGAATGTTTCCCAAAATGAAAAATATTCGCCTTACTCTTATCTTGTTCCGCAAACAATGAATCATGAAGATTTCCGAGTCCCCCATCGCAATCATAATAACGATAACGCAAAGCAATAATCGTCATCAACATTTTGCAAGATCGACGTCAGAAAGGTCACTTAAAACCGGCTGCGCGCGCAGGTCTCCGTTATCCAAATTACGCGCTCCCTAAAACGCTGCAAAGTGTCCGGAACGAGTTTCGACCGAACTCGGCACAATTTTTTCCACAAAAACAGGATTCGGATGCGAAAAATGCTAAATAATAAGCATTTTGATAAACCTGTCCTACGACATGTTTTCGCGCTTCTAGTCGGAATACCGGGGAAAATAACCGTTTGCAAAATTATAACTGTTTTCGCATAAGAAGGACAATGACCACACAGCAGATAACGATTTTACCGTATTTTATAAAATGTGTGTCCGTTTTCATGCTTTGGTGCTTTTAGTCTTAATGAAACTCCTTGGCGATAAATCAAACGTTCCATATTCAGAATGTGATGAGGAAATTTCTCAATCTCTCATTCGCGTATAAATATTTACGCTGCGTTTCGATGCTAATTGTATGATGACGAATTATGCGACAAAGACACGCTTTTAACGCCCTTGGCATAAATACTTCAATTTTTAAAGTGTTTCCACCAGAATTTAAATTTGAATGTAAAGTCGATTTTTCTAGTATGAGAGAGAGACTCCAGCTGCGAGACCGCTTAAAATCCAGCGGGAAGAACAAGTCTTCCCGCATCCAAGGTTATTGGTCAAATATTTTGTTTGTTTTTTTTGTGTTTATACGATGTTTTATACCTCACACTACAATCACATTAGAATCAATGTTAGAAGTTCAATCTTCGTTTAATAATAATGAAATAGATATCAAAAGTCAACATATTGCAAAACAAATCATTATCGGCCAGATCAAATATTAAAGTGTATAAAGCCTTAATAAGGCCGGTGATGATTTACAGGGATGACGCTTGGATCATTACTGTTTGCGATGAGCTGCACCTCGAGAAGTTCTAAAGAAAAAATTAAGACCTTTCTGTGATCAAACCTAAGGCATATCAGGATGTGATGGACATGTACGGTAAATTGGCGAGGTTTCCGCAGGAAGACCAGCTTCAAACAACGTGCACCCGAAGGTGCGTTGGAGGAGGAAGGACAGAGGTTATTCTAATTTTAAAGGATGCTATTTAGCGGAGTCAATGCCACTACGACATCAACTTCAGTTTGAAGGGGACTACAGCAGATGATGGACTGCAGGAGCTACCCCTTCCCCATGGTACTCGTTCGAGCAACCTAAAGCCGTTCTCCCCTGTACACATTAAGCTTTTTAGGATAATGGTGAGGCCTTTGGCATAGACCCCATCAGCTTCTGTAATCAACAGTTCCGCACACTCCTTTGCGGGTACACAGCACAGGATGAGCTGCGTACCCAACTCATGTTATCTGGGCTTCAAGGCTGTAACTGACAAGGCTGCTTGCGCAGGACCTCTACTCCACTTCGTTACCCCCAGGGGTTCGACTGTTGCCCACGGGCATAGGTTTGCTCAATAAAAGTGTACATTGAGGTGCAAAACCGCGATTACTTTTCCATGTCAGCAAGGACACGCTCATCGTTGACTTTGAGTAGCCACTTGCGCTCTGAGCGTGGGTGAGAGCTAGCTAGTTGTCTTATTTCTAAATTAGTTTAAACTAGCTAAAAAAATGAGTATATAGATAATTTGATTATAATAAATATATATAAAAGTTTATGGGGAAGGGACCTAGTCTCGCTTGCGACCCCATTGGCGTGAGCCACCCATTTATGCTAACCGTTGAGGGTGTTTCCATAGTCATAAAGATCATAGAAGGGCTCGGGTTTGCATTTTTCACCAAAAATGCGACCAAAAGTCCTTAAAGCCCTAAAAGAGGTGGACAATATGGTCTGTGTGCCCAACCGGTCCGCCTTGCAGACCGCTGACCCTTTGAATGAGCGCCTCGCCATCGGATGCCACGCTCGGACATGTCTGCAGAACATGGTGGGTGGGTGGTCGCATGGACACTCCGAAATCGAAGAAAAACCAAACCTAAAGAGCGAAGCCCTAAAGTTCTCGTGCCCTGAATTGGAAGGAAAAGTTGAGATCGGACGGACATCAACTTAACCTTTTGAGTAGTGAGCTAATTTTAAACCTTCATAAACTCAGATGCTATATTTATATATCCGTCACTTATCATCCGTACAGATCCACTTATCTGTCAGGACCGTCGCAGCGTGTATGAAGCTTGTATATAAATAAATAAACACTGTCGATAGCACACAATATTCCATAATTTCTTCAAGTATACATAAACAATACGCTCGAAATTAATTCATTGTATCATTTACATACCATTATTAGTCGATAAATTTGGGTTAAAGATCTACACAATCGTACGATGTACACAAGATACTCTGTGTCTATATGTCTCTGAGCTCAACGTGTAAGAATGCTCTTTCTGAATCATCGAAATTCGGACACAACTCTTGTGTCTTACCTCCTGAAATCCCTGAAATCATTACACACAGAGCTTCCAGCTCCAGAGTAGAAGTAGTAAAAGCAAAGAATCACAAGGATGACGGACTATAGACGAGTCGCCGTTCGAACAGCCGTAGTCATTCTCCCCTGTGTACCCTGGGCTTAGGAAGATAGTGGTGTCGCCTTTTGCATAGAGTCTTCCTGCTCTTACTATAATTGCGGGTTTCCACATTACACTGTTATCTGGGTTACCCCAGGAGCGTTTGATAAGCAAAGCAAAGTTATTCCAGGGGTTCAACTGTTACGAACGTTCAACTCCGATCCGAATGGGTTAAGAGCCTCTCCGTTGTTCTTTAAACGATATAGTGTGATATTTTGGCTTAATTTTTCTCAGCTTAAGATCTCAAACATCAATAATTAACTCGACTTAAGGCGTGACTCCCATCGCCCGCATGTCTATTAATGTGATCATCGTCATCACACACATGACAACGACGGTGGATTTCTTAGCACCAATTTGTCCGAATTAACTGGACGATGCTCAAAAGCAGAGGCAAAGACAATCCCAACATTGCTCCTCGTAATAATTATAGATATGCTATTCGAATGAGAAGTCGTTTATGTAATAGAAAAACAGGTTTTACTTTACTAGACACCGGGAACGATTAATGACTATAGTATTACTGCGGTTTGCGTCGGCAGAACTAGAAAATGCAGAACGCTGCAAATGTTGATTAATCATTTGAAAGTCACTACTACATTACGATTGCGTAAATATAATGCTAATATTTTTATTTTCTTTTAAATAAAATAGTTTGAGAATTATACTGAAAATCTGGAATCATAACGAGCATACAAATTCGCAGCGTAATAAATTATGACCAGACAACATTCAAAAATAAAATATGAAACATAGTGCAAGTTTACGCAATAAATAAATTTATCATCACCATTATGGCTTTTATGGGCGCCATATATTTGGCTTTCATCCTTATGAAATTGTATTCAGATGTGCCAATATTTTACAATAAAAACATTTCAATCCAACGACGATGAATTTGGATCCTACATTTGCCCTGTATAAAACGCAGCACAATGTACAGCAGCATGATCTATCATCGCGAGACATATCTGTGATCGTGAATAAATCTAAGATCATTAACTACTTGTACATTCACTTTGCATATAAAGAAATTTTACAGACGTGTTGCAATTCGGATGTTGCTTAATAGGGACGGATGATAGTTCAATAATAACCGATCGTCGAGCGATACTATGCAGCAAATTTGCAAAATTGACGTTCTTTCCCCACGTTTAATTAAAATTTGAAACGGTTTTAAATATTCGTAGACATATTCATACAATTAAGGTCTTTTCCCAAGATTCCACGAAAGCATTCTATAAATACACAGCAGTCGTTCCTCCAATTCAACGATCTCTCCATACAAGAAGAGGTCGTGCAAACCAGTGAACTTTGAAACAATTATATAGCACACACTATCGTCGAGATAATTTCGTCGTAAAAGACTGCATTGTTTTGCTAGAAAACGGTAAAAAAAATTTTAAATTGTATTCGAAAGCGCATCAAAATTTTCCCAAAAATTCAAGTGAACCTAGTAATTTATTTGCTATAACAATGCCTCGAATGACTGCAAAAACATGAATTTGTGCAGCCATTACATCGCTTTAACCTCTTTGAATTGTGAGCTAATTTAAAATCATCATACACTTAGATGCAAATCCACTTATCTGTCAGGACCGTCGCAGCGTGTATGAAGCTTGTACATAAGATACTCTCCGTCTTTGTCTGTTTTAGAGCTCAACGTGTAAGAATGCTCTTTCTGAATCACTGGAATTCGGACAAAACTCTGTGTCTTACGTGTTTGATGGGTTAAAATAATATTTGATATTGGGTTTGAATTTAGTACTTGAGAGACCCTTGGCGCAATTTAAGTTTGAAGCCCCCTGGACCCATTTGGTTGGCAGAGAACGGCCTAGTTTTTCAATTGAAGGGTGGTATTTAAACCGCAATTTCTACATGAGCCGTGTATTTCAAGGGATAAACATGTTCTTTAAATTACACAGGCGCCTATAGGGAAATCCGCCATTGAAGTTGTTGTATAATAATATTGTATGTACCAAAAAGTGCAAGAAATGTGATGCACATGAAAAATGATCGACCGAATGTCTCTTCAAATGAATAAAATCGAAAACCTTATTAACATTTTTACAAATTGTGTGTATTATTTATGTTTACTTGAAGAAATTACTGAATATTGTATGCTATCGACAGTGTTTATTTATGTATGTACAAGCTTCATACACGCTGCGACGGTCTTGACAGATAAGTGGATTTGTATAAGGATAAGTGGCGGACAAGCAAATATGGCATCTAAGATTTTGATGATTTTAAATTAGCTCACTACTCAAAGCCATAATCTAAACAGCTTCGAACCAGAACTGAACCGATAATCGTAAGAACCGGAATTAAATCGGTTCGAAAATATCGGTTTTATCGGCTTGGTACACGTCTTGCGCAAAAGAGAGTTTGGTTGATTTTTGTGTAGATATAATATATTACCTTCACCATTCTTGTGCAGAATTTGTTCGATTGTATTCATCTAATAATACTATAATCATTACTCCATGTTCATCGTATTAATTTTACTATTAAGTACTATAAGTTGAAACACCCAAACTTATAAAGAAACACTTACAAATTTTAAAAATGAATCACCCGGAGCTGAATCGAAAACCGCTATTTCCCGGACCGATAACCGTAATCGAACCAATATAAATACTTAATTAAATACTTACTAAGTATATAATGCCGATTTTAAGCAGTAATATTGAGCATGAACCAGTCGATCAGTATTAAATAATATGTGATTTTAAAAAGATGTGGAAAATCGTTCAATGCCCCTAAACATCACATCTGCTCTTCTTTATGCTCCATGGGCTTGAGATATAAGATCTGTTTGTAATAGAGTATATAAAATCATTCATTCAGCATTAATTTGTTCATCTCCTCGATATCATTCTTCCAGGAAGATGCAAAAACCGTCATACGTCGATGATGTGACTAATTTTCATTCTGAATGTTGCATACATTAGCAACAAAATTGAGAAGAAATACAAATATTAGGTTATCCCGAAAGAAATCCATTTTTTTCGCGAAGGCATGCTGTAAAATAACTCATCTTTTGTTGAAAAAACTCGGTCAGATGCAGTTTTTATTTGAAGGTGACGTCAATAAACGCAGTTTGTTTAAGAAGTTCATAATAAATAACTCCAGAAATATTGCACCAAATACATAAAACAATCTTTCGAATTATCAATCCTGACTTTGGCGATGGAATTGAAGATTCAATTTTTTTACATGATTGTTTATGATTGATTTCTCATCTCCAATGATAATTTGCAGGGCAAAAGCGTGCTTTCTTTGTGTTGACAACAATTATACACACATGTTCTGCTTTATTATCCGTAGACAGTTCGTGCGGCATCCAATTATCCATTTTGCTCACTTTGTCAATGCGCTTAATTCTGACATAATTCTTCTATTGATTGGCAAAGATTTGATTCATTCAAATCTATTTAGATCTATAATATACTAGATGTTCAAAAAATATTTTATTAAGGAGATATTTCCTCTTACACGCCTTGGTACAAAAAGAGTTTAAACGAAAGCGTACGGTAAATAATGAATTTCTTTCGGGAGGACCTAATATGAATATAAATATACAACGTTCTTCGGTTCAAAATACCACTCTATATTTACAGCACTCAACCTAGAAAGCAGTGAAAGTAATTTTCAACACACTCACTCTGTTGACTCATGGGGTGATTCTTCATAAATACTTCAAAACTCTTTAATATCGATTGCAAAGTGAATGAAATTATTAACTTGGGATATATGACTGTGAATAACAGTACACAGTCCTTTGTAGATTTGGAGCTTCTTCAATATCCATTCTTCCAGATAATTTTCACCTCCAATTGAAGATGTATGCCCAATGAATTTTATTTGTAACGCTTAAAACGGAGAGCAGAGAAAATAAAAGGACAGGGTTACCGTGCAAGCCTGCCAGTTTACTTCTGGAGTAGATTTTGTAAAAGAGTGATGATACTCGGTTAATGACGCCACTCCAGAACAGTTAAGGGGGAATAACAAAATTAGTCAATGATAAGAATGAATCGAGTATCTTAATTATCAAAACAAACGCCTGCTCTCAAGACAACACAAACAAAACTCGTCTTATCTTTGTTGAAAGAGCTTAATATCTTATTCGACGATAGCGATTTCAGTTAATTATATCTAAATTTTATGACAGTTAAACGATTCTTTAGAATACGATTTTTTGCTGAATAGTAATTATGAACATTTACGAATTTCTATAAAAAAAATATACTGAAAATTTTTAAACGTGTAGGGGTACCTTTACGGCACGATTTTTCCATTGATGCACGAGTCTATGATGAGACGCAAAACACCCGTCTCTGTCTTACGATTTCAGGGTTAATTGAAAATTAATGTTAAAAAATTACAAAACAATTAATGTTTTGATGTAATCAATTATTTTATCAATCTTTTCGGCACACGTTTCATATAAACGCACGGCTTCATTGACCTCGCTGTTGATAGCGCACGCCGTCTCCTAAACAATTGCAAAAATAAATTCTGAAAGTACGTGCTTTATTTTGTAAATATCTCGAATGGAGATTAGAACGCTTTTAACTCTTTGAGTATTGAGCTAATTTTAAAATCATCATAAACTCAGATCCTATATTTGTATATCCGCCACTTATCTCTCAGGACCATCGCAGCGTGTATGAAGCTTGTATTTAAATAAATAAACACTGTCGATAGCACACAATATTCGGTCATTTCTTCAAGCAAACATAAAGAATACACTTGAAATCGATTAATTATATCATTCATATATCATTATTAGTCGATAAATTTGGGTTAACGATCTATACATATGCATAATCCATTAGATTCCGAAATTAAGCTATTCCGATTACAATTAAATCAATTTTCTTAGATTTCTGATAACACACAATTAACGGGGTGATGCAATCCGCATAAATGCATTTAAATAGATTGTAAAAACTCTTAAATCATGTCCATTGTTATTTTATTTTAAGATTTGGTGAATGCTGCATCCGCTTTTAGATGGAAATGTCGTGTGATAATTAACAACACGCCTTATCATTAAAAGATAAGAGGCTTCCAGAAATTGTGACACATTTTGGTACTCGTATTTGTTGGCTAATTTCTTATGAAGCTTAAAAAATACAACTTTATATCGATGATGTAATGACATCAACGATAAATCTTCCAGTAATTGAATGATTGAAGAGATGTCAGGATGGCAACGTCTGCCAACAGTCGTTTCGTTCGACCAAAATCCATCACACACACAAATGCTGAAAACTACTGAAACAAAGTGTAATCGAATCGTTCGTTGAATCAACTGCATGTGACCACATCTGTGATCAAATGTGGTTGTTTTTCTCTTTATCGTCATTTCAAATGTGGTAAAAACCCCATGCAATTAATTGGACAAAATCCCAATCACAATCAATGAACCCTATTAGAACATTATCATAAACTTTTTGAGATCCAAAGGCGAATTTTTATATCAGTTCCAAGTTCATTGGCTGTTTGAATGTCAGATATTCTAAACCATTGTGTGATTGTTAAAAAATTATCTCGAAGCGTCTTCAAATAAAATTATATGATATCCCCAATGCTTAATGCATTATAGGGGGAAGATAGAATCGATTGCATGACTGTGATTTTTAGACTTGAATGAGTATTGAGACTCCGTGTGGATGTTATATCATAATAATATTATCATAATATAGCCATACGCAGTCTTCTGCAGGATTAGGATATCTTCAATATCCATTCACTCAACATTCATCCAATGGGCACCTATGTGAATATTTTCTAAAAGACGTTGTTGTTGTAATTTCTATATGAAATGTGAGCGATTTTCATATAAAAATGGGCTGTTTTCCTTGGAAAACATGTTTCGAGATAACCATGTTGGTTTTACTGGAAAGGCCTTCCTGGAATACATAGATACAAGGCCCCCCGTTCATCATAAAGGCTAGGGCGAAGATTTATGCGATCTCATTTTATGTATATCTTGTAACATGATTTGGAATTTTTCGAGGAATATAAATATATCTAGGACTATATAAAAGTACAAAACGTTCTGTATGATAAAATAAATCCAGGTTACTATGCAACGAGATTTTGTTCAATTTTTGCATCTAACTTAACGCCCGCCCCCCCCCCCCCCCCCCAACCGGAATTCCAGTTTATTTTTTAAAGTTTACTAATAGTATTATAATGTATAATATACAAAGATAGTCCCAACAATACCCGATCTAACGGATAGATGGCGTTTACTGTGGTAAAAAAATACTATGATAGAAAGTGTCTAGACGCGTTTGTATGCTTCGTATGCTCAATCAGTCCACTTTTCGGACCGCTGATATGACGAATGAGTGGCTCGCGATCGGATGCCATACCGAACATAACGATAACGGAAGAGGGATTAGAAAACTTAGTATATAATATAAAAATGGACAGAGTCAATCAATGTTGGTTTTCTATAAGGATTTGTATCCGTTTGAAACATATTTTTTTCTGATGTTGAGTGTGTAATGATGTGTATATTTAGCATCGATTTAAGCCATTTGAATGTTATGCCAAATTTTACAAATTCTTAAGAAAAATACGACGCAAAAAATGAAAAACTAGGCAAGTTTGATGAAATTGACTGATTGATGAAAAAACAATGATATAAATTAGTTTGAAAACAGTGACGATATTACACGGTAATCCGGCCCCCCTTGTAATCCGACATTTCAATACAAGTACAGTGGAACCTCGGCTTACGAGTTTTTCGGGTGACAAGCTGAGAGTCGTCAAAATTTTCGTCTAATTGGACTTGGTCTAATTGGACCAAGTTACCAGGTTATAAACCGATGAAAGACCATCTGACACTCCTCTTTTGTGCGAATGCGAGTAGCGACAAGAAGATAAAGTCTCTCTTTTTTACTCTTCGGAGAACCCGCGAGCATTCAAGAGGTGCAAAGTGCGAAAGGACAGGCTGCTTGTTATGTGGAGGTCAAACAGCAGTGCATTGAACGACGAAGAGCTGTTTATCCAATGAATAGACTCTGCTGATGGTCCTGAAATAAAACAAATACCTCCTGGATAATAATCTTCCTCTGAAAGCCATGCTAATTATGAATAATGTTCTTGCACATACCAAAAGTGTTCAAGATAATATTTTGGATGAGTTTAGTTTTATAAAAATTGTCTTTCTTCCATCCAACACACCTCTTATCCTGCAACCTTTTCTCTTTTTTTTTGCTTCTTTTCATAGTAATATATTTGGGGACTCGGAACGAATTAATTGCATTTCCATTTTTTTAAGTTAGCAAGTTAGTACAGCGTAGGACGATCCACAATTTATGACACAAAAAGATCATTTATAAGTACGGCTCGGCAAAACTTTCGAGAAAGCTAAACATTTAGAAGTGGAGGAAGCTTTTTATATGTGGTTTCTTTATAAAAAGAAACAGGCATACAGATATGTTTATAACTGCTATGGTCATTGTGTTTATGACGTTAATTCTATAATATGAAACCTTGTATTACCCATGTAAATCTCATCATTTTCGGATTACAAGTACTCCTTTCCAAAATGTTCCGGACTACAAGGGGTCGAGAGTACTCTATGGTCCGACAAATTGGACAATCCGACACTGTCTTGCAAAATGTTTATCGGATTATCGCGGGTCTGCTGTAGTATTATTTTTGGAGCCTAAAACATTATTTTGTATCAATTCTTTGTTTCATATAACAACTGTGAGTATAAAATATTACAGGGGGTCAATAACATTTTTGGTGGTAAATTTTGTCGTTTTTAGTTTGTATAATCGTTTCAGCGTTAAAATGTTTAGGACACCTGTTCTCTCACACATGCGGTGTATTTAATGTCCCGTATAAGATATTCCATTCAGTCTTGAAACGGAGCTTGTGTTGTGTTGTCGCACATTGGCGCTCGACTAGTTCGACCCTTTGTTATTATAAATCACATGTGATTGACGTTCACGAAAAATTTCATCACAGAACTTGTATCCAAAATAATCTCCAGCATTATCTGAACATTGCTGCGTGTGTTTCGATCGGAATTACACGACGAGTGCATAACAAATCCATGTGAAAGTTGAACTCTTGTGTTAACACAAACGGTTGTTGCATTGTGTGACTGGATCTTATGAATAATGCAATAATTGACTACTGCAATAAGTGCAAGTGATTTTTTATTTATGCAGAGGATCACAAAGAACATTGTTTCGTATTCAAATCGCCCACTGCGTCTGCCATAAGTATGTGATTTTTGATTTATTCAATCAATATGTAAATTCATTTGCATATGCAAAATCCAATTGCAATTCTATACGAACAACAATAATTAGGATTAAAAAATGATTTCATTCATTATCATACAGTCATTCATTAGGCGTGTCAATAAAATCATGAATAAAAATTTAAACAACAAAAACAGCAGAATCATAACCTCAAAATTTTGAATAAAAACGCCAGCTTGAAATCCGAGCATGTACTTTGAATATTATGCCTTCTGGCGGGGGCACATTTTTATTGCCGGTAATTTCATCATCCAGAACGAAACAAATAAATCTCTGGATATATTTAGGCGGTAATAAATTAAGGCGACAAAATAGAACCGATGAAATTCTGACATAACTGCGGCGTCGAAACGTCTATTTTTCCGTCCAAGACATTTTGGCCCAAGAGCAATAAAAACGCAACCATTTACGCATTCAAATACGACGAATAAATTATGACATGCGGATAAGCTATCGTTTTTGAAATACGATATCGACACAAAAAATGCAGCACGGCATAAAATGCATTTCGCTTGTCTGCAAATTCAATCTTATTCGCTTTTTATAAACAGCAAAAAATATTTAAAAAAAAATTCCGACGCACATAAACATGTTTATTCTTGCTGACTCATAGATTGACATCAGTCGTTCGCGAATTATTCGTTTCGCCGTCATTAAAATAGTGTTCTTAAACTGTGGGGATAAATCGAGGGTTGCATATTTGAGGGTCATATTTTAATTTGATACGATATCAAATATTAAATCGGTAAAATTGTATTTGTCATTAAAAATATGCAAAGAATCAAGTGAGTCAAATGTCAAATATTTAAAATTGGTTACAAAAACATGCCCGATTTTAAATGAGTTGGGTCCATAAAATTATTTGATCGCAATGCGATTTGATTGGTCCAATTTTGATTGGGTATTATATTCAAACGATTAAAACGATCGTCAATTGTTTATTTAATTTGAATCGTATTTTTAAAAAAATATCAAGACATAGTAGGGTGTGGGCCGTATTAAATGTTTTTTTTTTTTATTTTGCAACTTGAAGGTCACAAGACGTCTCATGAAAACCAAAAATGATAATACAGAAATGGGCAATTGTCTAGTTCACCCGTCAAAAACTAAGAAAGCTAAGGTGAGATTTTTTCAATGAAAAATAATTCAAAATGTGTCCGTTTAAAATCATCTTCGATCGAATCAAAGCTTTCAGTTGTGTCCGCCCATCTGTCTGTACGTCTGTCTGTCCGTCCGTCTGTCCACATGCCTTTTCATCGAACATTTACTTGATGGGGATAAAGCGTATCCAGACGCTCTGGATGTAAAAAGCATTTCTCCGAACATATTTTAGATCTCCGCCGACTTGATTAATGACGCTTTGTGTATTTTTTAAAAATATTTTCTTCACACCAAACGCAGTACAAATCATTTTTGGAGCGGTTGTAACACATTAACTGCGGGGAACTTCGCACGCGTCTGTCGCCGACCCTATTTATAAACGTCACAAAAAATGAAACTTTAATTTTATAAGTAGCAATGTCACACAAATAGTTTAAATCCTGGACTCTTATTTTAAAGTTACTCACAATTGCAGTTTCTTGCAATTATTTAGTCCTGTATCCGCACCAAATGTCCGATTATATAAACGAACCGGGTTCAATAATGTCTTCCGGCATAGTCCACCGAAGATCGAACGCTTGGTAAGTGCATAACATATCGACGGTTGCTATGCTTTGTTTACCTTAGCAGCCACCACAATAATGTGCGCCAACATGGTGCATCCGCTAAACGTCTCGCAAAACAAATTCCGCACACAAACAATGGTTGATGTAATTCGAAAACCTCCATCACAGTTATATATATGTATATAGATTACAAAATACAGCGCAATATTTTAGCAAACAATGGGAAAAAATCAATGCATAAAATATGTTTTTCCTTCGAGCTAAAATGGTTCACTTGTATCACGTGAGAATCTAGTGCATTTTTTTATTATTAGCATCTTATTAGTTATTGGATGAGTTTTTACTTTTGATTTGCTGACAATCTTCTTGGAAGGGATATAAATACGGATACAATTTTTTATAAAGCATTTTAAAAAATTGTATTATAATTTGCATCCTTTCTGAGTTAATTTATGGTCCATAAATGTTTATTTGGGTTGGGATATTTTACAGTAGACCCGCGGTAATCCGGCACCAATCTAATCCGGCGCCCCCTGTAGTCCGACATTTCAATACAAGTATAGTGTATATGTACAGTAAAGCTTAGATCAATGTAAAAAATGCAAAATTGTGATTTTGGACCGCCTAAATCACAATTTAAATAAAATGATTTTTTTGTAAGTTAAAGAAAAAATTGAAAACATCCAGAAGTTGAGGAAGCTTTCTATATGTGGTTTCTTTAGAAAAGAAACAAGCATACACCTATTTTTGGGAACATATTGATTACGAAAGCAAAGTTGTTTTATAAGGAGATAACAAAAAAAGAAGACTTTGGCCAAGGTCATTGTGCTTATGGCGTGAATTCTATAATATGAACCGGTGTGTTATCTATGCATATCTCATCATTTTAATATTTTTGCGGATTACAAGTACTCCTTTCTAAATGTTCCGGACTACAAGGGGTTGAGAGCAGTACTCTATAGTCCGACAAATTGGACAATCCGACATCGCCTTACAAAACGTACTGTTCGGGTATGGCGTCCGATTGCCAGGCGCTCGGACGTCATGTCAACGGTCCGAAAAGCGGACCGGTTGGACACACAGACCTTGTGGCCACTCCGTCTTCTTTTAGGGGTTTTTATCGCATTTTCGGGGATGAATGCTCACCCGGTGCCTTCTATAATCAGTACGATCATGAGAGCCTCTTCAAAGGCTAACTTACATTCACGGCAAATGAGGTTAGACTTCCCTCCACCTATAAAAACTAAATAGTTATCAATATTACTAATTTATGCTGCTATCTTAACTAGTTTCTTTTAGTTTTAAGTTAAAAATTCTAGCTAGTTTCTCCCCCGCGCTCAGAGCGCAAGTGACCACTCGAAATTGAGAATGAGCATGTACTTGCGGACATATATATATTTAATTCAGGTTTTGCACCATGTTGTACACTTTTGTTGAACGGATTGCCATGCTCCCTAATAGCATGACCAATAAACACCACGGGTTAGCATCCTAGGTCCTCATTCGGACATATCAGCGTTCCGAAAAGCGGACCGATTGGACATACAAACCTTGTGGAGTGTGCGTTTCTATGATCTGTATAATCACGGAAGCAACGTAGCGTCTAGATACTTTCTATCGTAGTAATTTTTTTTAAAATACAAGTCGACATAGAACATATTTACTATGCTTCCCGTATGAAATGTGTTAAGAATGCAGCCGATAGAGCACCTAGGCTTACTTGAATGACAATGCGTCATTTAAAACATTCGGAACCGGTTTCAAAATAAATGACATAGATAAATCATCGCGATGTCTCGACATGTAATCTTAGCGTATGAATTGAAAAACAACATTGTTAAATGGAAACTTAATGTTTTGACTGTTCGTTCGCATAAATCGGACGTTAAACTGCCATATAAAGTCTATTGGAATAGTTTCGTGCGCTGCGGCTCTTTCTCCAAAAAATGTTTGTAGCTGACTTTACGAGTTAAATGAACTCGACGCAGACATTCGTTATTTTATTGCAAAATTTTATGACAAAAGTATTGGCACGCTTCCAATATTTTTCCTTTTGTTGGGCTCTCGAATCAATAAAGCCACCATCGATCGACGAAACCCTGCCCAAGTTGCGGCACGCAATTTATATATTTCTTGGGAAATTTATGTGTACTTATCGTGGAACTGTCCGTTTGTATTTGTCAAATTAAAGGCGGGACGTTGAAACTCGTCAAACAAGAAGATCATATAAATTGTCATGTCGTTTTGACGATTTCTTAAAAATACATATAATATTAATGACATCTGTGTTTGCAGTTTCGACATTTGCGCTCGACTGTTTGCGAATGTGTTAAATATGTGCATTTTTTGCAATATTTGTCCTGCCGTTGGACCGGCTGTGGCAACACTGAGCCGAATACTACTTTTGTTATATAAGGCCGGGGCATAAATAATGTCGTCTTCCTAATATGGAATGAAACCTGCGTCTGCATGTTCAGACTGGGCATGCCAAAACTCTTTTGGCTTTTACCTGGAGAACGACTTTCGATTTGAACACAATGCAACAGGAAAATCTTGCAAGAAACTCAAGCAGGCCTTCTCAAGAACGATCAATAAAATCATATTAACACTAAACCCGTCGACGCTTCTGTGTGATGTCGACAGTTGATAAATGTATTATGTATATTGTTTTTTCGTTGTTTAGCAAATTTAGGCATTTTTTGTTTATGTACACGATGGTTCCAACAATAGTAGTCCTTGCAAATAGTTT
This sequence comes from Stenopsyche tienmushanensis, assembly GCA_008973525.1. NCBI lineage: Eukaryota > Metazoa > Arthropoda > Insecta > Trichoptera > Stenopsychidae > Stenopsyche > Stenopsyche tienmushanensis. The sequence goes on from WACJ01000095.1 coordinate 195,218, forward strand.
TGTGGACAGTGAAGCACTTTTTTCTGCTGTTACATTCTGCCAATGCTTCTCCACTTCTTCCACCTTCTCTTCTCTCATATTTTAGCAAAATACTTTCTATTGACGTCAAATGCTAACCAGAATTCTTTCATTCTTCTAATCAACTCGTATAAATCACATAGCTGCCCTAAATACAACCCTGCTCATGGTTTTTGAAAAAAAATGCGGGACCCCATTAATTATTTCATAAATAAAAGATATCTAAATGTGTTGTCTGATATACGATGCGAGCATATAGCAGAGTAATAAATGCATCTAATTTAGTTCCCACTTAGTTCCCAACACTTTAGATGCTTCTGCTTCTTGGACGTTCTTATGTGCTCCAGAATACGGTGATCAATGATCAGAGAAAGTCTCTTAACATATCCTGTCGGATCAGACCCACTCCCTCTACATCGATATCACTTTCGGAACTCAATAATAGTATAATTATTTTTTTGTTTGTTTCTATTTTTCTTTTTTTTTTGTAACGCCTTGACATTTTGACATTTGAGATAGCCTTTCTTTTGTACTGATTGTATATGTTTAGAAGATTAAAATCCATGTTATCTCAAGCGGCCAAATTGACCGGCTGTGATAGGTACATATATTTCTTGAGGTCAAACCCGTGATGATGCAACCTATGCATCACCGGCCATGAAAGTGTTAACTGCGAAAGAACTCGCGCGCGTTTACGGGACATTTTTTCGCTCGGAAGAACGTATACACTTACACCTCTTTTTGTGCGATTTCGAAGTTATGCGGTCTTTTTTAAAGCATTTTTTTTTATTTAAAGCAATTAAAAATGTTGTTTTTATTAACTTTTTTTATGCGATTTTGGATATATTCTATATAGCTATTTCAAAGTTATGCGGTTTTTAACATCCATGGAACGCATAGCTTATTTTGTGCGATTTTCCGCGGAACGCGTCTACCGCACAAAAAAAAGGTTTAAGTGTACTGAGAATGGGGAAAAAATTTGCAAAAAAAGTTTCAATAGTTTCTCATAACGTAATCAATGTGAATAAACACCGCGTTATAACATTTGAGTCGACGTTAATCAAACGACAGCGTAATTCATAACAATATGCATCTCGCAATTAATGTGTTAAGTATGCGCGTCTGACTTGCAGATTTTGTGCATTTAAGTCTAAGCAAAAAAACCAACTATAAATAGGGCATGAGCTATAACCGGTTAATGCAATATAGTTTATCATTATAATTTTGCAATTAATTCTGATTTAATGACATCATCATATGATGATAGTCACGGAATCATTTTGCTGAGTTTGTTTGTATGGATCTAAAATAAGTTGCTCAACAATAATAGGGTAATCTTTCCAAATCATCGCCAGGCTGGTTTATTCTCATCCATTTTTTTTTTTGGCTTAAACTTTCCATGGAAATATCATGTTTATCAAATACCATAACACGAAGCTTTCCGCTTTTAAGTCAGTCTTGCTTTAAAAACGACATGCTTCCTATCTATCTATCTGTCTATCCAATATTTTAATGTTATATATGTTGTTTTATATTATGTATTATTTATTGTTAATGTATTTAATTTAATGATGATTTAATAATTTATATATATATATACGTTGAGCTCGGGGACAAACAGAGACGGAGAGTGTCTTGCACGTTGAGTTTGGAGAAAAATAGAGACAGAGAGAGTATCTTGCGTACATCGTACGATTGTATAGATCGTTAACCCAAATTTATCGACTAATAATGATTTGTGAATGTTTGAAGTGGCAGACATACAAATATAGCATCTAGATTTTATAGCAGATGTATTCGGAAATTGGAAGATTGAGTGAAAATTTTTTAAAACACATTTTAGTAAACACGATTAAAAATCAATAAGATTTTGAAACTGTTCCGAAATATCGAGTTTGCGCCTACTAAAAAAAGTGAACAATAAATAAGCTTAAGAAAAACATCAAGTATATCAATCTTGAAAAAGGATGAGACCAATCAGGAAGAGAGGAATGGACTTGAGGTCATTGCTTAATGGGATAAATAACCTCCCACATCTTGGATTGTCTTGATATTAATGTTAGTCGATTTGACTAACACAGCACGCATTTTTGGCATTTCATTGTCAATCATGCATCGCATCTATTACATTAATTTGCCGCATTTATTAGTGTGTATTCCTTGCATCACTCTTAGTTTTAGATGAGATTCGCAAACAATGTCGATCTTTGAAGCATACAATGCTGTATCCTCGACTTACATCATTTGCTGAGTACAATTTTCAGCTTTTTTTTTTAGCGCATGGAGTATTTTAATGAATTTTATTTTGGGTTGTATATAAATGTAGCATCCCTTGGGCTCTGATGTAAACTGTCATGGCCAATTCAGTGTGTTTCACGTGCAATGTTATTTCAGTCTCAAGTCTTCGACTCGGGTAACAATTTGGTCTAAAATTGGATTCCTACATGAACGGTTCGATAATCATGAACCCTCGCAAGTTTAACCCTCTGCTCGCCTGACTCTCAGTTATCTCTTAAATTCCACATGCAGTTTTTTGCGCTTGAAGAGCACTGCTCATAAAAATTATTTCGTGTTGAAATATGAGCGTAATCCATTGAGTGTCAGCATCTAGGACACTTAAAACGAGTGCTTTAATTTTGGATTTCCTTTTGTGGATCGTCGAAAAGGATTCGTTTTTTGTCAATGCTATACTGGTCGACATTCTTCATACAAAGAGTTAATGATTTAACGTGGGAACTTTAACCTCGTCCGACACGCTCTTGTAATTTAGTAACAATTGGCTGCCATAATTGCACATGGTTTCCATTTTTTTTAAGCAGAATCCATCATTCCAATTTATCTCCGTCTTGCATCCAGAGGAACGATTTTGCTTCAAATTTCCCCAAATTATCTAATTTGTGACGTCTTAAGCAAACATCCATAGCATGGAGAGTGTGTTTATGCTGTCCGTCCGGATGTGGTCCTAATTCCAAAACTTGCACTATGATGCTTTTCAAATTGCCCCAAATAAATTCTTGAATCTCTCTCCAACTCCACCACACAAATAAGACTATTTCGAGCCTTCAATATAACCACGCTCGTAAAGAGCGAACAATAATAAACCTCGTTGTTCCAAACCCTCCATGTCAAAAAAACACATGCTTTCCTTCACTGCTCATATTTTACGGATTCTTTGAGTTCTATTTCTACGGCATGCAAACCACATAAACAAAGTGTTTATGAAAGGTCTGCTCATTGAACTCCAATCATCTTTGTTTATTGACTGTCGATGATGTCTGCCATGCGCATCATCATTGTCAATATGCATGACTAACAACTATTCTGCCAATTGTATTCAATTTTACAATATACATCCATTTATGATAAACAAACAATAAACATAAACTATTCCGATAGATCTTTGTTTCAAATGCTGCAGTTTATTATCGAGAATAAAGCGAAATATTGGCCCTAAAATCTATATTATATTCCGCTTTTATATCGATTGAGCAATCTCAGATAAGTGCTACAAAACATATATTTTTAAACCTTTCAGCCAGAGAATATACACGCTAGGCTCTAATGTAAATCCACTTTTCTGTCAGCTCCGCCGCAGTGTGTAACACTGTTGATAGCACAAAATATTCGCATGGTATCTGCAGTTTACTTCTGAAGGGATAGATTTTGCAAAGGAGTGGTGATATTCGGCTAATGACACCACTCCAGAACAGTCAAGGGGGAAAAACAAAATTGGTCAACGATAAGAATGATGCTAGTATCTTAATTATCAAAACAAACGCCTACTCTCAAGACAACACGAACGAAAGTCGTCTTATCTTTGTTGAAAGAGCTTAATAGCTTAATAATAATTATGAACATTTATGAGTTTCTATTAAAAAATATATATATTGAGAACGGCACGATTACCATCGATGTACGAGTGTATGATGAGACGCAAGACACCCGTCTCTGTCTCACGATTCCGATCCGATATGGTTAACTTAAGAATACCGTACGCACAGATAAGTGCGTTTTATGCGTCATCCATTGACTTTCGCATTCACATTCTTCATTTCACAAGGTATTTTAAGGTTTTGTTGCGAAAGTTGATGTTTGCAATCTGCCCAAATAGGAGGCAGTGACATTATTTGTGTAATTATTCCCACAAAGTTGATTATATCTTATTTTTACATTGTAAGTAAACAAAACGGCAGTCTATCACGATGATGTTGTTACCGACATTTATAACAATTTTTGAAACCTGTAAATAAATATTATACACTTGTCTTATACCAACAAGACTGAAACCATGTTGTAGCTGCTTAAAATAAATATTATATGTGCTCTTAATATTGCAAATGAAAGTTTCAATACTTCTATCAGGTTTCTGCGCTATAAAATTAGCCACGTCTACTGAAGTCCTATCCACCTTGTATCGAAAGTAGAAGACGTTTATTTAACAATAATGAATATAAATTACTTGTAGACAAAAAATCAGATTTGTAGATTTTAATTTAATGTCGTTATATACATTTATTTCGGTTTCGGAAATTGTTATTAACTTCCGCAACGTTGAAAGCTTGAACCTTAATACTGTTGATAGCATACAATATTCACATGGCATCTGCTTTCTGTTGTTCGGCTATTTTTGCCTATTAATCTGTTGCGAAAATAAAAGGACAGGGTTACCGTGCATGGGTTAATGACGCCATTCCAGAATAGTCAAGAGGGAATAACAAAAATAGTCAACGATAAGAATGAATCGAGTATCTTAATTATTAAAACAAACACCTGCTTCTAGGGCTTCGAACCGGAACAAAACCATTACTTTTGCCGGAACTAAAACCGTAACCAAACCGATATAGATGCTAAAGGATAAGATTGCTCTAATATCAGTAATGTGGAGGAAATTTATAGACGTGCGTGCCAATTGTGCCACATGAAAATAAACCCATCCGATAATTCGGAGCGGTTAGTGGCCATGATAACGCATGGACTTATTCAGGTCGTGATTTTGGTCGCAATGACTGCCGAAGGTCGGCTCCGTTCGTGCTTTTGGATCAGGTCATTCTAACGAACACGCAAATATGCCGCCGACAGGTGTTAAAAGATGAGCTCATACCATGAGCACGTAAACAATTTGCTTGAATACTCCAATAAAACTCAGCGCTAGTAAAATTTCTTCGTTTGGTTTCATTTCGATGCAAACATTTTGGATTTGTATATTAAGTACATACAATTCAATGTATGTCTGTCTGTTCATTATGGCGAGGATTATCCACGTTGACTTCGCGATCGCCACTTCTTGAATTTCTTCGCAACGATGTAGCTTGATCACGAAAGGGCTGATAAATGGCATATTTACAGTAAAAATATATTCATTTTGGTATGATATATGAGCGTTTAAATGTCCGTTATATTTTAATTTACCTCGCGTCACTCCACGTGCATGCGCACAGATTGCATATAATTGCATTTAATGACATATAATTGATGAAAGAACGAGCGATGCATCTCCTTGTGGAGCTCAATAAGGTCACGATCTTTCAGGCGCCATTCGCTGATTCACATTGATAAGGTGTCGATCGCTTTGTCTTTCTGAAATAGATACAGCATGATCCATGGGAGGAATTCGCAAAATGTGCGATAAACAGACAGACAGACACGCGCGCTATTAACCCCGTCGGACCGGAAATCGTGAGACAGAGACGGGTGTCTTGCGTCTCATCATACACTCGTGCATATATTTTTAATTTTTTTTTTATAGAAACTTGTAAATGTTCTTACTTATTAAGTTGTCCCATAAGTTTCTTTCGCAAATGAGCACAGATCTAATCATAGTCACGGTTGAAGAAAACCCGCGATGTACTGTTTGCGAAATAGCTAAAAATTATTTATTATTAAAATCAATGGTTCGGATGTGTGACTTCCTCGTGAACTGACTGACTCAAATAAACTTCAACGTATTTCAACATGCGATCTTCTTCTCCAACGACATAATAGCCAACCTTTTTTGAAGAGACTTGTCACTGGAGATGAAAATCGGATACTCCATGAAAATATCCAACGTAAAGGGTCTTGGACCAAGGGTACAGAAGCTTTAACTGTAGCTAAACCTGGCCTACATCCAAAAAAGTTTTGCTATGCATTTGGTGGGACTGGAAGGGGGTAGATTATTATGGGCTACTTCAGCAAGGTGAAACGATCAATTCAATAAAATATTGTTTCCAACTAGACAATCTAAAGGATGCAATTGCCAGAAAACGGCCAGAATTAGCGAACAGACGAGGCGTTGTTTTTCATCACGATAACGCCAGGCCTCATGTGTCTTTGCTCATCAGAAATAAACTATTATCATTTGACTGGGATGTTTTACCTCATCCTCCATACTCTCCGGACTAGGGAATCCAATCCCGGGATCCCGGACAGTTTTAGGTACTTAAGAATCCCAGGATTAGAAAACGTAATCCCGAAAATCCCGGGATTGAAATTTTTATCTAACAGAAATCGTACACCTCACCAACACGATGAAGGCTACTAAATCGAGACATTCCCGACGAAATCTGGACGCTTGGAAACAGTGGCGTAATTACTAATTGGTGAACTTAGGCGACGCATAGGAGCAGTGACTGTCTAATCTATGTATACATATATAGCGTACATGTATGTTTTTCAAATTGTTATAGTAACCTTTCCCTACCGGTGATGTATTTACTACACCTCGATGAATAATTGGAATATCGATATGAAATATAATAGATACGGGGTTCAGATTTTTTGTATTCCTCCGTAATATAATTACGAATCATATCAAAGTATTATAGGATGTAAGTATTCATCTGCAGCGACGGAAATAAATAATTTTTTGGGAAATCGGAAATTTTGCGAGTTTTAGTCCGTGTCTCAGCAGAAAAGAATTTTATCAGTCACATTGATGGTGTTATATGAAATGAGGGCTCACGCGATCATCAACTCGAACTAGCATTTAAATATCTGATGACGATACCTCCAACGAGTGTGGAAGCTGAGCGTGCATTTTCAGCAGCAAGTTGTCTGACTTCCATAATCAGATCCAGACTAAATGACGAAACACTAATGTTTAATGTTAATGTTACTTCGGGCATATTTTCAAAATAATATTTTAATTTTTTAGTGTTTTATTTATCTATTTTTGAAGTGTATTTTTATCTTTTCTAAAATAAATAAAATTATTTGGCCTTCAAGTGATTTTTTATATTGAACAAATGGACTGATTAGTAATTTTTGATCAAATTCATCAAGGTAATTTCTTAAAATATTGAAAATCCCAATCCCGGGATCCCGGAACTGGTCCCGGGATTGTCTAATGAAATCCCGGGATCGAAATTTTGGCTCGGGATTGGATTCCCTACTCCGGACATTGCCCCTTCAGATTATTATTCATTTCTTTCATTGAAAAAATCTCTACGTGGTAAAAATTTTAATTCAAAAAATGATATAAAAATGTACCTCGATCAATATTTTGCCAACAAACCTGGGAAATTTTCGGCTAGAAGGCATTATGAGGCTTCCAGAGAGATGGAGAAAGCCGATAGAACAGAATGGATAATATATTATTCAATAAATTTTGATGTAATACAAATGAATGTTTATTTTTTTTTAATATGAAAACGAAAAAAACTTATGGGACATCCTAATACTATTCAACAAAAAATGGTATTCTAAAGAATCTTTTAACCGTCATAAAAATAGATATAATTAATTGAAATCACTATCGTCGAATAAGCTATTAAGCTCATTCAACAAAGATAAGACGATTTTGGTTCGTGTTGTCTTGAGAGCAGGCGTTTGTTTTGATAATTAGGATACTCGCATCATTCTTATCGTTGACCAATTTTTTTATTCCTTCTTGGCTGTCCTGTAGTGGCGTTATTAGCCGAGGATCACCACTCCTTTGCAAAATCTACTCCATAAATAAACTATGCGTCTTTTGGCATTTTGCTCAAATGTTGACAGCGAAGATATAGACGTTCAGCACTACGAGGACTAATTAACGTAGAGCAGATATGCTGTTTGCGCTTATAACACTGCTTTCTTTGATTTTTTAGTAGATCGATCGATCGATCGCCATTGCTCGATTATGCGCATTTTTACATGCGCTTTATAAACGGTAATATGATCGGAAGGAGCTATAAATTTAGCTACCCGTTGCGGTTTGATGGAGTAAGCGTCGTTGATACGAAACGTGATCTGACCGCAAATATTGATATTCTGATATGTTGTCGATTTGTCAGGTTCTTCGGCGTTGGGGGCGTATGATTATTTATTATTCATAAATGGTGGCGATCGATGGGGTATTTTAAGTTGATGGTATCGCACCAAGGGCGGCGGCAATTGGCGGTGTGGATTTCGGCTTACAAAAGAGGCTTTTCTTGTCTGGGAAAGTATTTCGTTTGTGGGCTTCTTCGAATCTTAAATTTCAGTAATCGCCCAGATTAACGTCCAGATTTAGTGGATGGGCTCGGAATGAATGTCTGCGATGCGTCGCATATAAGATGTAATTGTCGTTATCAGAATACTACAGTCTAATGCTGGTCAAAGAACTTGCTGTTATTTATTTGTATAAAGCTGCATTTGCGAACTTTCTTGAACTGTTGATTGCGGCGCGTTATCGTTTATTCGCCATGATTCACAACTCTACGTCACCATCAAAACGTTGCTCTTTCCTTAAAAATCATCAAAACTATACACCGCAACATTATCTTAAGAAAACATTTACAGACATTAATACTCGTTGTACCATTTCAATAACGTTTAGACAGATATGGCCGACAGTGAACGTCAAGCACTTAAGTTTGTTTCCGATTCAAATTCAATGGCAGGAAGTCAAAAACGTCATTCGACTTTATGGAATCGACGACTATTTATCAATATAGTTTATATATCGATATTGCAAGATGATTCAATGCATGTCTTTCGTGTTTTGGCAATCATTGTATTCCATTGAAATCAAGCATCCACAATGTCTGCAACCGCAATTCCATTTCAAGGAAGTGCGATTCAAAATAGATCGAAAAATTCTGCAGTTAAACGTTCTAAATTTACAAGTGACCAAAGATGACTATTCCAGCCGCGAAATTACTCACTCATGTTTTAATATTAAGCATTAAGTCATCATCGCGTTGTAAATGCTGATGTTCCGATTGTAATCAACAACAATTATCTACTTTTTTTGCGACAACCATCACAATCCACGTCCATCGTGGATAATTGGAGAATTTACATTCGAGTTCCTCTTTAGCGACATGTGCGATTGAAATGCATGAGTGCACTTTGCATTTTATGGAACTCGTTTTAATATCATATCTCCATTTAGGAGCTAAAAGCATACCATGTGGTAGCACATCAATAAAAGCCTAAGTGAAATTTATATCGTCCGTGTTTCCGTAAGAACACTTCCAAGAACTAATAACTAACACACTGTATGATGTTTCAATATACGCGATGATATAAAAATGAAATCAATATGTATTCAACACTCTGACGGACACGTCTGCATTTTGCGTCATTTTTGGCACGAAAAGATGCCGTAACAAAGGTATGAAGCGCCCTAACGTATAAATGTCGGTTATAAAAAAAATACTATGATAGAAAGTATCTAGACGCTGCGTTGCTTCCGTGATGAAAGAGGACGGAATGGTTTGTATGTTCAATCGGTCCACTTTTCGGATCGCTGATATGATGGATCTCGCGATCAGATTCCATACCTGAACATGTCTACAAAACGATTACAAACTCTCATTACGAAACGAAGTTGTCTAAATAAGACTGATCGGGTCGGCCCAATGTTTAAGCGATAGCGAAGAAAGGGGGGGATTAGACAGCTTAGTATGTATATATTATAATGCAAGTAAAACAAGTTTAATCTTTTTGAGTAGCGATGTAATTTTAAATCATCATACTTAGATGATATATTTGTATGTCCGCCACTTATCGTCCATACAAATCCATGTATCTGTCAGGAGCGTCGCAGCGTGTATAAAGCTTGTACATAAATACATAAACACGGTCGATTGCGTAAACATAAACAATACACTTTAAATCGATTCACATATTAGGCGATAAATTTGGGTTAACGATCTATACGCAAGATAATCTCTCCGTCTCTGTTTCTCTTCAAATTTAACGTGCAAGACACTCTCCGTCTCTCTCTTCTTCGTGCAAATATTTATGTTTTGGCCTAAATGAAGAATTTCCAAAGTTAATGCCAAATACAAGAGCTCTCAACCTCTTATGCCCACAACAAAAGTGTTGAAATAATGAAAAAAAGGTGTAGTGATAAATTTGCTAAATTGGCTACACTAACCGCTGTCTAATACATCACGCCTATTATAATCATTTTTAGAAAGTGAACTAATTAAGGAGTCATTTTTCCTTGGAACCGATTCGTTATTTGAAGGATTTTCTAATAATAAATTTAAAAAATGCTTTTACTACACAAATAGACATTGTTGAAGCTGCTAAATTTATAACAGAGTTTCTTCAAGAACATCGAAAATAGGCGAAGAGATTTTAAAACAGGGATATCATATTAAAATATCACGACACTGAGGTGAAAACTCTTGGAATTCAATTGATCATAAAAAATATTGTTTAGGGTTGAGATTATCATCTTACACTCGCAGATGTGAGAAATTAGCTAATAAAATGCAGTGTCAAAGTAGACGCTAATCTGGCTTTTATGATGAACATGTTTTATTAACCTTTCCATTGCGAAGCTACGTATTTAGTACGCCATATGACATTCTAAAACCGATATTTATTATATTTCATATCGACGACGTAAAAGGGGATGGAGTGCCATAAGGTTTGTATGCTCAATTGGTCCGCTTTTCGGACCGCTGAATGAGCCGCTCGCGATTAGATGCCATACCTGAACATAACGATAACGAAGAATAGAGATATTAGACAACTTAGTTTATATTATAAAAACGGACAGAGTCAGTCAGTGTTGGTGCATGTAAAGTAAAATAAAATTGGTCGGTAATCTGCGTTTTACGCCCCAAGCCCAGTTGCGCCCGTGGCGGGCGCCTGCTTTGCCACGCCCCTGTTCGATAATATATATATGTATCAATATAGATAGTATATATATCGATATATATAGTATATCGAGATTCAATTGTGTAGTAAATACAATTTTTTTGCAATTTTGAATGCACTGGTGCCGCAGAAAGATTGAAAAACCCTGCTTTAGGATCTTGTTGGATATTTATATATAGGCATCCTATAAATACGATCATGCGAACAAAATTGTATGTTTGTACGAGCAGTGATTGGTTGTGAATAAGAAGTACTTGTTCAGGTCATGAATTCATAATTCTATTAAAATTAAATGCGCCTGTGTGTGAATCGCGATTTCACGGTATCCGGGTGTAAACAGTGCTGAGAAGCCCCAAAAGTGATGTAAGATCTAATCGATTCTCGGTAAATATTTAGTTTGGTTTGATTGAGATATAGCGGCGAATACTTGAATTTAATCAATGATACGAACATCCGCGAATTATCGCCGTTATCGTTTTGAGGTTTAGACGCCAGTCGTTTAGTTTTAAATGTTGCGTTCGAAATGGCAGTCGAATGCTGTTCGACCTTTTGAGGTTTCCATTTATCTGCGGGCTGATACGATTTTCTTGCATTATTCATCTTCAAAAGGTCGTCCCATTGTTTCGACGGGCGGATTCATTGAGGCATACGAGCTCGTCTGCCTCGCATCTATTGTCTCGAGACCAGTAGATCTTCGTCCAGGTTGCGCATTCGTTTATCTGTACGTGTTTCCGGATATCGAAGTTCTGCATGAGCAGAATTAATATTCACTCGCGGGGAGACTCTTCGGCGATAAGTCATGGTTAGATGCCCGTGTCTTCTGTTAATAACCCGAACGAAATGTCGTCTGCGCCTATTCCCGTCTTGGAGTAAGTCTGTTAATGGATCCATTAATAAAGAATGTTCGCTTTCAGGAGGATCTGCTCGATGATGCTATATCGCAGCTGTTGACGATATCCGAAGAACCGACAATGAACGGCTCCCAGATGATGACGTCGCTGGACTGCAGCAACAACAATGGATCTCCGTTCGGGAAGAGCAAAATACCCCAGCTGAGACCGGTGAGGACGTCGGACTCGTCAGTCTCGAACTCGAAGGAGACCGTCGCCTCGCCGAAGGGCATCATGTCCCCCAGGGACATCATGTCGCTGTCGAGGACGTCTTCGCGCGAAGACGTCGCCTGGACTTCGGCCAGCACCCACGCCGAAAGATGGAAGACAAAATACCAAGAAGCCGACCGGAAATGCAAAAGCCTCCTTGTGAAAAACGAAAAAAGTGAGTACTCATTTTCATTCAATGCCGGCTCTCAATATTTTTTTGGCGAATTTGCGCAGAAATTCTGCGTGGACTGCGAAACGATAAATCTCGACAACTTCCGCAATAATTTTAAATTCGGAACGTGTTTTTGACGTTCGGTTCGCCGATCTAAATTAGATTTCAATATTTCACGCCCAGTGTCGACCCTCGCAAACAGGGTATAATATATACAACTATATAAAAATAAATTGTTTAATCCTTCATACAAACATTCATACAAAACGAGACCCCGCTTAACCCTTCAATCGTCAGCGATTTTAAACACATTAGAAATAGCGTTTTAAATTTGTTTGGCTTAAATATTTTATTGCCCAAAGACGACTTGCATGTCCTAGCATATGCATGACCCGCGGTAATCCGACAAACGTTTTGCAAGGCGGTGTCGGATTATCCAATTTGTCGGACTATAGACCGCGACCCCTTGTAGTCCGGATTTTTTTTGGAAAAGAGTACTTGTAATCCAAATAAATGTGAAAATAGTGAGATATACATAGACAAAACAAGGTTTCATACTATAGAAATAACGTCATAAACACAATGGCCATAGCAGTTATAAAAAATGAAAACCTGTTGCTGTTATTAAATGTCATCCCGGGGACCGGGATTTTCAATAGTTCAAGAAATTACATTGATAAATTTGATCAAAAATTACTAATAAGTCAATTTAATTAATATAAAAAATAGCTTGAAGGCGAAATAATTTTGTTTATTTAAGAAAAGATATTGGAGGTATCGTCATCAAATATTTAAATGCTAGTTCTATATTTCTAGTGCTAAATTTCCTATCTGTTGAGACCCGGACTAAAACTCGCAAAATTCCCGATTTCCCGACAAATTATTTATTTCCGTCGCTGCAGATGAATACTTATATACTATAATGCTTTGGTGTAATTCGTGATTATATTACGGAGGAATGCAAAAATTCTGAAGCCCGTATCCAATATATTTCATATCGATATTCCCATTATTAGAGTCGAGGTGTAGTAAATACATCACCGGTAGGGAAATGTTTTATATAACAATTTGAAAAACATATATACTGTATATATGTATACATAGATTAGACACGTTAGGCTTCGCGTAAGCTCACCAATTAGTAGTTATGCCGCTGTTTCCAAGCATCCAGATTTCGGCGGGAATGTCTCGATTTAGGAAAAAGGATATTTTTGTGATAAGATTCTTCATCATTTGATATTTCTGTATTTTTGTGAAGAAGCCATGTAACGTCGTATGTCTTTTCCTATTACATTCAGCAAGCATTTGCCGATAGTAATTATTTTTAAGCCTAAATATTTTTTTTTATAAAATCCATTGAAAGTTCCTTTTGCTCCTCCTCTTTAGAAACGCTAATTTTGTCATCTTAGCGAACTTGTTGTTTTTTAAGATCGTCTTTTGAAAATTCAAGCTTTTTTCAAATTCTCTAATTCTTGACGGTATTCATTGGGTGTGAAAAATGTATATAATTATATGCGTAAAATATTTGATTACCCTTAAATAATGTAAACATCTCGATGTATTTATTTGTTACCGTTTCGAAGTTGATGTGCAAAAATCCTCGTTTAACACTTTCGTGGCCAGTGATGCATATGTTGCATCACGGGTTTGACCATTGGCGGCCGCATGATGCCACATATGTATCATGATCGCGCCGATCGTCCATATACATCAGTAATAAATCAATACGGTGAATTAATTATTATATCTGTAACTGCTGATGCTACTTCTATTTGAAGTAATACGTTCAACGGTCTGATCCTTTGATGCGGCCACGATAGTGTTAAGTATTGTAAAGCATAAACCAGGCATGGCCAACCCAAATGATCTTGCGGGCCACTTTGGCAATGCATCATAACTCCGCGGGCCGCATATAAAATTATATATCCCCATATTAGATTTAGATACACTATAGACATTTTTTTGGAGTGAAAAATTAAAATATAATGAGTTATTATTATTGTGTTTACTATAAGGAGAACCGAAAAAAATCCAAAAAAAAAATTCCTTAAAGAAAACTTTTATTTAAAAAAAAAAAATTCAAAAAAATAGCTTCCATCATTTTTTATAACCTTTCACCTATTGGGTAGTTTTTCGATGCCATTTTTGTTAAAAAAATTGTTTTTCATCGAAAAACTTTTGAATATGGATTTTCATATCGTCGAAAGTGATGAAATTTTTATTTTGAAGGGAGTGCTCCAATGATTTAAAAAGGTGATAATCAGAGAGAGCAGGAGAGATATCAGGAGAATAGTCGGGGTGAGGTAAAAGTTCAAGTCCAAGTTGCATTATTATTTCTTGGATGATTTTTGCGGAATGTGGTCGGGCATTATCCTGTTGCAGTATTCTCAGTTTGTTATTAACTAACAGTGAACGTTTTTTTCGCAGTTCATTTTTCATTTTCTTAAATTGTTGGCAAAACAACGTTACAGTAATTGTCTCACTAGGTTTTAATAGTTCAAAGTAGAGTACACCGTCGATATCCCACCACACACACAGAAGAACTTTTTAAGGTCAAATATGGTTTTGCTATTGGAACAGCTGACTGACCTGGGGAGAGCCATTGTTTTTTCGGGTAGAATTATTTCATAGAACCCACTTCTCGTCGCAAGTTATTTTTCTTCGCCAAAAGATGTCTGTTTCTTAGCTGGATAAAAGAGATGCACAGATCGTTCTTCGTTGCTCTAACGCAGTTGGCATCAATGTGTGCGGAACCCAAATTCCTTGTTTTTGAATTTTACCAATGCGATGAAGATGTTCCTGTACTATTGACCATGGACAGCCAAGTTTAATCGATAATTCCGAAATGGTTTGACGAGGATCTGATTCCACTAATGACGTCAATACGTCATCATCCAATTTTAAAGACCATTCTATTTTAGGGGCAACCCTGAAATCTCTATCGTTATATTTTTTTTTTTCATCTATGACATTTATTAAGTTTTAACACTTTTCCATATGTATCTGTAATTGTTTTTGTTACTTCTTTCTCCTTCATTTCCCGGTTAAAAAAGAACAAAATACAATGCCGTAAATGTTCTTCGTCGATTATTGGCCCTGATATTCTTAATAAACAACGGTAACAAATAATATAAATAAAAATAGCAAATTCACGACCCCCACGATCTACTAGCATAAAAAAATATGTATTTACTCTACGGTGTCTTGACACAAACTGACCCTAAAATCAGATACCTAAAAATTTTGATTTCTTCCCGGTCCTCCTAATATTATTTTTAAATGTAAACATAGATAATATAATAATATTTATACTCAATTTACATTGTAAAGAAATATGTAAATCTAAAAATTAAATATAAGAAATACATAAATATAAATAAAATCATTAAAAAATATTTTACTAGTGCGATATTTGTTTCTCCACTCTTTCACTTAGCTTTTGGAAATCGATCTCAGTTAGGATATTTGAGTTTATTTTTAGGTGGTGGTTAAGCATTTATATTTGGAGATATTCTGGAATCGATTCAAATTCAACTTGAAAAGGAGATAAACATATTTCAAAAATTTTATTGTGCTTGTCTAACTGTAAATTACTGAATCGGCTTTCAAAATCAGCTGTAAGTTTTCTTATTTCTTTTGCATATTTAATGTAATGTTTACATTTTGATTTCTTAAATTCTTTCAACAATGGAAAGTGATGAGCGGAATTACTTTTCAATTGTGATTATTTTGGCCAGTATAAAATAGATATATTTTCTAAAAGTGTGATGATTCTCGCGGGCCGAAAAAATATTCCAGGCGGGCCGCATGCGGCCCGCGGGCCGCGGGTTGGCCATGCCTGGCATAAACAGTAGTCCTGCCCACGAATGTACATGAACGACAAGAAAAAATACTATTCACGCTTAGCATTCGATTTCGCTAAAATCCTTCGCACGGGATTAACTTATCATTATGTCAGATAACTAGTCGATAAATGGATATATTTTGAAATATTAAAAAATCACCTAAATACACGACTCGTATCTTGAAATTGGCGGAAATGTTATTTGTCATCTTTTTATATGGATGTTTCCAAGGCGAAACCGATTTTC
This sequence comes from Stenopsyche tienmushanensis, assembly GCA_008973525.1. Classification (NCBI taxonomy): domain Eukaryota; kingdom Metazoa; phylum Arthropoda; class Insecta; order Trichoptera; family Stenopsychidae; genus Stenopsyche; species Stenopsyche tienmushanensis. The sequence continues at coordinate 211,657 of WACJ01000095.1, forward strand.
TTTTTCTTCATAATTAAAAGTCGAATATCTTAACTGGAAATATTTAATATTTTGGATCCATTTTTAAATACACTTTTGTATCACCTAATCTCGATTTTTACATAAGCGCTATATGAACATAAAAAATTTGATCCTCAAATAGAAATTTGAAAACAATATATTTGAGTGCATCCAATAAATCGCAGGATTATGGTTTTTTTAAACTTTTTTGTACGCTAAAAGTAGTGTAACGTTTGAGGCGGGGGCGCTCTCGGGGGCAGAGTCCCCGGGCGGCTCCCCGCCTCCACGTGCTCGTCGGGATGGCCGCGCTACCGCACGGGTCCGTTCTTCTATCGGGCTGTGATGCTGTTGGACGAATGGATGGGAATACGAAGGGCGTCGAATGGAAAGACTCTCTTCGCAAGATAACTATTTATTCCGCACTACAGATAGAGAGAGAGAGAGAGGTCTGGCTGCAGGAGGGACGACCTCCCGCAGCCAAGGCCAACCGACGACTCTCCCGACTCCCACTTCCTGCGCGTCACTACCCAACCGGTAACGATGCACGCGCAAGAAGCAATCGGTCGGTATGTAGATGCAATGTCTCCGCAGGGCCACAAGAGATGGTGCTGTTAAAATAGCACATTGCACCTGAAGAGAAATGGAAGATGTCGCCACTATGCGGGGATGATAAATCGCCCACGCTACAGTAGCATGTAAATCCAATGGTTAAATCATATCTTTTAACAAGAAATGTTTACTTTTATAGCTTTATCTATTGGAGATGTTGTAGATTTTCCTCGTCTGCCTCACGAACTCTTCCGTTGTGTGACGAAAAACATTTTTGTCCTATTTAAAAATGATAAACACTCGAACCTCTTTTGGTGCGATTTCGAAGTTGTGCGGTTTTTTTAAAGCATTTTTTTTTTTATTTCGTAAAGAGTTCGTATCAAGATATTTTGGATAAAATAGGATTGCATCTGCAATCGCTAAATTACGATCACGCCCTTTATTCTGGTTTAGACTTTTGAAAAAATTTATTTCGTTTTTTTGCATTTTTCTAATGTTTTGACTTTTAAAAATACATTCTCCAAAGAAATTTCCAAAATTCCAACTACTTACAGAGTTAGAGCTATTTTTATGATCCTCCGCGTTTAACGCGTTTTTCTCGAAATCACCTTTTTCGACACGGTTGACATCATATCTTAAGTTTTAATTGATTAATTTACTTCAAACTGGGTACGAATTTTTTCAAAAAAAATTAAAACTGTCACAAAATAAGGCCAAAAAATGACTTGACTGAATTTTTTTTAAACAGTCGCCATTTTGTGATTTTTTTTTTAGTTAGGGACTATAGTAACGTCTTTACTAATTATGAATTATATTGCTGGAAAGAGAAAATTTACACAAAACAATGATGACATTAACACTGGGTATACTATTTATTCCAAAGAAGAGAGCGATTTTGAGTCACATCGAAAACTTTTTTTGTGCGATTTTGGGTATATTTTATATAGTTGTTTCAAAGTTATGCGGATTTTAAAATCCACGAAACGCATCTTCACTTTTTCTATTTAAGTCATAGTTGTTTTGTGCGATTTTCCGCGGAATGTATATACCGCACAAAAAAAAGTTTAAGTGTATATGGTATATAGTCCACTTCAATAGTAAGACTCAATAAAATTTCATTTATACATTCACCTAGCCATACGCTCAGAGATAAAATGTCGCGACGTGACCATATGGTAACGCTCGACTCGTTCGACGGACGCATGATAATGTAACATATATCGACTAGTCCATATAAATACGAGATGAGATTGCTTTCGTCAGTCAAGAATAATCCATCGTGATGACATCCTGTATCTCCTTAGCTCCTCAAGTGTAGTCTCAGTAATGGTGAATCATTTTTGGTGGGATGAATATGCATACATTCGAAAGATTACTAAGAAATTTTGCAATGTTCATCGAACAACAGTCAATCTAAGCTTAGAATTGTTTGGAATTATTTTCATCATATACGAAGCGAAATTAAATGAATTTTAACATTTTGAATAAATTTATCTGAATGTATTCTTTGAAAAATCTTCTACGTTGGATATTTTGATTCTTTCAGCTCAGTAATCTACTCACAATAGCTAACAAAAATTCTGAAATAACATGTTTATAAATCATATTTATCTCTTTATTAAAAATTTTATTGACATTATCTGAAGGTAAATTTGATCACACTTCCTTTATCTTCTCTGATTTTCTATTGTTGCACGCTTATGTTTTTCATAAATCCCGCATTATATACATATAGATGCATAGCGAAGGTTGTAAATTTTTATGAATAGTCATTAAAAACGATTGTATCCATACGTTAAACTCTTTATGGATCGGACCTGTGTTTTCGCGTGATAGCAAAACTAATGTTTTAACGTCATTTTTAACACGTGCGCGGACATTTACGTTTTTGACTTTGACTTATTAATTAGATCAATTTGCAAAGAATATTGTGTAAAGTATAGTATTAATTTTATGTACCAACATTTCTTTCTATTTAATATCAAAATATGTCTTTGTACTTTTTTAATCTTTCCCTTGCTATGATATGTATTTGGTACACCATATGAAATATCGATATTCTATGTAGTGATGTTGTAATAATATCCATTATTCACACTCGACATTACATTACAGCTCGACTAGTTGTAGTAAATAAATCATGATCAAGGAAAGGTTAATATATATTTTTTGTCATTTTAAATTGTTTAATAAATATGATTATATTGTCTAAATATATAAAACGTTATCTACTCTGCTTTTTATAAAACCACAATTGGATGACTGTGTTAAAACTGAATGTGGACGATAATGCTTAAATTATGGTTATTTTAACCTGGATTCCGCGGAACCCTTGGGTTTCGAGCAAAGCCGTAACAAGGCTATAAAGCGCCGTGTCAAGTATCTAATTTAATCCAAAGGAAATACAATTTATTTTTTAAAGTTAATTAATACTATTATAAATACAAAATATATGTTTAAAAATAATATACAAAGATAGTCCCAAAAGTACCCGACCTAACGTATAGATAGCGGTTGTTATTGGAAAAAAAAATACTATGATAGAAACTGTCTAGACGCTATGTTGCTTCCATGATTGTACAGATCGTATAAAATGCCACAAAAAGCCCTAAAAGAGGACGGAGTGGTCATAAGGTTTTGTATGTTCAATCCGTCCGCTTTTCGGACCGCTGATATGACGAATGAGCGTCTCGCGATCGGATGCAATACCTGAACATATCTACATAATGTTGAATTGCTTAATAAGGAATATTGCTACGGTTTACTTTAATACAATTAGAAATAACACAAATCAGAAAGGTTCCGAAGGCAATGAAAGGCCGGAGAATAACAGCAATAATTGGGGACGACTTGAGCAGTCCAAATTCTAACAATTTCCGCATTTAACATTTTTCCTGCATAAAAAAGCAATAGTTCTTCTTGATGCGAGATGATGGCAGTAATCAACCAATGAAACAAATGGCGGAAGTTGTCGCAGGATAGATCAGAAATTAGTGCTAAAAACATGTCTGCAGCTATTCTTTCTTCGGCGTGGGCTTCTTGATAAGTTGCATGCTCCTTATGAAAGGGAATTTAACAATTCGGCTGTGGGTCGAACACTTGTGGGTGGAACCAGTTTCATTAATTTATTGCCATAAACTGACCCTCGGGAGATTCTTCCAATGATGAAGAATCGAATCCGCAACGAGCTTAATAAGCGCCTTGAATTCGGATTCCAAAGAAAGAATGTTGAATTAGCCTAAATTTCGAACGGCTGCAATCATGCAGTTTGTGCAACAGATGACTTGATCTTTGGCCTATTTAAATAAAATGAAAATTGTATATCTCACAAATTTATCTAATATATAAAAATAAGTTGCGTTTCCCGTCTAATGCTCGGGCGAAATGGGTTGATATGCGCGTTCATCGGATTGAGACAAAACTTGGTCCACTTATTGCCAAGGGATCAGGGGGTGACATAGGCATAGTACAATTAACTTACAGTAGATTTTTAATTCAAAACTTAATGTGTGAAAGTTGTTGATTCTGACGTGTTTGAGATTATGCGTTGCTAAGGCTATAGGTATATAGTACCTACAAGTTGCAGTAGGAGGCGTCGTGTCGTCGTCACATACAACACATACGTCAAACGTCAATGTCATTTGCAGGTTATCCATCGGCGTGAGTCAATTATATCCAAATTATTTATCGCAAGCACTTTTAAAATGCTTCATTTCATTCATCGCTTATTCACGTACGTAACAACCGAAAAAGTACGTTTGAGTGCTATCCGATAAAAAATCAGACGACCAACGTGCAACGAGAATCGAAAGTACATGTTGATTTGAATATTGCTGCATTTCAATATGATATTCATTACGATTACAGATTGCATCCCAGTGTAAAATGGATAAAGGTTAAATCCTGTTAACGAGGGGCAAATTTATTGGTAAATTGAAAACGCCTTCATTTCGACACAATGAAAACAAACAAACCTAACCTAACCAGATTTGAATTTAAATTTAATTTAAAAAATAAAAAACAAGAATCAAATGAATAATTATTTTATTTAATAACAATATGTTGACGATTGATTTGATTTGATCAGAGCTTGATTTTCAATCAAGCTCTGATCGAAATCGAAGACATTTGCTTAACCATCAACATCAAAGAATTCATTCAACAAGAATTCGTTCTGCACTCGAACAGCAGTACAATGCTAATGATTTGGATGCATTTGTCGAAGCAAACGAACAAATTTTGCTTGCGGAACAAAAATTGACCTACGATACAATTACAAATGATCTGTTCTTCCTTGATGCGCCTGGCGGTACTGGAAAAACGTATCTCATCACTTTACTATTGGCTCACATTCGATCTCAAAATAGAATTGCTTTAGCTCTTGCTTCATTAGGTATTGCGGCAACATTATTAGATGGTGGACGAACAGCGCATTCGGCATTCAAATTGCCATTAGATATGCATTTATTGGAAGCTCTGACATGTAACATTCCTAAAGTTTCTGACATAGCTAAAGTTTTGAAAATTTGCAAGGGGATTATCTGGGACGAATGCAATGCTTGATCGAACTCTTAAAGACTTACGATCAAATGCAAAACCGTTTGGTGGCGCTCTAATTTTATTATGTGGCGACTTTCGACAACCTCTTCCAGTGATGCTTTCATCGACACCAGCTGATTCTTGCCTCAAAGCATCGCATCTTTGGAGAGACGTGCGAAAACTGACATTAAAGACAAATATGCGAGTACATTTGTAGCGTGATGCGTCGGCAGCCACATTTTTAAAACGACTATTGAACATTGGTGAAGGAAAAGTGCATGTTGATGCTACCAAGTTTATTTCATTTCCATCGAACTTTTGCGTTGTTGTGCCATCCATCGATTTACTCATTCAGAAAGTTTTTCCGCAGATTTTTAGTAATTATAAAAATCATTATTGGCTTTGCGAACATGCTATTTTGGCAGCAGAAAACACCGACGTCAATACAATCAACCACACAATACAATAACAAATTGCAAATGATTTTGTTACCTACAAATCGATTGATAGCGCCATGAATGCAGACCAAGTTACTAACTATCCAATCGAGTTTTTAAATTCGTCAGATCTTCCTGATGTGCCACCTTACAAATTGGAACAAGACTCACTATGAAGAAATTGATGCCGAATATCATCGAAACAACTATATATTCTTAATGGAAAGTCGAAAGGAGAAGATGTGCTCATTCCCACCGACGTGCAATTTGATAAGAGACGACTGCAGCTCCCCGTTGGACTTGCATTCTCAATGACCATCAACAAGGCACTTCAAGTGTGCGGAAGAATCTATAAAATCCACGTTGGACAGCAGAGAAATTTATTTGTATTTGTTAAAGACGGAAAAGCCAAAACTATTCTCTACCCTAAAGCACTTAGCAGAACAATTAAGTAAGCAAAATGTATGCTTTTAATATTTTTTTCTTTATATATCATTCAATATCAATAAATGTATTAATTGTCGGAAAAAATATCATTATTTATATCATTGCTAATTAAACAAGATAACTCTTTCAAATTTCAAATGGTATTTTTAGAACTATTTCTTCTGTGGCAGCAACGCGCCGGGTACCAGCTAGTTATAAATATATACGTTTCCATGAGAATGTTCATTGTACCACAGTTGGTATTAAATATCATTTTGAATTATGCAAGTATAGAAATTATTGCTCGTTATCTATATGTTTTTCAATTTTTGTAACTTATTCTAATTAAATTAAACTTAACTGCGTATTTAATTATGCTTCTGTGGCTTTAATCTGTTAATTATATTATACAACTGAATAATATAAACCTCAAGGATTTATCCAAATGCATTTTAATGTTCTATAAATAAAGGATGGCTTTAAAAGTTTTGTATAAATATAAAGATAGCGTTAGTGCGAAATGGCCGTCGTTTGAAGTCAATCATATTTTTAATAACAACATATATCAATTGATATTATATGAATATATATTGTTCTTCATCCTTCTGAATTAAGATTATACATTTATAATAACAATAAATTATGGTTAAAAATATTAATTGAAGCATTTCTATTGTCTATTTTCATCGCTCGCCTAAAGACAATATTATCCTGTTGTGTGGTAAGGCTTTGAAATTGTCCTTAGAAAACGTATTCTCAATCATTTTCAATATTATATCGTCAGTTTGACAAGCATTATTTAGACAGCACACGCCTTTGTACGCTTTCAGGTTCACCGAGCAATGTTGAATAGTAAACACATGCAGCGTATATATTTTTAGAAATTACTCTATGTGAGAAAAATGTTTACTCTTCCTTTTTACCTTCATAAACATATTTTGAATGGCTCGCATACGACGTTGATGATGTGCATCAATGAAAGACCGAGTTAATTGGTTGGATGGGAGAAGCGTATGCATCTTGAAAATTCAGCCGAGTTGTTAAGCATTCGTTGTAGTTAAAAATGCATTTTAAATCATTATCATAAGAGACTGAAGCTTTGTTAATTTACTAGATCTTCATTTGATATATTTTGTTCTTGCTACAATTTGTCTTCAGACATAATCTAGAGCTCTTAATGTATTTAGAATTTATAAATTTAATTAAAAAATTAATATGATGGATTTATCACAAGCATAAAAGTAAAAGAAACCTTAAAATTACATGGTAACAATAATAGCTGTCAGTATAACAATCACCTGCATTGTGTGTGCTTGAGAAATTAGAAATGTTGTGATTTGTGTGGTGTTATTTAGAACGTTTTGTGATTTTCTTACTCGCGTATTTTCCCCAACCTCCCCCAATTAACATTACAATGACAATGTTCATCAAGAACTACATACATTTTAACAATTACAATTGGCTGAAGGTCAATAAAAAACGCTGTACGTTAATAATTTTGAACTATATTATCTTCTTATATATAAAAATCAATGTTTGTTTGTTCGTATTTTATGCACTGCCATACCGTTCATCCGATTGCGATAAAACTTTGCCAACTTATTGTTTGCACTTTCTCAAATAATATAGGTATAGTACAATTAACTTACATTAGATCTTATATATAAAAATCAATGTTTGTATGTTTGTTCATATTTATAATAAAACCAACAAAATAAAATAAATTTCGTTCTTTCTATTATTCATAATTAAACAAGATAACTCTTTCAAATTTCAAATGATATTATTAAAATTATCACATCTGTGGCAGCAACGCGCCGCGTATCAGCTAGTTTTATATAAATAAATATTTAAACGTTTTATTATTTTGCAGCACTGCGAGAGCAAAATGATTTGGAACGCCGCTATCAATTATTACAAGAGAGGAATGAATTGATGGAAAATCAACTCATCGAGAAAGAAACGAAATTGAGTAAATTAAGAGCCGTGTCTGAAAAAGTTTATAAGGAATACGATCAACTGAAGAATCAATATGACGTTGAGACGCAAGCTATGCACAAGTATGTTCAAATCTTTGCACAATTCTTGCTAAACTAATTTTTATTTAGATATATTTAAATCAATTTAACTTTTTATCGCAGGGCAATGCAAAGTGCCGGCCAATGGTATCAGCAAAATAGAAAATTAAAGCGCCGTTCTGCTGCTTTATTGCAACGATTACCGCCACAGGCTATGCAAGATTGGGATTCCTTGGATGCTACGGATGCAGGTAATTGATTGCTTTTAAAATGCATTATTATTCTATGTACGCATAAAATTAATAAGTTTATTATTGTAGCTTCAGAATCTAGCGGAGGTGAGGAATTGGAAGGATTGAGAGAAACAGTCGCCGATCTTAGCAAAGAAGTTGCTAGATTGCAAACTGAAATAAGTTCTCTAAAATTACAAGAGTTTGAAGCCATCGAACAGAATGTCAATCTAATGCAGGTATATGCTCTATTATTTTATAATCTGTTGATTTTAATAAAACGATTCAGTAAAATATAATTTAATATTTTTAAATTTTAAGGAATTGGAACAGGAGCGTGGAAATAATGCTGCATTAGAAGAACGCTTAAAAGAGGCGGTAGAAGAAGTAGACAGAAGTAAACGATTGGCCAGACATCTCGCCACTGAAGTATCGACGTATAGAGATCAATTAGAACAATATAAAAATCAAGCAAATCTGTATGTTTAATGAATTTAAAAATTAAATATTTATAAAAGCACAATTGATCGAATCACGTTTATTATTACAGAATGAAGTGTGAAGCTGAATCAGCACGCAAAGAAAGGGACGTTTTACAACATAGAAGCTCTCTTTATTTAGAGACATTGCCTGAAAACGGAGAGTATTCCAACGATAAAGAGGCTCGTGAAAATGAAGAAATGCTATTGAAAGAACTTGAAAATCTACGAGCACAATTAGAAGAAGAACGAATACAACATGCTAGAGATATTGACGAGTTACAGGTTAATATGGCGTTGATTAATTTTTGTATATGTCTCAACTGATTGATAATTGATTTTTAATAAATTAATCATATTTTCAGGAAAAACTTATGGATAAAGAAAACAGCGACGAAATGTTCTTGTTAGAAGAGAAGTTAAATTTGGCCGAAGAAGATGTAAGAAAAGCAATTGAACGAGCTGAAAAGGCTGAAAAATCACTCGAATCACACAGTAATAAAAGGAAATCAATGATGAACAGAATATCAATGTTCGAACCCGTTCAAAAAGAAAGTTCTGCGGATAGTAACGAAAATAGTCCTGTCAACGAGGAAAAACCACCACAGGAATTTGTAATTCCACCGCCACCTCCAATGTCTATTCCTCCGCCTCCCCCGCCACCAGTTCCGCCGCCGCCGCCATTGCCAGTTATGAACGGCGCCGATGGAAAATCAACCACTAGTGCAATAGCCGACATGGCCGCTATTCTCGGATTGAAACAATCAACAAACACGAAGAAACGACCATCTGGAGGTGATTTATCGATCGGATTAATTTGCAATTCATTCAATCACAATTCATTGATTATCGTAATTTTTAAATTTGCAGGTGCAATAGACGATATTATCAATCAAATAAAGGGAGGGCGATTCCAACTTAAATCAACGGAGCCGAAGCCCGTTGAAAAGAAGCCTAAAGATGAACCAGCCGCTCTGAAAGAGCTGCGCAATATACTAGGAACGCTAAAAAGACGACCTAAATCGTTCAAGGAATCCAACAAAGAGAACGCGGAAGAAAAATGTGCCAATTGAATTTTATTAAATATCGATAAAAGCAATTTTTCTATAATTCACGATTAAAAGACTGAAAGAATAACGTTGCATAGAAAATTGTGTTTATATAAGTGTGTTTTTCTTGGTTTGTGAAAAAAAATTAGGATCCATCATAGTTTACGTGAATGAAAATCAATAATTAGTTATAAATATGACAATTTAATTGACAAACATGATTCAACAGAATTTTTATTTGATTTCAAGCTTGAGAATCTCTATTTTTATAATAGATAACTCATTTTTACCCACTAAACTATAATTAATATGTATTCGATACACTTACGAATCCGAGCTAATCATTTCTTTTGTCTTGATCAATGTGCATTCAATTGTTACATTTAAAAAGAAAAACTAAAATGCTAGATAACCCACTATTAATAGATATAAGAATATGATGTAAATTCATTCATTCTCAGAATTTACTATTTTAAAATATAATTTTTTTTATCATTTATGAACTATATATTAATTTTTTTATGTTTTTAAAAAACTTCTAATAAGGATTTTACTCAACAATAAACTTAAAATTCCCTAGTCATATTTTATCCATTTAACACAAGCAAATGAATTTTACCGTTGCTAATTATTATTAACGATTAATTCAAGATTATTTCATTTAAATGAATGAAATTACTTTTAAATTATTATATATTGTAATGCCAGTTTGACAAAACTGGAAAATAAAGCAAATCTCCATAAAATTTTGGCTTTTATTTAGCAATATATGAACAGAACCTTCAATAATATTAGGGCGACCTAAAAATATTTTGAGCTGCTATGTTTGAGCACAATTTGTGTCCAGACATAGTGATGGGAACATCTTTGTAAGCTATTTTATTGTAGAATTAATTTTTGCAGTGATGAAAAATTTACGTATATATATGACAAAAGTTTTTTAAAATAAAAAAGGCTTTTAAAATAAAAATTCATATTTATTACTACATGATAATGTGCCCCTCATAAAGAAAAAATATTCACCAGAACATCTTCCTCATTCACCAGACCTAGCCCCAATGAACTCCACCTTTTCAGGTTCATGGAGCACAGCCTGAGAGAAAAATTATTCAAAAACGCGGCTCAAAATTGCTTCTAAGCTGGAACGTTTCTACAAAAAAGGAATAATAAATTGTCCCGTTAGGAATGTCAATTTTAAATGAAAGAGTTAAATTCAATCAAAAACATTATTAATTAATTTCATCGGTACAATGTATTCTCCTTCAGTAGATACAACCTTTTCCAATCTATTTAATATTTCTTTTAATTCCGGAAGAATAAGATTCAACGAGTTTTGATATAAAATATTTTTAGATTCATTTTATTTATAAATTTGATTTTTTTCCCCCAATAAATGATGCTGCATCAATCTAAATAAATGAGTCGGAAAGAGCAAGATCAGGAAAATAAGGTGGATGTGAAATTGTTTGCCATTTGAGTTCTTTTAATTTGTTTTCAGTCATCTTTCTTCGTCTTTTAAACTTTCTAATAGGGAACAATAAATCTCCCTCGTTATGGTTGGACCATATGGAAGGACTTCATAGTAGATTATCCCTTTGGAGTTCCACTTTACATTTAAGAGATTTTTTACTGTTAGACCCGTTCTTTTTTTATTTAAGTATACAACACCCCTTTTTCATCTCGTCACAAGATAGTGTAAAAACTAGTTTCTTCTCTATATTGATTAAATCATGACACGTACTTGTGCATACCACTTTAACTTTTCTCTCACTTCGGACCTTATTTTCTAAACTAAAAATTTCACTTTTAAATTATTTGAACCATATCTGGCATTGGCAAGCAGTTAGAGATTCTCTGAGTGTATCACAAATATTTTTAGTTGAAGTTGTTGCATTAATTTTTTGAAGATATTCGTAGTGTGTAATTTCGTGTAAATTGTTTGTTCGGCACAAAATCCACCGCAACATTCTCCAGAGTTATTTGAGTAACAAAACATATTATGCATAAATGAAATCAATAAGGTGGCAAATTAATAAAACAAATTCATATAAATTAAATGTTATTATATTGATACAAAAAATAAATATAGTGTATGTTGAGTATCGGTGAGAAACTTTAAATCATATATTCTTAGCTCGATCTTACTTTATTGCATATGGTGAATATTCAATACACAAATGTGTAAATATTCGTTCATTTTATAATTTTCAGGAACGCAATAAAAATCATTCGGTTGAATGGACGCCGGAACTGCATCAATCGTTATTCACAGAAAATGAGCTGAAATATCTTTTCTGTATTTACATATTTAAATGCGTGAATAGAACGATGCAATTATTTCCTAGAATTGAATTTTTTATATACAAGTTCATAGAAAAATATAATTATATTAAGTGCTCTGGTCTAAGTGCAAAAATGCATGCATGTAAAAAGTGCGTTGGTGCTTTAAAATGCTTAATTCTAATTGTGATTGTATAAGCCACATGCAGTGATTTCAACACAGGCCTATATATATAAAGTGTATAATAAATTTGCGTCAATCTTAATTTAACGTGATAATGTGCATATAGTATAATAAAACTCATGTTGTTAAAAACGATAACCATTCTAAAATCGATAAAAAATTCTACTCGTTTAATATGTTACGTACAAATACAGCTACAACTATTAAAATGTCTAATTATCAAAACCACGCATTAGCAACAAGTGATACGGCATTATGGGGACTTCTATGAGCTAAAATAATAGTCCTACATGTTTTGTAAAAATCAAATACTTTTTATTCATTACGAAACATATGTTTTTACTGTGTCTACAATGCTATCGAATTTTTTAGCGTCAATAATTAATACTCTTCTATAAGGAATCATTTTACTGTCTTCCTCGAGCCAGTTTCCTGTTAAACCTGAATCGCTTTCGGTTTTGACTGAAAATTCAAAAAATCCAAGTGCCTCAGACTGAATGACTTCTTCTTCCGCATTCGACCATATATTTTCTAAATCTTTATTTTTGTTGCTTTTGTTAGCTGAAATTGAAATTTGAATGTTAAATTCGTTTGGATTCTAATTTGCAATCCAAAATATTAAAGTGCAGAGGCAAATTGTGAGTGAATAAGAAAAATGCGTTTATAAACAGGCGCTACTTACAATTCTTTGAGACGTCTGCTTTGTACATTTTCGAAATCAGCACGTAATAATCGAAATTGAAAGGCTGACCCTTGACAATAGCAGCGTTAATTTCGTCTCGCAACGAATTAAATAGGGGCGCGCTAATTTGCGGAGGTATATTAACCAGGCGCTCGTTCAGTAGCAGAGCAGAATTCGTACCGAGTACGTTTCGTATCAGCTTTTTCATCGGATCTGGAGCGTGTTCTTCGGCTAAGTCTGATAAGAGTTGCCTAACTTGTTGTATACATTCACATTCCTAAAATGTGTGCATTGCAAATTATTAAATGTGTGCATCACAATAGATACGAATCGGCACTTGAAAAGAGTGCTTTCAATTAATTCATCGATGCAAACTTACTTGTCTTTGATTTAACGAAACTACTGTCGTAATGCCAAAAACGTCATTGGCATCGTCTGGATCTTCATCCAGTTCATCGTCAGGAATATCGAGTTCTGATTGTTTTATGACACTACCAACAAAATTTTGACCTAAAATTTGATATTTGTTATAGAAATTTTTTTGAATGGTTATCTGTATTGAATAGATAAAGATCATATATTACCGATTATTAAATTTGATAATTCTGAAAGGTTGACATGCGCTTTTAAAAACAACTGTTGCAACATTGTTTTTATTCCGTGGAAATCTACGTCTAGCGGACTTCTACCTTCAAAGTCAACTTGAATTTCCTGTAAACATTTACGTAAACAAATTAATACCGAATTTAATCAATTTAAGTCATATTTATTGAATCAAATTGTTAGTATACACGTAAACTTTCATATGTTAGTATTATTAACACGCTATATATTTGAAATATAATAGTAATTATATGTTTATTGAAGAAATTTTTAACTGCTTAAAACTGAAGATGCACATGGAAATCTATAATTAGGTCAATGTGTGTAGTGTTGAAAAAATAAGATTTATACATCATCACGATTGATATACAGTAGTTAAAAAAAGCTTTTATAATCCGGAATTAAAAATAAGACATTATAAATGAGTCATTAAAAACAAATACAATTTTAAATTGCCCATACATGTACAGTAATCAGTTTCGATAGATCTCGTCGAATTTGTTCGCCTTATTATGAGTGAATAATCAATACATATGTCATGTATTGTCAAAGGTACTAAGGTACCATTTATTGCACAATAAGTTATGAGATTGCGAAAGATGCACGTCAATTTCACAAATCAACAATAGCTATTCAACGAAGACTCTGTTAAAAGCTCTAAATTCAAGAAAATTTGAATAAAACACCGCACGAAATTACACTGCCACGAGGAACGCTCTTAGGTTATGTTTGTGAAATCGCTCAACTAATTGAATAAATAAAGAGACAAACCTCGTTAGGAACGAAATAGTCTTCCGTTTCTGATGCATCTTTATGAGGGCCACCGCCCCCCGCACCGGTGCGTCTCTTCACGGGACCCGACATCACCACGCGTCGTCTCACAACACTTCAAAATACACATACACTGGTCATAGACTGTAAAATTACGAGCATCACTGATTATATACAATGTGTCAAATATTTTATATACGGGAGAAATGGTGATTTATTATTTATTTAAATCTTTTGTATATTTTAAACATTGCTGTAGAGATTTTAAGTGAAAGAAATAATTTATGTATCTTTATATATTAAAAAAAAAAATAAGATTCTCAAATACATAAAAATAAAAATTTGAGCTACCTCGTCCAAAAAAAGAAATTCCGCAATGCAATAAGTGCTAAAACTAAGGACATACTAAGAATTACTATTGCAGGAACTCTCGTTGCGTAAAATGCGCAGGAGACCACGATACCGGACAATGTGTCTGGTTAAAAAATTAGCCCACAGACCAATAATACAGCCGACCAGCGGGAACAAAGACTACAACAGGACATTACTTACTCCCAAATCATGAGTATAAATTAAACGCAGGACCAAACTCCACAGATTCCTCAAAACCAATCAAATGACATGGCAGAGTTGAAAGCCACGATGAAAGGGCTCATCGAACGGATGAGTACCATGCTAAACATACTTTCAACCCTCATCGCTGAACTCAACTTCTCACCGCTAAAAATAGCAATATGGAACGCCAATGGCTTGTCCAAACACGCACTTGAGATACAAAATTTCCTGAAAATAAAAAACATTGATAATATGTTGATCTCTGAAACTCACTTTACGGACAAAAGTTATATAAAAATCCCACAATACAGCACATACACAACAGAGCATCCAAATGAGACAGTCCACGGTGGAATTGCAGTTATACTAAGAAAGTTTATTAAACATCACAAAGCCCCAAAATTTACAGAGGAACATCTCCAGGCGACCAACATCATCGTAGAAGACTGGAGAGGACCAATCACCATCTCAGCCGTGTACTGTATTAAAAAAAACTGTCAACAATTTTATAGCACCCTTGGAAATAGATTCATTGCTGGTGGTGATTATAACGCCAAATATACACAATGGGGCCCGAGACTGATACCAAAGGACGAGAGTTATACAAGGCAATCATTGCGTTGAATCCAGTTTCGATTTGTCCTCTGATCAATCTCCAGTCATAGTCACGATAAGCAGTCATGTAAGGAAAACATTAATGCCCTTAGCTTAACCCAATAATCGCACAAACTGGAATTTCTTTTGCGAACTAATCGTCAAACGCTTAATGACAAACATACCCCTCAAAACGAAAAAGAGCTTTAATGACGAAGTTAAAATTTTTAACTCTGCGGGAAACAGCCAGGAATTCAACTTCGGAATGGACCACCTTGCTGTCTTGTTTGAAATTGTTAAAAAAAAAACATTAAAACATCAATAGTGGTTAGAGTAAATTATTTATTTCAATCTGTAAATTCATTACTTGTAACATATCTAATTGCCAAAAAAACAAACTTATTAATACATTAAAGAATAAAGACAATCTGTTTGCAAATGCAAATATCGTATAAAAATCAAATATAAAACATCAACAATACCACTCAAAAACTTACTTAAATTATTGCAAAACGCTTGAATTCTCTTTGGTGTTGGATTATTTTGCAGTACAGTGAAACGCCTTAAAAAATAATCAATAAACTGCTTTAATAAGAAAGATTTGATATTTAAAAACAGTATAAATTTTTTAAATGGTCGTTTTGTCCGTACGCAGATTGAAAAACTATCATTTAGCTATCAAGAATTTACCATACAAATATAACGTGTCAAATACATTAAAACAAACTTAATAATTTACGAAGCTTCAACATGAAATAAATCATATATCTAATATTATGGACAAAATTTCTCTTAATACGTACTTAATTGGAAATTGGCAACATTATTATTAGTAATAATGAATAAAGAATATTTTTGCAACATATATCTTTTAACAATATTCATGTTTGTATATAAATCAAATGAGCGAAAACGATACCAAATCAAAATTTAAATCAAGTATGATTCATGTAAAAGGGATGCTTCTAAATATAAAACTTATAACTCTTAAACGTTAAAAAAATACTTATATATATATATAATTATGAAAGTGATATAAGTTATTTGTTAATATTAAGTGTATCGGAAAGAAAACCATTGAAATAAACATAGTGTTAAGGATTATATGTCCATTATATGTTAAAGTTGTTAGTTTAAAAAACAAAATGATTGCATAAATTTGACAATGTCCTGCTGAAATTCTGCTGAAAACCCGCTAGATTTCATAACAAGGGCATTGATAGTAATTATATTTTATGATGTGGTATAAGAAATTCATAACAGTACGAATGTACGTTATGATCTTCTTTCCAATATTCCTAATAGCCTTAAAATAAACTAATTTCAATGTTGTGTATTAAATAATACTATGCGAAGTAAAGGCTTATTTTAAACTGAAATATTAACTTATGTCACTTTCTCACACAAAAATCAGAACAATCTATGAATTAAAATAGAATTGAAAACCAACAATTAAAACATATATCGGGGAAAGGTCAAAAGGTTGCTAATAATTAAACAATAAGACTACGATTCTTTGACGTTACACACATTTAAAACTTCATTACTAATATTAATCATCTCACCGCTGAAACGCTAAATGGGGGATCACAACATTCAATACGCTTTAAAATGACCCCTAAAACAATCCGTCGAGACTAAATCACTGAAAACTCAATATAACCATCTCAAGCATGTAAAAATGATATGTCTAACCTTCAACAAGCAACAAACTCTTTTTGTCAGTATAAAAAACTTACGTCTATTTAATTATGTACATATTTATTAGATATTATTCAAAACAACTTACGATAAATACAACACATCATGACATTATTACAAAACAAGCGTCAAATAAGCCTGCTCGGGTCAAATTCGCTATTGTGCCGTTTACTTTTATAAATTCCAAAGTGTATTCAAAACCATTTATATGTATAAAAATAAATATTTGAAAACCGGAGCAGGTAAAGTTACAATGTGATTCATACAAATTAAACGCCCAGTGACCTATTAAGGCACAAATAAACATTCTATCGGAGATTTCAAGAACCCAAGTGCAATATCATAGAAGAATAAATTGACTGTATTATTTATAATTTTAAAATGGAATAATTTTCATTTGAAGAATATTTTAAGCGAAATTTTCTATTATTGTCAACGAGATATTTATAATGTCTATTTACTATGACTGATATATTTATGTATGTATTATTTTATATATTAGGAATATTGAAAAATTGTCTTAAATGCGATTTACCTCCTTTGTGGAAGAGTGAAGTTATAAAATTTCAACGCGTATTTGTATCGGTTATTAATAAGAGCGCACTAAGTTAGCTTTTTTTCGATTTAATTCTATTCCGTTAATAACAGACAATATTAGGATTTCAGTGTCGTGAATAAAGACGCATAGGATTAGTTATAAAAAAAATAATAACTAAATAATCTGGTGTGAGAATAAAAGAATAATCTGCTGAGGTTGTCAAGGTAGTTCATGGCAATGTGTTGGAGATGAGCATTCCACAGGGGTCCGTACCGGGGCCTACCCTGTGGAACGTACTATACAATAGCCTGCTGACAACAAAGATGCCTGGGGGAGCAAAACTCATTGCCTTTGCGAATGATGTCGGGCTGCTGAGCTCGTTATCCATGGGAAATAGAGGTGAAGAGCCTGCAACTGCGCAATGGTCTGCAGCAGACCGAGGGTAAATCAACTTGATGTCAACAGCCACGAGGTAAAACACTAAGATACCTCGAGATCCTCATGGACAACAAGCTGACCTTCCGCAAACATGTAGAAGCAGCTGCGTAGAAGGCACAGAAGGTAGCCAGCGAGCTCGGACGGCTCATGCCCAATATTGGAGGGCAGAAGCCTTGCAGAAGAATCATAAATAAGGTAATACACTCAATTCTTCAATACGAAACCCCAATATGGCATGACTCGCTCAGATATGAGAGCAATATGAAGAAGCTGACCAGGGTCCAACGACAGGGAGTGTTCTGAGTCACCGTAGTGTACAAGACTCTGGATCTTCAGGCAAAAAAGAAATCCAAGACCATCTCCCAAAAATTGTAAAGAATATGACCAGAAACTGAGAAAAGCCTGGGAACAGAGATGGGATCAGTCCAGCAAGGGAAGGTGGATCTACCGACTTGTTCCGGTCTTAAGCCGATGGAGGGCCCAGAAGCATGGAGAGACGACCTTCCACTTGACACAAGTACTGACTGGTAACAGGCGAGAATATGTGGAAGAAATTATGAGCGCCAAAGAAGGCAGTGAGAGACGCAAAGCGGCTCTCCAATACTAAAATAGGCTACTTGTCCCTCTGAAACAATGTGA
This sequence comes from Stenopsyche tienmushanensis, assembly GCA_008973525.1. Classification (NCBI taxonomy): domain Eukaryota; kingdom Metazoa; phylum Arthropoda; class Insecta; order Trichoptera; family Stenopsychidae; genus Stenopsyche; species Stenopsyche tienmushanensis. Next base: position 230,369 of record WACJ01000095.1, read on the forward strand.
TAAAAAATACCGAGGTGACAGAGAAGGGCAAGGGAGGGGTTTAGACAGTAAGAATCTGACATTACCCTGGGATCTAACTCCGGGATGTCTTTTGTAAGATTCCCTCCCACAGGGAAAAAAATGTAGTATGCTCCAACAGTACCCTGTCGGAACCTTTCAAGGTGACGACGGGAGTCAGACAGGGGGATGCCCTCTTTGAGTCATCCTCACGGAGCAGAGCTCAATGAGTAACGAATTAACCTACAGGATTCAACAGGGAAATCGGTGTTATCATGGTCTGAAAATATATTAGGGAATAAATCATTATTGGCGGTGGTCGAAACATGGACCATGATCATTCGCAACGCGATGCATCTAAAGAGGTTCAAAAAAGGAATTTTAAGAAAAAAATTTGGAGCAATCTCGGACGAGACCTCAGGCTCCGAAATGAATTTCTTTTTAAGCGCTTTTCTGACCGAACCCATACATTTCAAATATATCGAGGTAAACGAGATAAATGCGGATTTTAAAGAATACAAACAAGTACACATAATCGAGACGTCGATATCCGACATCTCAAATATTAAAACTTTGTACGTCGACGTTGAGGAAAAATGCATCAATGTTTCAGATATAGCATTGAAAGGCACAACTGGAAGAAATTAAAAAAAGAAAGGTTCCACAAGGATCGACTAAACGATGCACATTCGCACGCGCATCCAATCTTATCGTATTATAAAAAACATTGCTTAATAAAATGCCAATACAAATTCGCTGCGTGTTACGACACAAACAGCTCGAGATTTACATTCTGGAGTGTAGTTTATATAGATGTACATCATATATATTTATTTTTTTCTTAAATAAAGTTTACAAAATAGTTTATTTCAATAAAATGAGCACATTTCATATTCATAAGGGCAACTTATAGGATACCTACTGATCTTTTATTCATTTTAAACTTAATATTATTTACTTTGTAAATGATTCTATTCGAATGCATAATTTAAATATTATAAACCGACGCGTTACGATTGCGTTTTTAAAAGAAAACCGATATATTTTGACGTCTCAAAAGCATATATACACTCTTTATATATACACCATAATTTGTATTATTAAATAAGGCAGACGTATTTCCATTTTTTCGGAAGGAGGAACAACGAGTACGCAAACTCTTGAGGGTCAAAATCTATCGACGTTAAAATATTCCATCATACGGTTTATTGTATTTAAATTACATATCCGTATCTTAATACTATATCTTAAGAGCTCAGCTTACATTGTTTCATGTCATATTGTGTTAATTAATATTAGTATATTACATTGATATATATTCAATAAAATAATGATTGCAATAGAATATAACAATTATTGATTTAAAGTTTCGGCGAAATCAATCCGTAATCGAAAGTGTGCGTGAACCAAAATCTTATTATAAATACACCAAAATTCTATAATCATGTCGGTTAATAACTCATAAAAGTACAATCATTCATACATAATTAAACAAGAAATTAATTGCAAAACATTTTAAAATTATCAGCCTCAAAATATGAATGATACAATTACCAAAGCTTTTCATAAAAAATTATATATGGAATCATCAGGATTAATTGGGAGTATATTTTGAATAAAAATAAATTATAGCGAAAATAGTTATAGATCTACAATTAAAATGTAATATTTTATGCAGGGCAATAGATTTGCATCTGATTAAAAACAATTGTATTAAAGCCTTTTCTTAAATGTACGTCTCAATAATACGCTGCGTGTGTATTGTGTGACGATTGAAATACAATCATTGAAGATTAAAAAAAACCATCACATCATAAATCCGTTGATTTAAAAAAATCGGATTCGGGTTAAGTATTATGATTGAATGAGCGTAATTTTGGATTTATGCACATCTCCAACGCACGTCTAAATAAATCACAATATATTATTGCGCACGTATCTTTATGAATCTGATTGCCATTGATTTTGTAACATACATTTACAATTATTCGAGTCTGATTGCCTCATTGATATTCATTTAGATTCTATCGTATCCTAAGTCTATTACAATGTTTCGTCGCCTGCTCGATGAAATTTTATTCGGCGACGGAAACATTATCGGATATAAAACGTTACAGTGAAAAATGCATCATAATAAATAATAGTGTTGTGAACATTGATATAACATTTTACCTATCTAAGTTTTACAGGCACGTTACATTTGAATATGTGGACAGAATAAAACTAATGTATTTATATACTTTGACAGACAAAAATGCAACTATTCTCTCTATCCTATATGGAAAATACTTTTGCTTTCATTTTCATACAATTTGGATAAAGACTTATTTGAAATGCGTGACGCATTATACGATTAAATAGGGATTATAAAAAAAGTTTATATGTTAAAGGACGCCTGTGCAACATTAATGTCTGATGTGCGTACTTTTGAGTCGGCATCTAATGATACGTCAAAGTCGGAGATCACATTTTGCACAGGCTCATCCTGAATCCACACAATTTTTCATTTTCGAAAACGATTAATGTAAACATATGATCCTTATTTTATATATAAAACAATGTAAAAATAGAAAACAATTTAAACTTATGGAGGGTCACATATTCTATGTAAAAAAAGCGGGTTTTTTCTCACATCATAACTAGTTTAAGGAATACCACCCGAAGACTGACTGTTTATTTTTAATAATAGCCAGAATAAAAATATTTTTCAAGATGAACAACCACAAAAATAAAACAAAATAACCCAAAATAAAAGTTGTATTTAACGGTTCGTAAGCAATATATAAAAAGCATGCAAAACACACATAAATGGAAAAGTGTCTATTCAAATAAAACAATAAAAAAGTGTGATAACTATTCCGTAACAACTTATAAAACACTGTCTATTCACGAGAAGCATTTCAATAATATTACACAATAGTACAATAAAGATCACATGGCCCATGTTGTCAGTCTTTAAAGCAGCCTTATTAGCCCAAAACTAACAAGAAGTAATTTCTAAATGCCAATATTTGTCAAAAAAAAAAGCATTCGTCCATATAGAATGTGTTTGAATGTCTGTATATTCCATGTTTACTGCCAAGCAACAATGTAATTAGTACGAAATGAAGTAACAAATGGATTTTGAATGCGGAAAATACACAATAGATCCAACATTCTCTCTTTCAGCGTCTCCAGAGGTTATTCGTATTCTTAATTAATTTATAAATATATAAATAAGACCTCAATTTTAACATACAAATGGAAAAGTTAATATGATTGTATGAATGCATATTATTGTTAGTATATAACATTCTTTCAGCTAAATAGTTGTACAGTATAAGCTAGAATACTGAGGAAATGTTATGTTGAGGCTTTGTAGAACGACGACCAATCAATTGCAACAAACAAGGGCCCGACCATGGAAAATACAATTCCTGCCATTAATCCAGTGATAAGAAAGGCCGCTCCGTACATTCCTGCCTGTGGAGCATATTGCGGTTCAACTCTCCTGAAAAATAAACGATTAAAAATCACATTTAATAAAGAAATATGTAACAAAAGAGTATGCGTTTATAATTAGGCGTGTACACCAGGCATCGTGAACTTTGCTAAATATTTTTTTAATATAAGCCGTGTGTAGAATTGCGAACAATCCTTTATTTGATAGGATTGACTTTTTCTACTGCGTAATTCAAGGGCACACATCACTCAATAAGTTCGTAGGATGACTAATAAAACAACTTTTAGGCGAAATTCGACTATATTCATCAACATAGTCTCCTTCAAGAGTGATACATTAATTCTAACGTTTTGATGCCCTTTTTGTAAAATGATTTATCTTTGGCCATCGCTACAAACAGGTAGCCATCGCTGGGAGCCAGATTTATCGAATATGGTCAGAGCCGTAACGAGGATATAAAGCACTTGTGGTAAGCACCGCAAAATACCATGATATGTATTTGGTACACCATATGAAATCCTGAAAAATTCTGAACGCCATATCTATTATATTTCATATCGATATTTCCATTATTGAGTCTAGTTATAGCAAATACATCATGGCGAAGAAAAGGTTAGACGAGGCCATACGAACTGCCAAGGCGAACAGCGCAGTCGTCGATCAAATGAGGTAACCAACCTAGAAATGGTATTGAATGAACATCGACTGCGAAGTGCGCGAGTTAGCAGACATGGTAGACCTTTCAAAAAATGCTGTACATCGCATATTGACTGAAAATTTGGACATAAAAAAGCTATGCGCAAGACAAATGCTGTGTTTGCTCACAATGAAACAAAAACAGCGTTGTGATGTTGTTTCAATTGAATGTTTGGCGATGTTTCACAGCAATAAGACCCGAGTTTTTGCATCAATTCATAACCATGGATGAAACATGGGTTCATCACTTCACATCTGAGACAAAGGAACTTTGAATGAGGATCCTCCACTGACCTGAGCTATTTATTGGTCCCGCTATTTAATAAGCCTGAATTTAATATCCATGTCCGCAAGGACACGCTCATTCTCAACTTCGAATGTGCTCTTAGTGCGGGGAAGAAATTAGCTAGATTTTGTAACTTAAAGCTAAAAAATTAGCTAAGATAGCCACTTAAAATAGTAAGATAAATAAATATATAGTTTTATGGGTGGGGGGACAAGTCTAGATTTGTTCGCCACCTCATTTGGCGCGAGCCACCTATGTAAATTAGCCTCTGAAGGAGTTTCAGTGATCGTACAGATCATAGAAGACCCCGGGTATACATTTATATCCGAAAATGCCACAAAAAGCCCTAAATGAGGACGAAGTGCCCACAAGGTCTGTGTGTCCAACTGGTCCGTTTTTCGGACTGCTGACATGACGAATGAGCGCCTCGCAATTGGACACCATACCTGAACATGTCTACAGAACGATTACGAACTCTCATTACAAAAGAAAGTTGTCCGAAGAAGACTGATCAAGTGATGTTATTTTTGTCTCTTGAAGTACGCAATATTATAATACAACACGTACGCGTTTACGTGTCCTTTTTGTTTTATAACTTAATTTTTTGATTGTCTATTCTCTATTTTCATAGTGCATTATACAAAATTTGTAGAAAATGCCTTTGAGATTGAATAAATAATTATCATTGAATTGCTACATTTCTTTAAATTCTAAAAAGTTTTAAATTTCTATATTCAACTTACCCCGAAACGTACATCATAGCAAGTGAGCTACAATGACCACTAGACCATGCATGAATAATAGCAATAGCAATATATGCGTAGTCATTGTTGATTAAAATTGGTAAATGCCGAACAGTATCACGAGGCAAATAGTTACAAAATATAAATAGAGGTAAAAATATCAAACGAGCCCAAACAAACAGAAACAGGTAACGTGGACCAGGCTGAAATAATAAAAAAAAAATACATAAGAAATTTGTATTTAAAAATCTATCAAACAAATCCACATCAATAAACATTAAGATTCAAAATTGCTAATATATTTCACATCGTTTAAGAAATACACTCACCCAACATGTCAAATTTGCAGTTAAACTGCCAAGAGTTGCACAAATATTAAAGATAAGAAAACAAGTCACTGTGGTATAAATGTCATCGTCTATCCAAAATTCAGGATCAGAACGTTTAATATCTAGAAGGTAAAATAAAAATTATATTTTGTTTACTTTATTCAATATTTGATTTAGAATATTTTTTTTTACCGACCTGAATGAATACTTGGAAAAACACTTAATGTTACAAAGAAAACCATAAAAACATTTAAAAGCTGCGGAAATGCTTTAACTAATATCTTCCAATATGGAGTCGATCCAGTATCAGTGCTCCTTTCGCTGGCTTTCTTTGCCATTAATTCATGATAGCGGTAAAATCTCTGAAAAAGAGAAACGTATTATTTTTTAAAAACTGAGTACAAGTATGCTACTTTTTAAGCAATTGAGATTACAAAAATATTCAAACATAAATCTATGAGCACAACAAGATCAAATTCCCAGTCTGAATTTGTTCCTGAGCCTTCATAAACCAAAACTTAAAATAAAATATATTCATTTAATAGAAAATACAAAGGCTTACATTTAATGGCAGTGCGAAGTAGGTATCAAAGCAAGCAAGTAAAACAAACAGGGCACACAGGAAATAATAGATAGCAGATGTCTTGGGCCCAGGAGCAAATTTAGATGCCACGGCTGATGCAATTGCAGTAAACGCTCCCGATATATTGCTACCAAGAACGACGGCGCCTGTATAACTGGAAGGTAATCGAGCTGCTACTCCGTATACAGAATTTTGAAAGATCCCATTAAATCCTGAAATATATCTACATTTTAATATATTTGAGAAAAAAAATTACATTAAAATGAAAGCAAGTCATATACACAGTCTACCAGAACATATCCAGTTAATCGCCACAAATTCAACCGAGAACCCCTTCCAAAGATCATACCCCTCTATAGCGCGCGTATATATTCTTAAATATTATTCATTTGTGATACATCCAGAAAAATATAGTAGCTCAATTTGATACATATACTCAAATGTGCATTTATGAACAGTGCTACGGCTGATACTCAGTGCGCCAAGAGACAAATACATGTCTCATATTTCATGCTTGATGCGATGCACATGTTTGCATTTTTTAATATTTTTTTGCGCATGTGCTTATGAAATACCTATATAAAATGTAGTGCAAACTTGTTTTTATTTTGAGCTCTTAATAGTAAATTATTTTTTAAAATCACATTCAAAATATCATCGGTTTCTGTTTTTCATGCGTGGCAGTTAAACAGTGAAGTTACAAACTTCATTACATTGCAATTGTTGAAACCGCTGGTAAAAGTGTTTTGCAAACATTGTACAATCGAGTGAATAAGATACAGACGAGATGCACTATGATGATATTTAGTAAAAAAGAAAAACAGTAAAGTGTGGACAATTTTAAGGCGAAAATTAATGAGAATGGGAAGATATTACAGAGAACCACATTTCTGAAAATTAAGGAATGTTTCTACCTTGTCGGTTAGAAAGAGCCAATGTTTAAAAATACGTTCAGTAAATTTCAAGTCAATATAAATTAAATTCGCAAAGTTATAGGCTGACGACGAGAAGCTGGAGCAGTCGGCACGACGCTATGAGCCGCAACAAATGCAGGCTAAGATCGCGTCCTTTTTAACAAAAACGAGGTGTCAATATTTAAAACAAGAAAATTTAACTGCGGGAAAAGATGAGTGACCTTGTCACATAGGAAAGCACACATGGAAGCCCTGAATGGTATTATCTAAATGTTTACACAATCCGAAGAGCTTCACGATGTAAAATATGCCAACTACATTGGCGACAGGGATATGAAAACCTTCAAATCACACGGTTTCAAACACTAACAACCATTTGCAACTGAGCTGTAGAAACTCATTTATCCTATATATTCAGATGTCATCAGACAATCTGCTTCAACACTGTTTAGGCGGACATACACAAAATAATAACGGAAGTTTCAACACTGCCCTCTGGCGCTTGGCTCCAAAATATATTTTTTTGTCGCATGTATTTTCAACGAAGGTATCACCTTCCTACTGCGTATGAAGACAAAATTTTTCATTAGTCAATAATATCAGAATCACGTAAAATAATTACCATTAAGAAGTACAACAGTAACCATAGTTATCCAGAAGAAAACGCCAGGCCAACTCGATGAATCCATCATTGCAAGAATAATTGTTCCAACAAATAGTATTACCTCCGCTGAGATTGAAAATACAATTCTGGTTGTTAAATTACCCCTGAAATAAAAATAAATTTTATTAAATATTTACAAAACGAGGTAATAAAGCAATTTTTAAGATTTACATACTTTACTTGAATAAAGCAATTGAGCCAATTGAAGAATAAATTCGGAATTTGTGAACATAATCCAAGATAAGAAAGGAAATTGGCGGCGTAAGCAGATTCTACACCTGTATATTCCTCACTTAGCTGAAAAATAAAAATATATCTGACATGAATGCAAATTATCAGATATGGTAATTCATACTTTAAGTAACAATTACTTAAGTCAAGAGTAGGCAATTTCTCTTAGTTCCTGGAACAAATTATCATTCTGGCTATCATAAGCTATTATTTTATAATAAACTTGCGAATCTAAAGGATTTTACATTAAGTTGAATAACAAATGGAAACAAAGTAATTGATTGACAATGCATATAAATAGGTTAAAATAATTGAAAAATCCAGTCATTAAATTCAATCGTATACGACCCAGATTACATTTTTCACATCATAAATAGCAATGATTACAATGTCGACAATGCATCATTTAAATCGGTTGTATTAATTAAAATGATTTACCTTGTAATCAACGAAATAGCTCTTAGCCGTAATAAACATATTCCATGGCGTAAGAGTGCCTATACCATGTAGAACTAATGTTAGATAAACTAGATTCCATTTATCGTAAGGTGGATCCACTTCTAATGTAGCTCTTTCCATCGTTACACCTGTACACAAAGTAAACTATTTTAATAAGGTATTTTACGACGTCACAAATACAGTGAATCTAATCGTGAGTTAATCGACACTGTGAAATCGTACATTCGGTGTTTTTTAAAATTAGACGATTTTGAAAGCATCAAAATATTGTTTCGGTAAGATATAAGAGAGATAATGAATGCTATCTTAACTAATAGGGTCAGGAGTTAAGAAAAACATAAATAGATGGTAGCTTTTAGTACAATTTCAAAACAATAAAGATTACACGGATCAATGAATTATTTCACATATCAGATCAAAATATCTATGAATAGTTATATGCTCTGAAACCAGTTCCCGCAGTACTGTGGCTATTTTTGTAATTTGTTAGCATTAAGTTAGCGCAAACGTGGGCCTGGCAAACATGAAACTCTACACAATGTATATATATTATTTTTATTTGTAATAATATGCTTAAAAAATATAAGCGTCATTTTCTACCCGTCTCAAGAATCCGAATATAAATACGTTTCTTGCAAAAATTAGAATGGATTTAAAAAAATATATTAACATGTACATTGTTTATTATTGTTTGATTTTCTGATGTAAGTACCGCATCAATGAACGACTTTAATTTCCAGAATTCTAGTAGTAATAAATGCTTTATTTATTTTATTTTTAGTCTTTAATTGCATTTCACTCGATATGACAAATATATCCCTTTGGAAGACCTCGTCTATGCTTGGATAGACATATAGGCATAAATGCCGCACGTTTGGACCTGGACAATCGGAGAGAGGGTCAGGATAGACAGTAATGGCGGCATGCGTTGTCGGATAATTGTGTGAGAAAAATATCTATTTGTGTTGCTTCTTTAGACAACGTTATAAAATGTTTATTTGATTAAATTGGCATCATTAAGAAAACAGTTATGATCATTTTTGTGAAAGCCGCATGGAATAGAAAATTGTAAAGAGCGCGCAGGATTACATGTTATCAATCGCACGAATTCGACAAGACTCTGAGTATTAATTAAAATATAGTAACTGTGTTAAAAGTACAATCCTTACCTTTAAGATTGAGTTGATCATTTGGAAGATTGCAACTTTCCCAAGCTGGCGTCAATTTAACTGGTTCTGCCGATAAAAATGGTGTTTTTTCCGGATTCATATCGGAGCCACCTAAAACATGGATAGGTAAGCTATTATTCCTGGGAATTATATTACAGAATTGAAACAAAAAGATTGCTGTTTCTCACAAGAACAAATATAACTGACACATCAAAAACAATAAAAATGTAAAGTCGCAAAAAACTTAAATAAAGCAATATTAGACTGTGAAATTATACTTTTAAATTCAATATTAAAATGCTTCGTCGCATATCTACCTGATTAGAAGGTCAAATATTTTAAATTGATTTAATTATGTACGATAGTAAGCACTGTTGAAAATGTGACAACGAAAATACAATCGAATGATGTGTGTAAAATTTTACGCTCGACAATTCAATTTGAGAGCATCACTCCTTGTTGGTTGACTGACCTCTTCAAATCATCTCTGCAATTGACACAAAGTAGCTCATGTGATGGAATATTTAATTTAACGATGACATTAAAGTCAAGTATGTCAAGCATCGCAAAAACTATCCTGCTGCTACGTTTAAAATGATCTTTATGAAAATGAGAGCATGAAAAATACCAACGAGTTTTATAAATAACACCAAGTTTTTATAAAATCACGCAACGTCCCATACATAATTACTTTTTCCGTCTAAGAAAATGCTTACGTACCTAATACTAAAAAGAGAGATACTTTAATTAAATATATATATTTTAAGAAAGCAAAAACATTTGATTTGACTGAATTTAATTTGTTAAATATCCAATTAAAGGTTGGTATTTCATAAATTAAAGCTGAAATAAGCGTTACTAACTTAATTTATCAGTCGATTTCTTTTATTGGTTTTAATATTTTTTAACGCAGAGAATAAGATCGTGCAAAAGACGAAGACATCGCTAGATTAAAAGTACGTAGATGTTAATAGTTGATTTCAAGCACTTCCTCTTAATAGTGGCATTTTTCTTTATTCTCCAAATGATTTCTTTCCAGATTCTCAAATTTATCAATATCATTTCTTTGATGATGTTTTCAATAACTCATAAATTTGCTTAATATTTAAAACTTCATTTTGCAAATTGTGAAATAAAGCCAGTGCACATTTTAGATACGTTTCTTTAATACGTTCTTCTTCACTGTGGGTTTTCACAGTGGGAGTTATAACATGAGCAATGAAGAAACTTACTGATATTAAATTTGTAGAACCTCTTATGAATAGAGCTTTCTTTTCATCCTTAATCTTTTGTGAAACGTGCAATAATTCATTTTAAAATGGCTCTTCACACTCCACATTTATTATACAGCGTGCACAATAATTTGTTATTTCATTCAATAATCATGTGTCAAATGGTCATCCAAAATGTCTAAGCGCGTCACTTTTGATACGCATGCCATTATTAATGTAGAAATACGTCCGATCCATTTGCAGCGTGGGAATATTACGCATTTAATTTCATAAAAATATTTTTTTCCCATTAAATATTGATTTTTGGTCGTAAAAGCGAGCCGTTTTTAACGCTCTTCGGATTTTGAGCAGTGGTGATAAATCCTGAGGGTTGCAGGATGAACGCATCCTACTCTCGCTGGGAAGTCTTATGGACTGGTCGTGTTAATTGTTGGAATGCAAACTTCATTTTGTACATCATGTTTTAATTTCGAGTACATTTGGCATCAAATTCGGAAGCCTCTGCCTCGTGATAAATAAACTTAATTATTAAAGATCACAATGTTTTAATTGTTCCCATCTTTTTTTTGAGGATTCCTCCTTTTCGGTATTGTCGGATGATGGCTCGGAGATAAAGAACTGCCCCCTCTACGGAGGTAAATTAAAGAATTCCGTCGCATGTGGCGAGTCCGTGTTAAAACTGCTGAGTCCCATTAATACTGAGGAGCATCTGGTCCTTGGATTACCCCACGACTCTAGACGCTCCTCATGGTGGACTGCATGATGCAACTGCGACGAAGATTGCGGGCCCCAGGAGACGGCGAGGGGTCAAAAATGCAACACATGATTTTAAAATAACAATGTTAAGAAAATGTACATGATTCACTTTAACACGTTTAAAAAAATTATAGATACGTATGTATTATTTATGGAAATGATCATTGTGCACTGTTGTCTACATTACTTTGTATGTTTATAGCTTCTTGACTTATAAACATATTTTATGTGCGTATACATGCGTAAACACAGCTGTTACATAAAGGCATCTCTTAGATATTATTAATAATTAACCCTTTGCGCTCGAGCGGTGCCTCTCGGGCATCACTGCATGTGATGCGACAATTCGAGCGGTGCCTCTCAGGCACCACTCAGATCGATGTGGTAAATTGAACGATAGCGGAGTTTTTTTAGGTTTGGCCTAACGAATATCTCTTCACGAGTCTACTCCTGGCCTTTTGTGGATCATGTTATGAGATGTCGAGTGACACAATGTATTATATGGCTACAAAGATCTTATCTCAAAAACACTTGCGACCATAAGCGAGAGCGACTGACTGCTCTCGAGTTGCTGATTCGCCCGAGCGACCTCTCCGGGATGAGATCTTAGACTCCGAAGCCGTGAGATCCTATCGAGAGATCATGAATATATTCGGTGAAGCATCAATTAACAGCTTCGTCTGAGCTTGACGAAAATCAAAACACATTTTATGTACGTCTTTGAGATTTATTTCGTTGAGGTTCTGCTGCAGTTATATTAAATTTATATGAAAATAATTATTAACTTACTCCTTCGAGACACAATCTTTGCTTCGTGCGATCTTGAATCTTGCAACAGGACCCTGTCTTCAGCCATTTTTGTATTATTTTTCTAAGAACTGTAAATAAAAAAATAAAAAAAATATTTTTAAGCTGAAAAAAATAATGTATTCAATCTGAGAGGACTGTTTAAAGATAACTTCACATTATTATTTATTCTACAAATTATAAGACAATCGATTTGAAAAATTGTAATGTATTGACATAAGAATTTATGTAATTATATCGTGTGAAGCCTTGCATCAAAAACACACTGAACTAATATCTATATCGACATATTAGATAAATTCAAATAGATCTTTGAGATTATATGTTATATAAATCAATATCAAAATGATATTTGAAAAAAATATCATTACTATGGCTAAATTATAAAATATTAACAACAATTCTTACAGAACCTTTTAGTATGTGCTGTGTGTGAAAAGTACGAGCTCAAAATATATTTTTATTTGTACATTAACAGTTAGATATACAAGAAAAGATTACTTTCAAGGAAATGTTACCCTAAGTTGTTAAATATTTGATATACAAAATAAACTGATAGTTATGAGTAAACATTTATTAGGTTGAAACACGCGGCTTTCGAAATATGATTATCCAGAAATGCCTTAATAACATAAAGTTATATAGGAAGGCAATGTGAAATCATCGTATAAAGATTTCTTTTTAATCAGGCCTTTTTATATCCTCTTTTTAACGGTATTATATCTGCTAACGGAAGTAGATGATCTCCATAGGACACATTTCCAAGGACTCTACCCAATAGGAACAGGAACAGAATAAGGACAAGAAGAACACCAAATATACGGCCTTAAGGAGAGGCATGTAGAGATTTTCACTTTCCAGCGTTAATAGCATTGTTTTCCGTTAGCTTCTATATCGTTTTGTCATCAATCATCACCCCCATAGTGCGGCGACAAACAGTCCACTACAGAAATATGGGCCTCTTCAATATCCATTCACATGAAGGGGTTACATTCATCTCGTCTGTATCATGCATTCACCTCCTCATTCGCTCAATATTGAAGGTAGCATTACCACCGAGTTCCATTTAGAACGCTCATCCAGTGGGTCTCCTGAATGAATGTATTGACGAATACCTTTGCGACTGTCTCGATAGGGAGTGTGGGATGTTTGTAAAGACTGAGTAGTTTTCTTCGGGAGACAGTAGAAAACTACTCTAGATGATTTTTTTGTTTCTACTGGTAAGGGCTTTCTAGAGCGCAGTGCCTTCTTTTCTCGCTAGGGCGTTACTAGGTTAGGGTGAAGACATACGTGACGCTTATGCGCATCTCGGATTCGCTCCTACACCAACTGAGGATGTCTCCCCATCGACGTGCAACTTACCCGAGCAAATTCGAGACTGAGCGCTTTCCTATTTCATGACAAATGGTAGTAAGAGTTGAAGGTGATCAAAGACCAGGAATAGTCCTAAACGCATGATTAAATCCCAAGGAAGTAAAATCAACGAAAAGACGATATAAACTAATAAATTTAAAAAAAATAGAAGTTCTAGAGTTGATCGTTAGTAAAGATTGATCATTTTAGTTTGGTAACGGTATTTTTTCCATATTTTCAATTTGAACCTGAACCTTTATAATAAAAGTCCAGTAATTCATCCATTACATTAACACTTGTAATCTCTATATATCTAATCATTTTATATATCACCGATCGCAATAAATTGATCTATAACGTAAAAATACTGATATCCTGAATTGTCAGTTATTTGAATGCCCGCGTCCATAGATAAATATATCAATCAAGCAATTTTATTTTTACATTGTTTGTTAACTGACGTTGATCACTCCAAAGTCCTCAAAATGCATACGGTTTGACCTGATACTGATAGATTTTTTTCAACTTCTGATTTGCATTCAATATAATACTCAACCAATACTCGTCGAAGCTTTTTCTTCTATTAGGATGGATTTTTAATACGTAAAAATATGCTGTATAGTATTAGAAATATGCTCGACATACCGCTAATTTTCTATGCAAATTATTTATAAATCATTTAGCAATATTATGATCACAGTTATAAATATGCGGATACAATAGTTTAAATGTTGCCAGAATCCGCTTTAATTCCGACGTGTCTGAAATATTCACGGCAGTTTTCTAACCAGTTTGACCATTAATAGCAAATGAATTAAGAAATTCGTATGCGAATATATTTCGTTTTGTAAATTTAAATTTACATGAGAACAAAGCCGATATCATTATATATTTTGGAAAAATATCTTGATAAAAACGAAATAAAACCGCTCGCTTCAATGAAAAATTTAACATAAATTTAATGATGTTAATTTTTTTACATTAAAAATTGATTTTGCGTGAATATTCAAGTATTAATATCAGAACATTTTATAAAATATTATGTAATTAATTTATTGGAAGCACTTTGCAATCATTTATTTCTAATCAGCCGTTAATAAAGTAGTTGATAATTTTTATCAAAATAAATAAATATCGATATTAAGAGGGGGTTGCCAGTCATCTCCGTCAGGAAATTCTGTTGTCAGTATGCATTAGACGACATACGTGGCAAACGGCCCAGTGAAAAAAGTTACAAGCAAACATGGCTACGAGTTTTAAGTCAGATATTGAGGCAGCTACCAATCAGGTAAAACTTGATTTGTTTATTAATTTATTAGCGTAGTTTTTAGCTGATAATTGTTAACGGCAATATATTTATTATACGGGCATTTTTTTAACACGTCACGTTCGACATGTCAAAAATTATGAATTTTTAAAATCTCATCAGCTCATTGCGACAATGGAATACAAACTAATCTGTTGCTATTCAGATTTGAATCTATAATAGCGACATTCCCATAATATAATTTCTATAATAGGCTGAACGCGCTGGACTGGGTCACCAAATTTGTGTTCTACTAGCCTGGAACATGTATCCCGAACACGGCACAGAAGCTACTCTCTTCCGGAAGCCATGCTGACACACATTCACAGAATAAAGTCTACGTCCATGTGTGTATATCTGTGCATGGACAATCCGGTTAATCTATTAATACGTTCGTCGCTCAGCATGATTCGATGTTGTTTCTCACGGGGCCCAAATTCGATAGTCAGAGCGTAAACAGAAGGAATAGCGATGCAATATTATAATGCACGGGATAAACATGGACGACATATGGCGCATCTTCTCTCAGGCGTTGTTATATTTTAGATCGAAAAGCTTTTCTCTGCCATTAGTTAAATTAACAAATTAAGTGAAGATATACAAGTGCAAACAGACAAGGGTAGGAATGCAAGTTTCGACGTTGATCTCAAAAGATATTTAGACATTTGTCACCTGGAAGTAGGGGTCCCAATCGAATATTCAAATATATTTGGCCTTTTTTCAATATTCGTATATTTATAAAATTAATCAGATATTATTCATTAAGTAATTTAGAAAGTTGAAACAAGATGAACTCTAAAAGCATGATAGAAAAAATATTTCTTTTACTCTCTGAATTAGTCAAAAATGCATCGAAGGATTTAAAATGGGAATTATTATTTATGAAGAAATATTTTTTTTAAGAAAATTGTTCGATGTTCTTTTGTCAATCGAAATAGCAACAACGAAATGCAAAAAAGTTTATTGAAATACTATTCAAGGATATCGATTACATCAAAAAAGGTGTGATATTTTAGATATTCTTTACGAATCTCTACTGTCAATAAAACTAAACTCAACGACAACTGAGTGTTTTTTCGACAGCAGGCTAAATAAAAAGGAAATTATGAATCAAGTTTAAAAGTAGAAACGTTCAATGCACTTTTATTTTTAAAATATGTATGTTTGAAATGTAAATAAAATTCTGATTCTTTTGATTTCGCTGAAACCAAAGCTCAGAATTTCATGCCTTAGTGTATGAGAAAATGCGTTGCGCAACAGAGGATGATGCTTCTCGCCTTCTTTGTGTGATGGGATCAAGAGCCTTCCTATCCGATGGAATACATTTATTTCTAATGAAGGTAACTTTGTAGAAAAATAAGATGCTTCATTTGTATTTTTATAATACTAATAAATTTGTATAAAAAAAATTGCGAGTTTTATTTGAATCACCCTCATATACATATATAAAATATTCGAATACTCGAATATTTTACCAATTTCATATTCGATTAATTGATTTTACAAATATTTGGGACCCCTATCTGGAAGATATTCATAAAGTTAGCATTTGTAAAACAGAACACGTTCTGTGGACATGTGAAGGCTCGCGGGCCGAGAGAGAGGCGCTTCTATGACGTATCCGCGGGCCATGTGAGGGGCAGAGATCTGGTAACCCGTTCCGGTGCCTTCAGCGCTTTTTGCGATAGTTTCGGCGCAAAGTGCGTCCCCGACGGTTACTATGCCAAACATATATTTTTTATATTTGCATGTGCTAATTCCATTAAATAGAAAATAAATAACTTGTTAAATCTGAATTAAGCTCCTGCAAACGAGCATTGAAATTTCTTTGGCCCATCAAGAACTGTGAATATCGGAGTCGAAAAACAGAGAGACTTGGTCTGTGTAAGAATCTTGCTTCCCATTCGGAAAAGGCAGCAGTGCGTGCCGACTGTATTAGCTCGTTGCTCATTGACTCGGCTTCTTCCGCATTCAACTTTTTTGCAGAATTTAGCTGCAAATCTAGCGGCAAAAATCAGGCCAGAACAGAAAGGCTGTCCGTGATGACAATGCAGTATGCTCTGGTGATGCGAAGATGTACTTTCTGCTTTGAATTAAGCCTTCGTAAGGCAGTCTTGTCCTTTCCCATATGCCCGATTCTATAAGCCCGTGCTGCAACTCCATATGTAGCAATTCAATTATAATTAGATCTAAGAAAAATGTCAAAACATTTCTTTGATAACTATAGAAACAATGCAAATTTTAAATATTAAAAGTCTATCCTTTATCTTCACAAGTCAACACCAGCCACGTTATATATTTTAACTTTTACGCAACGGGCTCAGGTATTACTTTGGCGTTGCTTTGACCTGAGTCCGATCGGCTCAACAGGGTAAATTTGAAAAAAAAAACTATAACTTTAAAACTAGCGGGTATTCTTCAAAATAATTTAAAGAAAATGTGTAAATTTACCACATAAATACTTTATTTTATTACGTACTTAAATATTTAAAGCTTTTCCAGTGGCGGATTTATGCATAGGTGCAGAAGATGCGCACCTCGGGCTTCAAAAAGTCTTTGATCCACCGCATAATTCAAGGGATTCAAGAAATGTATTCTTATCTTTTGAAATGCACGGCTTCACGATTACGCAATATGTAGAAATTGTGGTTGAAATATTAACGTTCTGTCCCGATGCCGTAATAGTGATATCGTAATAGGAAACCATGCATATATAAACAGTCCACTGCAGATCTATGGGCATCTTCAATATCCATTCACAGGAAGGGTTACATCCATCATGTCTGTATCATATATTCGCCTCCACATTCGCTCAATATTAACCTCCGAGTTTCATTTAGAGCTCTCACCCAGCGGGTCTCCTAAATGAACGTATTGACAAACGCTTTCGCGACCATCTTGATAGGGGGTGTGGGAGGTTTGTAAAGACTGAGTAGTTTTCTTGGGGAGACAACCGAAAACTACTCTAAACGGCTTTTTTGATTCTACTGGAAAGGACTTTCTGGAATGCAGAGTCCAGTCTCTCCTTTCTTCGCTAGAATTGAATTAAATTAGTTTTAAATAACAAACACATATTTATTCAATAAGGATTGTTTAAATTTAAACAAATAATATTAATTTTGTGCTATATTGCGGAAAGAATTCAGTATATCATAGTAGAAGGCAGCGAATTCATCGTTCACCATATATAATTGATATAATGAATCTAAACTTACTTAACAGAGAATATAAGCAGAAATTTACTATAGTGTACATAGGAGCATTTAAAAATAAAACTTAAGATAGATTTCGATAACCGATTATAATACATTCGTGAGCGATATTAATCAAAGCATAGATATATATTAGTATTGAATAAAAATCATATTCTACATACCTAGTATTATAATACTATGTGACGAACGTTGCAAATGAATAAGATATTTAAATGTACTGTTGTAATTAATTCAAACATATTTCCGAGCATTTAGGTCTTACAGCCTTAAATGAAATAGTTTTCAATGGGTGAATCAATTCAATACTATTTTGTGGCTGAACCATACTGGGATAATCGTCACTGCCATTTATGCTAACTGGGACAATAGAACAATAAAATTATAAACAAAGATAAGTGCAATCAGACTCATTCCAATATATTAAGTTGATGCATAAATAACGTCGTATTTTTTAAGGAAACCAACGTTAATATTTTCAGAAAAACTTTATTGAATCAATTATTAGATAATTCCCATAATTGCAAATGATTGTTTCCCATCGTTCTGTCAAATTTTGAATCCCATTGGAATAAAATCATTTGGGTTTCGATTCAATGAACGTGTCTAGTGCTGTTTTCAACTTTTTTTAGGAAGGCTAAATTAGGACAATAAAGTGGATGCTTTAAAACATCCAAATTACTATGGGCGGCTCCTTCAGCCCTATAAGAGAACCTTGGTCACCGACAACGCTTGCTGCAATTTTCGTCTGTTCTAAGTCTTCTCCCTACAATTGCCCGGGTCCAGACGTGCGACTTCTTTTTTGATCTGATCAGCCCAGCGTAGCTAATGTCTTCCGATGGGTCTACTGCCTCTATTAATGTGCATCCATGCCACATAGCATGCCCAATAGAGACGACGGGGATCTCATGACTTCGGAGTCAGAGGTCTCGTCCCGGAACCCCCGTAAACCACTACCGGCCTTATTAATATTTTATAAATTTGTATCTTTGTTCTCGCCGATAGTGATGCACCGATTGCCGTGTTGAATCCTGGAAGTTATTTCATTCTTCAACAAATTCTTCTTCATGAGGATGGATCCAAGGTATTTGAACTCTTGGACCCTTTCAATATTTTCATTGTTGACATTCACGGAGGTGTAACTTCCAGCATTTACCCTCGATATCGCCATATATTTCGTCTTTTAACGCTTTTAAAAGCCCCGCTTTTTCTTCATCGGCTGTTGATAAATTTCTAGATCTGAATTTAGCAAACTATCGATGTCTATTTTGAACATTGATAGCACCTCTGCTATACACATAACGTATGTTTTTGGTTGCCACTGTTGTATTATGATCGTTATTAAATTCAAAAAGTAAACAGTGTCAAATATGCACTTTTTTCTCATTTTAAAAATTTGCAAGGTCTTTGTATAACTCGAACGCTGATATTTTTTTTAAAAGAAACCCTCTTTTATACAATACAAAGGCAACATTAAACACAGATGTTAACACAGTTGGTTAAAAATAATATATCATAACTATGTAAAAATACGACATTTCTTACGCATCGATCTAATAATTATGAAATACTTTCTATCGCCACAAAATATTAGTCATTGCACTTTGGATTCTGACCTACTATTATAAATAAACATAAATAATATTCATTGCAAAATCATTAAAAATAAATGTTTGTTAATATAACAAAGTTCAAATATTAAAATAATGGAAATCCAATTGCAAAATGTGACCATTATCAGCCGGATGGGAGTTCATTATACGGCAAATGCCTCTCTGATTCTGTAAACTACACTTGATTAGATCTTTTTTATTATATATTTTATTTCCGTCACGTCTCAATAAAACAACGCTTCAAAAGCTATTCCTATTTCATATTTATTAATATTCCCCCGTTGATCAACGAGGGTTAATTGTGCAGTCTACTGCAGAACTAGGACCTCTTTAAAATCCCTTTAGTTCGTTTATATCAAGCATTCAATATCGACGGCAACATGACTGACAGTGTGTTCCGCTGGATTTAAAACAGTCAATTGAGTGCTCTAAAGCTATACCGTGTAGTTCGGCCAATGCGAAAAAGGATTTAGTTGTATGAATTTAATAATAACCAACACTAGATACAGATTATTAACAAAACACGGATCTAATTTAATGTTCATAAAACTACGTGGTCCACATATTGAAAACTGGAAACCCAAGACTTATGTACAAAAGTGGCTTAGAAATCATCGGTCATATAAACCCGCGTATGCAGAGTTTTAGAATTAGCCGACGATGATGTATTTCAAAATTTATCTCCGGTGTAAACTTAAAATTTATTTTAACGTAAATATAATTTACCATTGGCACGCCATATATTTACAAATCATCATATTTTTATCAAAGAGGTTGGGCGAATCAATATGCTATATATACATATTGTTTTCTATGAAAATCCTTGAAGTTATGGCGTAATTTATTTTTTGGAGCATGGAAATTTGCTTTGCTTGCAAAAAAGTTCTTGAGTGCAAAATGATAATATTATATCTCTTCTATGATAATACTTTCGCTCAAGTGACTCTTGTGATGTTTATATTTGGTATTTATTTTCACAGTCATAAAGACAATCTTTATTTGCGTAGTAGTAACGTATCTATATTGAAATACTGTAATCTAGCTTAAAAACGATGGTTTGTGGGGAATTTTACTGCACCACTTTATTCGAAAGAAATCTGCTGTTGAAGCGCAACGAATTCTTGTGGATAACTATGGTGATCATGCTCTGGCGGAAAGAACATGCAGAGATTCTGATGAGATCGCAGTGGAAGCCAAGCAGTAGAATCGACGCCAAAGTGGAATATCCATGGTTTCAAGCTCATGCTCTGTATTTGGTGGGATCAGTTGGACGTAGGGTATTATGAGCTGCTCTGACCCAATCAAACCACCACAAGAGATCTCTACTGAAAGCAATAAATGCATTTGAGCTGAGCATTCAAGAAAAATGCCTAAAGACACGACTTTGCAGCATGGAAACAATAGATCGCATGTCGCATCAGTAGTCAAAATCTACCTGAAAACGATGCAATGAGAAGATCCTGTTGTCTCTTTAGCGAGATATTCATGGTATAATTTATTTTGAACTGCTGAAATCCAGAGAAATATTCATGGCTGAAAAATACTGCTGTCAACTGGACAGAAAACCAAATTAATCGAAATAAAGAGGTCTGCTTTGATTAACCGTTACAAGGTATACCTCTTGGATGGAGACGGTTTAGCACCACCTATAATCACCGGACTTAGCATCATCCGATTACGATTTATTTCGTTCCTTATAGAATTTTTTAGATGGAAAAAAAAAAATTTAATGATGGTATCAAAAACGGTTCTTTGGACTATTTTAAATTGAAACCACCTAATTTTTAAAAAAAAATAATAAAAAACTTGTGTATATTTAATGCAAAACTAAGAAATCATGTAGTCGCTTAACCCATTTCTGTACAAAACCGTCAAATCCCGTCATCACTGGAGCACATCTGTAACTGCATCGGCAGATAAAACTTGCTCGGCTACAACTCTCGCGCCGGATTAGTCTATTGTATACCGCCTTAAAAAAAACAAACTATATAAGAACATGTCTCAGATTCTCAAACTTTTCCGAGTAAGATAAATTAATTTTGGTGAATAATTCGATTTTTGCAATGCATCACCCCACATATGCAATAAAAATAGAATACGATCCTCGGCAAAAATATTTTTTTTACGAACACGTGCTTTCGATTCCCATTACTCAATTAATATAATAACACTAGACAGAATGACCAACCCTCTCATTGTGTGTTCTAGCAATGGATTAAGTGTTCATGAATGGCGTCGTCAATCGGATTTACGAAACAATCAGAGTCAGATTGCACGTCAAAGTGTTAACATCTTACGTACGGGTAAACTTCGCGCGCATTTCCCATAGTTTTTTAATAAACAATTAATAGCAAAAAATGTGAAAAAAACATGGCTTAACTCATAAAAATATGTTTTTCTTGTGTAAACATCAGCTGACTTAGAATATACATATATCGTACAAACATCCTGTACGTAATATGTTATTAGATTGTCCCGTTAGGAATCAGTTATGTCTCAACCATTTCTTTGACAACGCGTATTGTATACTTTTGGTCGACTAACATCTGGAGAACGTTATTTACTACAAAAAATATTTTTTTCAAATTGCATTTGAAGATGGTTGATTTTATGCCGAACAAACAATTTATGCAAAATTAAACACTATGAATATCTTCAAAAAATAATGCAACAACTGCAACTAAAAATATTTTTGATACACTCAAAGAATTTCTAACTGTTTGTCAATGCCAGAGATGGTTTATACAATTTAAACGTGAAAATTTTAATTTAGAAATAAGGTCCAAAGTGAGAGAAGATTAAATGGATGACGATACCCTGCACGAAATTGAATCTGAAATCTGAAATTGCTTAGATACTTCCGGAAAAGTATCCAAATACACTTGAAAAAATATGACAGACCATTAAACGGGGGGTGTGAGAAGAATTAAGAGAAGAAACAACAGTTTTTACGCTATCTTGTGACTGAAGATGAAAAGTGGGTATTGTATTTAATTAAAAAACGCAAAAGACAATGGCTTTCAAAGGGGCAGGTAAAGAAACCAACCCTTCGACCAGGTCTAACAATGAAAATAGCTCATTTAACCGTTTGCCGTACGATCCCGACGCATCCCGTCTTCGCCGGAGCACATCTGTGACGGCATCTGCACATAAAACTTGCTCGGCTAAACCTCTCGCGCCGGATTAGTCTATTGTATACCGCCTTCGAAGGACAAAAAAAAGGGACAAAAAAAACAAACCATTTATATTGCACAAAGAATCTCAAACTTTTCTGAGTAAGATAAATTAATTTTGGTAAATAATTCGATTTTTACGATGCACCAACATAGAGTACATACCTATCGTAAACATCGCCCACTAGTAAAAGTGTTTAATTACTGTTTAATTATGTGCACATCTTTCAATCTTATTAATAATATTATCAAATATCGAATAACATAATAAGGTCTCTGTTTCAATTATTCCAGTAAGCGTCGATTTTTTTCATTTGTAATTCAATACTTTATGCTTTTAAAATTATACTGAATTTATTTATATTCTTTACAACTGTGAAAGAAAATATCAATATCAAATTACATATTCATGGATTTATTATCATTTCTTAACCATGTTGTCCAATGGACCCGAACGTATTTCGCTAGAACAAAAAGCACAAATTTTGGAACCTATAAAATGCAGAGAAATAACGCGGAGAAATTAATAAAATATTTGAAGAATTTAATATGAGTAGATCTATAATTTCTAGGATTCAAAAAAGGGAATATAAAATACGAAAAAGAATTTACATTGAATCATCAGTCAGTATAAATCAAATTGCTCGTGTAAAAAATAATTTATTAGTTAGAACGGAAAACTGTTTAATAATATGGATTGAAGATTGTCAAAAAATGTACCCCTGGATAGACATCTGATTAAAAGAAAAGCAATCAAATTATTTGAGTATTTAAAAGAAAAAGAACGTGACTCTAAGAAAACATCTAGGTAACACTAAGAAAAATGTTTTCACGAGATCTATTGTATTACCATCCAATACTTTCTTATGTAATGTCAGGTAGAAGATTCGAAAAAATATTGAAATGTTTGAATTTTACTATAAACAATAATGACAGGATGTCAAAAATAAGTCCACTTGTTGACATCGTTGTTTCGAATTTTCAAGATATATATTCTCCATCGGAAGAAATTTCTGAAGATGAATCTCTTCTTCTTCATCGAGGGCGACTGTGGTTACGGCAATACATGAAAGGGAAGAAAGCTAAGAATGGCATCAAGTTTTATAAATTGTGTTTCCCAAATGGATACATTCATAATCTAGAAATCTATAGAGGAAGGTTATTTGATAACGAACCTAGGCGAACCAAAATTGATGCTAGTGTACTAAAATTGATGAATCCATTCCTCCACAAAGGTCATCATGTTTTTATGGACAATTTTTATAATAACATTTCATTATCTACTAAATTATTAGAAAAAAGGACGCATACAACAGGGACATTACGTGCAAATAGAAGGGGAAATTCAGAAGACATAACAAAGAAGAGAGTTAAAAAAGGAGAACACATATGGTTAAGAAAAAATAATATATGTATTTCTAAATGGCACGATACTAGAGATTATTAAGTATTACAACCAAACATCATCCCCGAGTAATTAAACTAAAAAAATATCATAATGAATAATTTTTCTTGTTATTTTTTGTGAATTTTTCTTTTGTAATTTTTTGTAAGCTTATAAAATTATTTTTCAATCTTATGACCTGTATTATTATTTTTTTGTAACTTTGTAAACCCTTTTTTTAGTAATTTTGCAAATGTGTACTTTTTGTGTAATTATCGCAAATTTGTAAGCCACGGAATTACCCCACATAAACAAATTGAATATAATACAATAAAATAGAATACAATCCTCGGCAAAAATAAAAATGTTGAGAACAATTGCTTTCGACTCCCATTGCTCTAATACAAAATACGAGAGAATAACCGACCGCTCAATGGGTGTTCTAGCGATGGTTTTGTGATTCTTTGAATATGGTTGCAATCGGATTTACGAGACGAGACAATCAGAATCTGACTGTGCGTCAAAGCGTTAAATGTATAGTGGGACTCCAAAGGGATAATCTACAATGAAGTCCTTCCATACGGTCAAACCATAACGAGGGAGATTTATTGTTCACAATTAGAAAGTTTAAAAGTGGCGTTGAGTGCGAAGAGGCCAGATGTAGTTAACCGTTGCCAATTTTTTTAGCAACACGATAATGTGCGACTCTATAAATCAAAGATGACCGAAAGCAAAAAAAAGGAACTCGATTGGCAAACGATTCCACATCCACCCAATTCTCTTGACCTTGCTCTTTCCGATGATCATTTATTTGATGCGGCATCATTTATCGGGGGAAAAAATCATAAATACAGAAGAGTTGAAATGGGGAATTGAAAAATATTTTATATCAAAACTCGTTAAATTTTATTATTCCGGAATTAAAAATAGTATTAAATAGACGGGAAAAGGTTGTATTTACTGAAGGAGAATACACTGTATCGATGAAATTTAAAAAACGACATTCCTAAGAAGACAATCTATTATTTACCGCAATTAAATTTCCCGCAGCAATTTTAATTGGGCGATATGTTAAAAGATTAAAACGTTTTTGTTTAAAACATCCACATATCGCGATTGAACTTTGGCCTTTATATCCTTAAATGGCATATATATCAGCTTGCCATGCGTTTACGAAGACTAAGCGTATTTAAAATGTTGTAAAACTATAGATAGAAGACAGTAAATCGTTGGATACGTAACCCGCAAAGCATTCTAATGTGGATAAATTATTTTTTTATAAAAATTAACAGCGGCGCAACGAATATATAAATTGATTTTTATATGTATTTTACTAGAAAAACATATTTTGAACCGGAAGACATGTTGACGTATTGATGAGTATTTTCACGTATTCAAATGATACAGAAATAGCATCCTCGTACACTTCCGGGCTCAACGTGGGCGAAGGCAGAGACGGAGAGTGTCTCGCGTCTCATACACTCGTACATCGTACGATTGATCGATCGAGAATGATGACCCAAAGTTATCGATTTCGAGTTCAACAAATGCATTATTTTGTTACTAAAAGTGAGCACGCACATGTGTATTGTTTATGTTTACGCGAAGAAATGAATGAATATTGTGTATCGTGTGCTATCAACAGCGTTCATTTATTTATATACAAGCTACGTACACGCTGCGGAATAACGCTAAATTGACTTTTAACCGTAGTTTTACGTTTATCAATAAACTGATTAGTTTAACGTGTTCGCAGACACGTCTACACTATGCGTCATTTTCAGTATGAAATTTAACTGCATCTTACAGACATATTTGCGAATGCGTTAATGTTCATTCAAATAGTATTTATAGTAGCGGTGTATCGTACGGACGCACGTAAGTATTATACATACAGGGGTAACCAAACTGACAAAAACAACGATTTCATTTTGAAAATGTTTTTCTATTCATTCCACTGACCCTCAAACGCAACCGTGACTAAATTTATTATAAAAAACGAATTGATATTTCCAGTTTAATGCAACAAATTATCAAGTAATCATTTGTAGTCCTTGGAATTATAATTTGTACTAATAAAATCACATTTCTTTGAATTGATCAATTCTTATATTTTAGACAAAATGTTTAGAATTGATATAGTTGTAAAATAAATCGGTTTTTATTGCCTTTTTACAAACGCGATGATGACAAGAAAGGTTCTATGCAAGATGCCAAAAGGTTAAGTGAACATTTAACAATCAAAAAATAAACAAATTGTGAGCACATGGCTGTCACGTGTTTTTGAAGCCCTACAAAGTGCACCTTAAAACTCAAAGGGTGATGTCTTGGGAGCAAAACCGCCCTCAATCAGGACCTTAAAGTAGTGATACCCCGGCCATTTCCTGGACGGAACCCTATTGACGGGCGTAGAAATGAAAATTTTAGTCTCAGAAACTCCAAATAAGATCCCTTTTCTTCATACTTACCCAAAAATATATATATAACATCACCACGCGCCGGAGATTACGCCCGACGACAAAATATTTTTATTTTCGAAATGATAGTCTTAAGACACTTCTGATTCCAGCCATAAATATTCCCAGCCCTAAAACTGACGTTCTCGATGGTCTCTAATTTTTTTTTCTCGCACAAAACATTTACAATGGGAGTGAATTAATTTTATTTATACCTAAACAAAATCCAAATTTGCGATAACATCAATAAAATTTAATTCTGGAACAAAAATTAATATAATTTATAAAAAAAAAAAAATTAGAATTTGTTCGAGTAAATGAGTATTATGATTCATTATTCTTATTTGAATTTTTGATAATCCTCTAATATTTAAATTATTTTAAAACACTGCAAATACTAACATTATTTAGAATCAAATATAATGTATCTTATATTTTAAATAAATTAAATTAAATTAAACTATATAAATATTAAGACATAATAAATATCATTAACATGTTTTTTCTTGAATCTTATCATTTTTGAGCATACATATTCTATAATTAAATAAAAAAACATGTTACGATTTATGCATTTACATAGTGTCAGTTTATTTATATTTATTTTATTGTCTAAGATTTGTTTACGTGGAAAATGTAAATAAAAACCATAGACAATGCATCTTAAATAAACGACAAATAAATTTAAAAAACACAAATATTATTCGCTATTTTGACATATGCATATTTTTTTAATGAATAATAAAAGGGAAACATGTAAAAGAACAATTTTGATATACATATTATAAAATTTAAATATTTGTATAGTAAAATATATTATTTGCATTATTACTCGATCCTTTTGTATTAATAATATTTTATTTTTATATTTGATTGCAACATTTCATATATGATGTATATGAGCTTATTAAAAAATAATTTTAATCAAAATATCATTGATAAAATTAACACATGGACGTTTTTGATCTGCTTTGGAGGAATCATTCATACGCTATTTCCGGTTTCCGTTTGAAATGTGCTTTGCACGCGTTTATGTTTTTTTTTCGTGCGTGAATCACAGGAAATTTAAATTTTACTTATCTCGAAGAATAATTTAATATGGATGTAGGAAAATTACAAAGTTTGTGTTATAATTAGCAACACGGAAAAACCTGACCCAAAATCTGATAAAGATTATCTTGGCTTGAGATTATGACTTCCGGTCAGCTTAAAACATTTGAAAATATGGCAAAATCCAAAAAAATCTGACATTATTTACATTTTTAGAATTAATTGTTGGCAATGCCTGATGAAAAAGTTCATTGAATCACGACCCAAATAAATTGACTCTAATAAGTATTTCATTTGTGGAATTGAACTATTGACATGTTACGTTTTTTTATGCACTGATGCAATTCCGCATATTGTTGTTTATTTTTACATATTAATATGATTATTGAATCTTATGCTTAACACTCTCGTCGCCGCGTGTACAGAGTAACGTCCATAAAAAATAAATAAATACGGTCGATAGCACATAATATTCGGTCATTTCTTCAAGTAAACATAAACAGTTTACTTGAAATTGATTCATAATATCATTCACAATCATTATTAGTCGATGAATTTGGGTTAACGATCTATACAATCTTGCGATGTATGCAGGAAGATCTCCGTCTCTGTCTCCCATGCAGAGTTACCGAATTGCGTTACCGAACGTTTTATCCGTCTTTGTCTCTCTCCTAGCTTAACGCACAAGAATGCTCTTTCTGAATCACTGGAATGTGCTCGCAAATACGCGATCACCCTACCACACAGGTTAACGTTTAATCGTTTTTCTTAAAAAATAATGGATATTAAAACTATGAAATAAAAATTTGTATTGTAAATATGATATTATAATCGAAATTAAGTAGAAATTTGATGATTTGGATTATCCGTGTTTTCTAGTTATCCAATTTGTCTCCCTGGATAATCGAGAGTCTACTGTACTCCTCGGATCCCTCATGCGTGTTTTATTTTTAATTTTCTAATTAGCCAAGCTGGATTAAAAAAACATGGAATATTTTTAAGTATGTTACGTAACAGTCTGAGGATGCAAACGTTTCCTTAAGCAACTCGATTTGATACGCTCACTTTATGGTTCACACGCTCATTTAAAAAAAATCTTAGATCATGACTATTGTTGAAAACTCGGATGATGGATGCTGCTTGGTATTTGGCTCAAACAAAATGTCAAAATCGAAATCTGCGGTTCAATGATTTTAATAGCGTTTCGATTGTCCATGACGTCGATGTTGGACATAAATTAATCACTGAAATTGAGATTGTTCATTTAGAATTACACAATTTAATTGTATGATATGCGGTCCAGATGGAAAGATGATGAACTGTGCGGAACAATGAAATCAGTCCATCGCCACGTGATATTCCTGGAAAGATCCCCAAAAAATGTTTGACTTTTTCGTCAATGCGTTCCAAGCAACACTTTTGATTTTATTACAACAACAATTCACTCAATCTACTATAGTTGATGTTTTTTAAATAAAAGGCAGACGAATGTAGGTAATGATATCATGTGGTTTAAAGCCAATTGAGACGTCGTGTAATCAATACTTGAGAACAAGCCGGAAGAAGATAATAGGGCAGACGATCCTTTTTCAATATCTATATCTTAGAAAGCGCACGAAGTATTGATATTTCCAATCGGTCGTTTCGATCCAGGTTTATCTTAGGTTTCTGGATCTTAAGCGTTCTATAAATCACTGGATTTGAAACTCAAATCATTAAAAATAAATGGATATCTATATTTGATATGGCATTTTAAGGGACATTTCTACTTTGTTGGTTTAAAAAAAGTATTTTTGTTTTCTTCGTGTATCAGAAAGAACCAATGTTTAAGAATACGTTCAGTAAATTTCAAGTCGATATAAATGAAATTTGCAAAGTTATAAGCCGAAGAGGAGAAGCCGCACTTAGTGAAGCTGAGGAGAGGAGAGGCGTTTTTCTCGAAACTACCTTTTTCAAGCTCATGGAAGTGCTTCCACACTTCCTAGATGAGCATTCTTTATGAAATTTGGCAGGCACATGTATAATAAACGTCTTCAAAGTATAGACTACAATTATCTAAAAATATTTAAAAATGTTTATTTAATGAACAAAAAACTACAAAAAAAATTGGTAAAAACACAATTTTTTCTTCAATTGCTCACTATTTTTTTATTTTTTAATATTTTTTCTTAATCATAGTTTATACTATAAACGATATTATACAAAATAAATACATGTTTAATTTTTTTGCTGCAAATCACCTGTCAAGGACTTAGGACTTCCATGGTGAAGAATGTCATCGCCCGACCATCGACATACGGGGCTCCCACTACTATACTTTGTCAAACCAAAAAAAAAAAAATTTTTATATTCAATAAAGATCGCCTAGTCAACATACTAAATATCAACATTCTATATTTAATACTTTTCGCATAAAAAAAATGATCTCTTTTAGGCTCAACAAAGTAGAAACGCTCCCTAAGAAAAAAAAATCATCAGTTATTTCTGATGAAATTATGCAAAAAAAAATAATGAACAAATGCGAAATGACCGCCGTGTGATACTTGACGACCTTCACGAAAAATATCCTGATATTTCTCGAAATTTCCCTGGTGATATAGTGTCGGAAAAAACTTGGTTACAAGAAGCTGCGTGCGAAATAGGTGTCCAGAATTTTTATACTGGAGGACCATCAAAATCACGTAACCGTCGCGCATGAAGTTTTGATCGTTTTGCACAGGAGGGAGAAGTTTTTCTGGACTCTATCGTGAAGGAGGATGAGACGTGTGTATGTCACTACAACCCAGAATCCAAAAGACAATCCAAAAAGACCAGGAGGCAGAGGTTTATGACTGGCTTTCTGGGCGACTCTCGCATAAGAAGGTTACATCTCGTGTTTTGCCTAACCAACACCCATATTCTTCAATTCATTTAAGCTCAGGATAGGCTGGATTTATAATTGTTAAAAAGTATCCAGATTGCCACTTTGTTAAACCTTATAAATATTATCCGCACACAAATAAAACATGTTAATCTTTAATTTTGCTAAAACTTTTCGAGTAAAGATGGCAGCTTAAAATTTGTAGACACGTTTTTCTATAGAAATTCTTGCGTATTTTGTGCATAAAAATGTCAGTCTGCATGAAATAGACTGTTTTTTTATAGTATCCCTTTTTTATTACCCAGTATTCTGATTTTTTGCCGTCAATTGACTTTCGCGCGTAAATTCATCTTCTTTCCTCAAGGTTTTGTTGCAGATGTTGGTGTTTACAATCTGTCTAAAATTAACCAGCAAAAAAGTGGGATAATTTACAGTTGGTGTCTCGAAACATATAATATGAAGGCATTTGTTGTTGTAAATGCATCGTTTGATATCGAAAATGGATGTTCACTGTTGGGAAAACATAAGTTTTAAAAATGAAAGACCTTATTCTTACTTAGCACAACCATAATTCATGTGCGGAATTTGTTTTGCGAGGCGTTTAACGGGTGCACCATGTTGGCGCATATTAGTCTGGTGATAAAGTAAACAAAGCATAGCAACCGTCAATGTCTTATTTACTGACCAAGCCTTCGGTCTTATGGCAACAATGCCAGGAGGTGGTAACGTATAATGGTCTGACCAAGTGAAGCATAGCCGCAAGTCGGGGAGGGTTGCAGGGCGGGACAGGACCATGGGGCGCAGATTGGGAGAACGATGCGGCGGAGAGAGAGAGACAGTCCCTTTTCGAGGTAAGGGAGAGTGTACGCATGGTTTTGGATCCTAACCTCTCAGTCCCAAAGCAATACTACAATAATATATCCAGAGTTTGGTTACCAATTTTATCGAAAATAAAGCACCAATAACCAGCTAAAAGATCTGAAAGTGCAAACAATTGCCAATTAAGCGACGGCAATTGATAGCCTAACATCGCGCATTGGCAGCATTGAACGAAGGATGCTCACAAGGTGCATCACCAAAGCATCGGCAGCTATTCCGCGTCCACGAGTCCGACAGGAGACTCGAAATATCGGAAAAAGGTATATTTGAATTTTTAATGTATTTTCCAAATAATCACTAAGCGCGATCGTATACCCTTTTTTATCGTAACTAAAAATTTACAAATGCATTCCAATAAACAGAATTAAAATCCAAATACTTTCTTTCTTTAAATATGATATTGCAACACTTTCCGGGTATTCGCTAGTCAAATATAAAAATAAATGTAACCACTAAAACAACAAAGCAACCACAAAGCAAATTCCAAGCTGATTATCAGTTTTAATTTTTTTTCAATTTTCAACATAAATAAAAGACGTCAAAAGATATTGATATTCCAATCTCAAAGTATAAAAGCTCAAAAGGTTAAGCATTAGAGATAAAAAAAACTTATTTTTATATCACAATATATTAAGACAAGCATATGTTAAATATGAAATTTAGCTATAAAATCAACAGAAAAGAGCATTTAAAATGTTATGTGGCAGGTTGTGTGACAAGGTGAACGGATGATGATTGCCATAAAACAATATCCAATAGCTTGCTTTTGTCGTACTATAAAAGCCACCCTAAAAGTATTAATAATGTTTAAATTGGATCAATTTCTATCAACCTTTTTTATCAAACGTGCAAACAATTTTAATAAGCGGTTATTATCGTTTTTTTTTTAAATCGAAAATATAAATTCATGATTAGAAACCGCATAACGGAAATATTAATTAAGATAACATGCCTCATGGTAAACACTATGGCATCAAAAATATGTTTAATAATGTAAATGAATCGATTATTGATTTTAAAATGAAAAACAGTGCAGATTTAAAATTGGCGCCAAAACAAAAACAAAATCCCTCCTCAATTTATACTGACTTTATTTAACGGCCAGCTCCGAATTTTCAAACTTTTGTCTTCATTTATAAAAATAACAAGGCACTCGACACTAGAAATCACAGTTTTTTTTAAATTAAAAACTCGTTTGTTACGTATTATAATATCTTAAAACTTGAAAAACACAATATGCGATACCGGTTTTTATTTATTTTTAAAATTGATCGTTTATGTCAGAACTCGCTAATGAACGCCGTAAAAACTATCATCGAACAATAAAAATCGAATACGAAATAATTATAATTTTTATCATTATATTTTTTTTAATTTTATTTAAACTTATTATTTAGTTATTTATATTCAGCGTGTTTTACAAACAACTCGAGTTCTGTTCTGGTCGTTACTGAGCACAGATTAGTCGTTTCGTTCTATATAGATAGCGAGTATCCGGCAAGTGTTGCTAGTGTTTCTTCTCGAGAATTATTTTTCGAGATTTTTTCGAAAAACATGCAAAACCGAGAATTTTCATTTCTTGAAAATTTTTTCTGATTTCTCGAGAAATTTTATAAATCATTTTTTATTGTAAAAAATAAAATTTGTACGAATATTTTTGATACAATTGCAACCGCTTCCAGAGCTTCCTAGAATTCTCGAGAAATTTGAGAAATGAAATCGAGAATTGTCGCTTCTTTAAATGCCACACATAAAGTAAGAAAGTGTTTGTGTTTTAATTCTGTTTATTAAAGTGGGTATATGATGGCGGTTAGAAATGATTTGAGAGGTAGATTAAAAATTCAAATGTACCTCTTTTCGATATTTCGAGTCTCCTGTCGAACTCATGGACGCGGAATAACTGCCGGCGCCTTGATGCAGCTCTTTGTGAGCATACTCCGTCCAGTGTTGATGAGCCATGCATTGCAGTCTCTTTCTCGGAGATTGTTTGGATTTTTTTACTTCGTGCTTTTATTTTTGATGAAACTGGTAGCCAAGTTCTAGGTACGCTGGTGCCGTCGTCCTTTCTGCTGATTGCAGGGTTTCTTCATTTCTCGACTTCTATCACTTCTCTTGTAATCCTGATGCTGAAGTTTTCGACGGTTGCTATGCTTTTTGTATCAGCAAAATTGATGTAATAATCATTTTTCATAACGTTCTGGTGTACTATCACCGATCTCGTAAACGTTTGTTGTCAAGTGAATACGTCAAGGTTGGTGTCATTTTGAAGCTTTGTTGTTTGTCTTACTTTTTCAAATATTTTTATATTTTTTTAGCCAAGTACCTTTAAAGCAAGTACCTGTTTCTACCCCTCGATCGTCATTATCCTTGAAAAAGGTTCTCCTTTGTATTTGGTGGGATTTTTTAGCGTAATTCACTACGAATTATTAAAACCTGGCCAAACTGTCATAGCAGAGCTATACTGTGCATAATTACAATAGATAGATTAAAAGTAGAAATGCTCAAAAAGCGATCAATGGGCAAGGATTATGCAGAACAAAATAAGGGAGCTGGATTTGGAAGTGCTACAACATCCACCATATTCTCCTGATATTGTACCATCAGACTATCATCTTTTCAGGTCATTAGAACATACCGTGGTATTTACCGTCTGGTAATAAATGAAAAGGGCGTGAACAGCCCACATACAGCTGTCCATGTGGGAAGCATGCACGCATACGCTGTGTATCCCTGTACTTTGTTGATGTTCACACCGGAAACTGCACACGATTCAATTCGAATGGCATATCAGTCGGAATCATTGGGACACAACATCTTCTCCTTAAAAATTTTCATTTCAAAGTGCACCAGGCATGCGTTACAATACTATACGTGCTTAATAATAATTTGAAAAGAAACGCTGTAGTATAGTTACGTGGTTTATTACTTCAGGCCAAGTGTAGCACAGGGAGTAAGGATAGAATCCTCTCCCCGTTCCCGTGACTCCCGCTTCAATTTATCAGATCAATATGCGCCAAACATCTCGTAAAACAAATTACGTACACAAACAATGCTCGTATGAATTCAAAAACTTCACGAAGCTGCGCCCATCAACGCTCAAAAATTTCATCGCAATCATATGAATGGCATAGGAACGCATACCGGACAAACGGACCACAAACATTCATTTTTATACATATAGATTCAAAAAATCCAAAAGCCTTCAACGAAATCGATAAGACTACTTTGCCGCTACATTATCGTTGGAACAAAAATGATTGGATTACACAATGTCTTTTCCAAGACTAATTTGATAAATGTTTTATTCCATAAGTTAAAAAAACGTGAAGAAAATGAGATAGAGTTTTGAATATTTCTGATTCATGGTAATGTTCCAGGTCATCCTCCACACTTAGTGGAATCCCATTCAAGCATAAAAGTAGTTTATTTACCTCCCACGACACTACAAATATTCTTATTTAAGAATTATTTTTGTCCAAGTTAAACTTTTTCAATTCAAATTAAACTGTCAGATGTCAGATGAAATGAAATAAAGCACTTGAAACGCACACAACTGGAAATGAAAAAGGTTTAGCTTGAATGGAAAAAGGTTTGACTTGAAATGAAAAAGGTTTAACTTGGCGTAAAAATACTGTATCATTGTGCAATTTGCTCAAAAATTTAATCTGGAAGTTGATAGTAAAGACGTAATTCAGAAAGGAACTATAAATTTCAAACATAAATGTATGAAATTCGACTTAGGTCCAAGATGGCGGAACGGAACCCCTTCGTAAATCGAAAATTGACTGTATGGTCTATACTCTGACGCTAAATTTTTCAATTTCAATTTAATTGTAAATGGTTGGAGTGTTTGATAAAATGGGTTTGATTACTGACTAAATTGTGTTTTTTAAATTCTATACTTCACACTTCACAGCTGAATTTTCGACCGTCTCGAATTAAGTATTTAAATATATAACATAAATCAAAATTCGATATCGGTGATTAAAAATATTTTTACAACGAATTTTGAGGGAATCTATATATACTTTATGTCATATACGGTGTATGACATGAATTAATATTTAAAGTTGATAGATATTTTTTAATCGTCATACAAAATCGCAATAACGGATACATTAAATCATATATGATTATAAAATACATTTTCAACTATTGCTATTAATAAAATTAAAAAATGTATATTTTCGATGGCCGTACCAACACTACGTTCCGAGATGATCTCATAGCAATCAATAGGTCACTCCCACCAAGGTCTTGTGCGTCATACGCTTTGTTTACAGCAACAGTTGCCATTCTGTGTCAAAAGAAGAAGCGCGCGTTTGCTTGGAGCACGAGGCGACGGCGCCACGGTTAATTACGTCAGGATTCTTTAAGGGATGGGGTTGTTCTGCTCGAAGAAGATCGTGGAAGGAGACGATGAAGCAAATAATGTATGTTGGCTTAACACATTAATTCGTATAAAATGCGGAGCGCAACAATCGTGGATGGCAATGGTGTTTGATTATATATGTCGGGCGAAGCGTGGCGAAAATGGCAATGCATGCGGAGGCTTCTACGGACCAAGTCTCCGAAGAGATGTTGGCCTGGCAACGACTAGGAACGAACGAACATCTCCGTGATTTTGCAGGAGAGTATTTCATTTTTACCTGTCAATTGAAGCCAAGCACCCGTTCTTATCTCTGCAACCGACGCCAGCGTCCTTATCTACACGGCATCGGTTCAGCCCTTATAGCGGTACTTTGAACGCGCATCCTCTGGAAGCCACGTGTTTCTTGACCGTATGGATTGGCAACGGCGGAATCCCATGGATTTCGCCGCATGTACACTATATTTCTATTAATTTAATAACGCCTCCACGCTACAAAACTATTTTTGCAATGGCTGAATATGTAGATATATCTGTTTTTTTGAAAGAAAGCAATGAATTGTTTAAGGGGGGAGATACCTTTAGAACGGGTTAAATCAGTCAATTTTAATGAATTATTTTCAAGGTGATAAAATAATGTGATCATTTATATATTTTGACATCTTATTGATACATTATTATTTTTTTTACAAAATGGCCGCTCTGTAGAATATTTCTTCAAGCGTCTGCTGGGAGACATCGAAAACTGCTGCACCTGTCAAAAATTTTCTATTTATCTGAAATAAAAAAGTTTTTTTTTCGATTACTGATATATTAAAGGGAAGGATATACCTATAAAATAACAAAAAAGTTTAAAAATAAAATTCATATTGGCTGTTTAATAAAAAGTCCAGATTTTTGGCTATTTTTCCCCAAAAAAAATATTTATTAATCCGGTATCTTTAAACTTATAGATATATCCTTCCGATAACACTATAAAGAGAAACATCTGAAAATTTCAGCCTAATCGGTCAATTACTTTTTGAGTTACAGCACGAGCAGTTTTTAAAAACACAGTTTCAAGATAATCGCATTCAAAGTTTCGATACAGTATAATTATAATTTAAAGTGACTTACCGATCAATCGGCGATTCTGGATCCATACAATAAATCTTCGACCTTCTAAAAAAGCTTATTATCTACGAGCTGCTGCTGTTTTCGACCTGTACGAGCTGTTTTTTGTTTCGGAAAGACTCATCCGATTCTGTTTCACTATTCGTGCCTCATCGGTATTTTCGGCGAAAACTTTACAATAGGTGCCAACAATTATACCCAGCTCATTCATACGCTTGAGAATTGAGGTGTAGCCTTCATTAAATATACTTTCAACAATTTTTAGCCCAGAATTGAGGTGCTTTGAACATATTCGCCAAATTGTCGCATTGAAACTTTTGTTGGCATTCTGGGTATGGCCACCCAAGCATCTTTCCAGTAAATCATCTCTGGACAAACCTTCGTAAATTGGTAGAAGATGTAGTTTTATATCGTCGCCAAGTAATGGAGTAAGATCTTCAAGCTGGGGATCTTTACCTAAAGCGATGGCTTTCTGCCATTTGCACCAACTCTTGGCTCCAGTTGGACAATTGTTGTGTTGTGGATTTTTTTTGTTGAAAAAATATGGCAATAAGTAGTCATAATTTCTCGTTTCATATCTTCCACACTAACGTTTCTTCGAATACTTAAACCATAATATGTTGTAAGTTTTTTTACAACGTTTTCTATCAACTTCCCTTTTCTTGAATTTTTTTTATCTGTCGCAGTCTGGAGCTCATTCTCTTCTCAACATGGCCAACACACTCATTTTTCACAATAGTCAAATCATCACCGTAAGGTTTAGAATCTAAAATTGCCTTGAAAGTTAAAAAATATACAAACGTACTGTGAAAGAAGCATTGCTCCGACCCAAGCTCTCCGACTACCTGAGTTGATGACAGTATGCGGACTGAAGTTTTTGACAATAACTCGATTTATATTCAATATTTCGATTTTTCCTTTTAACAGTATATTTACAACATATTATACATTCGAATTATGTAAAAAAAAAACATTTTTTGAAAATTCTAAAGGTATCTCCCCCCTTAATTTGAAAGTTCTTTGAAACACAATATTAAAAATATATATGTAATTTTATTAAAATTAATTGTCTTTCAGCATTAATGTGCTCATAGTTTGAATTCGTTTGCGTGCACTTTGAAATGCATTGTCTTCAATCAACCTCCCTCGATTCCTTATGTGCACCGATTTTTGAAAAAATATTAAATCTTGTTTCAAAGTACAAATATTGTGCAACACGCAAGTAGATAACAAAAATTCTGGTATTTTTTTAAATTTTTATCATCGGTAAACAGTCTAGAATTCGTCGCCAACGTTCTTTCCATAATCCAAACGCTTTCCTGTATTGACATTCTTGCTAATGACAGGCAAAAGTTGAAATTTTTGCCTCGCTGTTAGAAGTTTGCTCGCACTTTCTGTCGATATTGTGAACAAAGTATGACGTCACCAAGTTTATGGTGGGGGTGATGTCTGAGCAACATCAGCCGATTCGGAAAGCAGCACAAGTCGATGCGAAACACAGTGCTCATGGTCGCATTTGCGCACGTTTAGATCTTATTAGTGTCACAATGGTGCGTCCGCTTTGCGGCCCCTTGGGGGCTACTCGAGATCAAATCCTGCATTCAATCTCGCATTCTTTCGTTTCGCGCTGCACCCGCATACCGTCGGAGAAGGTAAATAAAATTCGCGAGCATTTGTTTTGTTTCCACTTCCCAGCGAATTGTTTTTACAAAAATGTTCCAAAAATTTTTTCTTTTTATTTCAAGTATATAATTATAAAATAATATTTAAAAAAATATTTTAACGCTTTTATTAATTTTATTGATTATTTTAATATTTTTTTACTATCGTCGTATGTTTATCAAATAGTATCGAACTACGTGCGTTTGTATGTTGTTTTGTTCAATTTTGCTACGTCGTAAAACGTGTAGAACAACGCCGTCGACACCGACGATTGAACAGCAACTCTTCGCGCTTTGAGTTGGAAACATCGTGACAGTGCTGAACTTGAACCGCTTATTTGACGCGTATTTGTGTTAGCTTCGGGGAAGTGTTTGTTTCTAGCCATACAAACAATGTTTCAGGTAAAGCATTATTTGTATTGAACAGCATTGGTGATGATACAAAGCAACTACACCACACCTGTTACGATTTGTGCATAACCTGTAGTATTTTTAACCTTTTATGTCATATTCATGTCACCTTGCACATGTCGTTCAATAATGATGACTCGCATCGCTTACTTTACATTTTCAAATAAGATATCCTTGGCATTTTGTGCACATATCTAAAATGTCTGCTGTTGTTGCTATAGTTGACTAGGGACAATACAAGGGGGTTGGAACGAGGACAAATCTTAGCATAAAAGCATTTAGTGAGTCTGTAAACATATTCTTTGACATTGGGCAGTTTTATTGCTCTATTATATGTCATCATCATCATAGTGCAGCCACTGACAGTCCACTACAGAACTATGGGCCTCTTCAATATCCATTCATAGGAAAGGGGTTACATCCATTTCGTCTGTATCATACATTCACCTCCTCATTCGCTCGCTATTATATGTATTTAAATATAAATGAATAAAATATATTTATTTGGTGGGATTTTTTAATGGAGATTGCTTTGTATATTGCAGTGTTTCCTAACCTTTTTAGTCTCGTTACCCCTATAACCTATCAGGGAAACTGATTTTACCCCCCTTCAAAATTTTGTTAAAAAAAACAACATATATAATACATACAAATAGCCTTTTTTTATCATGAAATCGCACAAAACTATGGGAAATTACATTTTACTTTACTTAGTTAGGTTTAGTCTCACCCAACTTACATTCTTAGAGCTATCAGCTATAATAGGATATTCAGCACCTACTTTTCATCAAAATGTACAGAAGTCATAGTTTTGAAATTCCACTTCTTTGAAAATGCTATTCTGGAGTGGTCTGAGAAATTCTACTTTGGCTGACACATCTTGGTCTTTAAGAATTTCATCAGCCAACTCCTTGTGAACATTCTTGAAATGTTCTTTAAGTTTACTTGATTTCATGCTCTCTGTACCAAGAACTAAATTACATATAACACACTGAGGCTTTTCCATATTCCTGTCAACAATATTCGTGAAACCCCATTGTAGAAATGCTTCTTTATACAAGCGCTTTTTTCCAGAAGCAGAAGTCATTTCACTTAAAATACTGTCACAAATGCAAATCGTGCAAATTAGTGCTCGAGTAAATTGAAACTGTATCGTCTCCGTCTCTCGTCTCTTCATACCTCTCCTTGCGAGAAGGATTACTAGAAAGGCATCAGAACACAGTGAGAGATTTCTTGGAAGAGAGTGCAAGCCATATGACGCTCATGTCAATTTATTTTTATATCTACATACTAAAAATGAATATTGTCATTACCCCCGCCGAAAAGCCGTTTTACCCCTCGGGGGGTAATTCCCCCCAGGTTAGGAACCACTGGTATATTGCAACTAGAATGTAGAATTAAATAAAAAGAGCCATTTTTACTTCTTAATTTTTATTGTGTCTTCAATCTTACTGTTAGCATGATAAAGAATGAGTAAATATGTGCTCTGAGGTTATACATTTTTTGTTGAGCTATTTTTGCTTTTGATTTATCTTTTCTACTTATTTCAAAAAGAAGATAAAATATTTGTCAGTCTGTACATTAAACAAGTTATCAAAGGTTGTGTTTTGGCATAATCCCAATTGTATGACAAAATTATTAAAGTTGAGGAAATGTTTTTACTTTAAAATGAAACTTCAGAGAAGGTTCTCTGCGAAAAAATCGAATATACAATATAAGAAGCTATCAGTAAATATTTTATATAATGTATTAATGCGCCATATAAATAAATAATCAATAAAGTTACATAATATGTCGCAATGTTACAATTAGAGGCGCTCAAAACTGCGAGTGTTCCCTCCAAAACGACTACAGTACAGTGATGTACAAAGCAGCTCTGAATGTTACTCTGGCATTGATTAATGACGGAGGTCAGGATTCTTTATAACTCGGTGACAGGATTCGTGAACAGGAGCTCCACGGAAAGATTAAATCAAGAGACAAAATGCTGGCACAATGCATGTATTATAAAAATAAGCGAAGCAGATGGTGTTTATGAGTGGTCACTAGAGAACGGTCGAGGTGCATGGCAAGTTCCGATAATACCAGTCGAAGCTCAAGAGCGAAACGAAGAAAACCTTCGAGATGAAAGTCATGAGAAACTAGTCCACGAAGATGTGTTGATCCCACGAGATCCGGCAACGAACTCCTGAAAACTGCTAGTGCTGGGGGCGGACGTCCCATTGTATCCGCACCCCCCAGATGCGTTGGCTTCCAAAAATGCACCAATTAGACATCTTGGCGAGGATTCCTTATCTTTTCGTGGTAATCCTCAGGGCTAGACCCGTCAAAACTCCAGGGTTTAAGTAGCACTTTTCTCCATTACGCCCCAGACCCTCAGAAAGAAATTCTTCCTATATATATATATATATTACATTGGCGGGAAAGTTCTGTCGCATTTACTGCGTTTGAAGTGTTTTTGACTATAAGAGAAAAACGAGCAGGTAAAATGAGTCATATAGGGTCTTATTATTTATTGCATGGCTTGTGGAATATAACGGAACCAATTTCAATTTTTTTCGTCAGTTCCTTGAGAAGTACAGACCCATCAAGGTGGCAGTGGATAAAGTGCATTTACGACATTGCATTTTGTACATGTTCCAGAGAGGAAGCAACGCATCGATTGCATGTAAAAACATTGGTGACACGTTTGGAAGTGAAGTGGTTAATATTCGAACCTATCAAAGATGGTTTGCCAAATTTCGTTCCGGGGATTTCACGCTCAAAGAAAATCTTCGATCTGGAAGGCCATCCAAGGTCGATAATGGAATTTTGCGGTCAATGCTGGAGACTAACACACATCTGACTACTAGAGAATATCAAAGGAGTTTAGTGTTCATCATTTTACTGTTGAAGACCACATAAAACAACTTGGATTTATCTTGAAGCAGAGTATTTGGGTTCCACACGATTTGACCGAAAAAATCTATGAGATCGTATGAGAATCTGTTCGTCTCTTCTTATTAGAAACAGTGTGGAACCGTTTTTAGACAAAATCATTACAGGAGATGAAAAGTGGATACTCTACGAAAATGTTAAGAGGAAAAAAGTTTATTGCAAACCTGGAACATCCGCCAAAACTACTCCAAAACCAGATCTTCGTCAAAGAAAAGTTATGCTTTGTTTATGGTGGGATAGAAGAGGTCCGATTTACTACGAGCTACTCAAACAGGGGCAAACCATCAATGCGAGTGTCTACTGTAATCAGCTTGAAAAATTGAATGCGGCTATCAAAGAAAAACGACCGATTTTGGCCAATAGAAAAAGAATTGTCTTCCATCAGGATAACGCTAGACCACACACTGCATTGATGACTCAAAAAAAATTAAATGAATTTGGATGGGAAATTCTTAGTCACCCAACGTATTCTCCTGACATTGCTCCGTCAGATTATTATCTATTTCGATCTCTTCAGAATTATCTGACAGGAAAAAAATTAATTTCCTTTGAAGCTGTCTCCAAAGCAGTTGATAACTATTTTGACTCCAAGGATGAAAATTTCTATGGTAGGGGGATCGATAGGTTGCCCGAGAGATGGCAAAGAGTGGTTGATAATAATGGACAATATATTATTGATTAACTAAAAATAAAACTCATAAAAACTATTATAGCTGTTTCATTAAAAAAT
Organism: Stenopsyche tienmushanensis; assembly: GCA_008973525.1. Taxonomy (NCBI): domain Eukaryota; kingdom Metazoa; phylum Arthropoda; class Insecta; order Trichoptera; family Stenopsychidae; genus Stenopsyche; species Stenopsyche tienmushanensis. The sequence goes on from WACJ01000095.1 coordinate 273,184, forward strand.
ACGACAGAACTTTCCCGCCAATGTAATATATAAGATGTTTAGGTGGTCACACTCGACGTTTGACGATTGACTCCTTTCTGGCAGCAAAAGTAAACGAGGCTACAGCATTTTTGGTTTTTAACTTATTCAATGAAGAGAAAGGAGAGGGACAAGGAGATGAAACAGTTTTAAATATGGATTAACTTCTTTTAATCTTGCAAACAAACCCCGATGCACTTCAAGAATTCATGGTGTACCTTAAGTACGAATGTTAGAATATTGATTCCAAGACAAATCTTCTTTAAAAAGAGAATTCACCATATTGTGGATATGTTGCTATGAGTCGAGTCGTCAACTATTTTATTCAGTTGTAGACTTAACTTATCCTGATATGTCTTTTAATATCAATCAATATATAATAAATACATTTATAAGAAGTATCATATATTTAGTAATATGTTAGGCAACATGGTAAAAATTAGGAATGGATTATTCGGTAGACTGAAACCAACACTCTTCAAGCAACAGACATTATAAATTATTTATAAAAAACTTGGTTTATAGCACCACAGTACAGCCAATCATTTGGCGGCACAGTGGCTGCGGAGCATTTATTTAATTGATCTTCATTATTTCGTTTGTATTTTTCAGGAGAATGTTGGCACTAATCGGCCACCAACTCCGCCTCCAGCGAATCCTCCGACCTCATCAACTGAAATATATAGAATACTGCCTGCAACTATTTTTCTGTTAATATGTATGTGTTTGATGACCATACTCCTTGTCTACATGAACAATAAAGGTAATATTCGTTTTATTAATTTTTTAATCAAAATGTAGTTTTGCTTATTTAAATTTGAACGAAATTACTTTTCCAGAAATGCGCCAACAACAGTTCAGACAAAATATGCGTCAAGAAGACGAATTGGCAAGCGTGTCTCAAGACGATGATACCCTGGTAGCTTATATTAGAGAGTGGCAATTGATAAGCGCTGATCAACCTTTTCCGCCTCATGCTCGTCACCCGCCTCCTCCGCCCAGACAGTCGCCGGTGAATCCAACGCAAACTGAAAATTACGTTGCTCAGCTACTCAATTATAAGGCATGCACGCGATTATTGATGGAATTTTAATTTATTATGAGGGTTATTGTATTAATTCCGTTGGGTTTTTAGAGAGGTGGAGTATTTGTTGAAGTGGGCGCTTATGGAGCCGGAGTTGGAGGGGAGTCCCGCACTGAGTGGCTGGAAGATGCTTTAAATTGGCACGGTCTGTTGGTGACACCGGATGCTCGTGATTATTTTCGTTTACGTGCACGTCGCAGAGCTCCAGGCACTTTGACCACTCATGCTTGTCTCAGTACGTCTACGCATCCTAAAGAGGTAAATCGATACATTATATTTATTCTATTTAGTTTTTATTTATTGGGTTGGAAGCTATGAAACGGGTGTTGAATAAGAATAATAAACAAAAGTGATATTTATTATATTCAACCGAAATACGTATCTACGGCATCTACGACGTATTGCCGACGATTGGGCAAATCATGTATCTACTTACTCCTGGTTTTAATAACTCATAATGGATGACGTCAATGACGCCATTTTTTTCAAAACTCTCGAACCTCTTGAGTCGCATTGCGTCCCGAGTGGTAATGGTCCATGTTTCACCCCCGTACATCACTACCGGCTTAATCAAATTTTAGTTTTAGCCGATAGTGATTTGTTTCCAATAGTGTTTTGTGCTCCAAACGACCCGGATACTGACCGTCTTGTCCACGCGACGGTCTCCTCATTTAAAATCAATCCCCCCAAACTAAAAAAATATCGAGTGCACGTTACAATGAACCTCACTCAGTCGCAGCTGAACACAGACTTAATGCCTGTTTCATAGTTTCCAATCTAATAGATATTTGGACAAATATATATTATTTTAAATTGTAGATTACTTATCAGGAGAGTGCTATTCGGGAAGAAGTAGGAGTTATCGGAGTAGCTTCGCTTGGTAGCGCCGGGGAGGAATTCAGCGCCAGAGTGAAATGTTTCCCACTCTATTCTTTACTGTTGGCAGCTCAAGAAAAACACGTTGACTTCCTATCTCTTTCATGCGGAGGTTGTGAACTGTCTGCGTTTGCATCTTTGCCTTGGAACGACAAGGTTTTTATATGATTATATGATTATTTATTGAACGAATTGGAATACATGTTTGATGAGAATGTTGATGTTACAGATTCACATAGCCGTGGTTGAAATTGTGGGCAAACAGACGGACGGAATCGACAGATTGATGGCGTTCCGAGGATACAACATTGCTAAGAGGACGTCGATGAGCACAATTTATGCAATGCACAATATTCTCACATTGAAGATTTAATGTCGCTAATATTTTTAGGAACAGTTCAATACCAACACTTTAGGAAAAATCAGTCAGTTAATATGGTATCATGTTTATGCCCATCAAGTATGCTTATGCTGCATACTAAATTGATAATAATAATTTAAATTTCAATCACAATTTAATTATGTATATGCAAATTAGATTAAACGAATGTGTTTTCTATCGAGATTATGCATGAGATTTTATGCCGCATGAATAAATATATCGAAGTACTTATTCGCAGCATGCTATATGTTTGTGATTGATTTATATTGCTTCCGTTTTATAATGCTGTGCATGTTACTCAATTGAACGAATCTCTAAAAAAACAACAGTATTTTTTTATTGATATTAATAAATTTTCTAAATCTAAATTTTACCAATTGTAAAATTATTAAGCGGCCTTAAAATTTTGTAAGTTTTCACAATAAATATAAGTATAAATAATATAAATAACCAACCATGTATTATAGGGTAATTAAACATCCGTAAATTATTCGCTGCAATGCGTTTTTAAATGTCATAATTAAAATTAGATTAGATTAACGATGGAAAGCACTGATTGTATCTAGGTTCTTTTTTTTAGTTTCATCGTTATTGTGATTTCATCGTTTGGTTCAAGAACATCGGTTTATCACAAAATGAGGTTCAATTATTAACATATTTAGCAAAAAATTTATTAAGCGTGTTGAATATCTACGGAATTGTAAGTCATTAAGTGATATTCTCGGACGCGTTATTCCTAAGATATAACTGTGATTTAACTTGTGTGTTTGAAGCGTAATTTAATGCTTATCACAGTGTAAAAAATGCGCAGGACTGTTGTCGTATTTACGATGTACACGGATCAATCGGAATTTAAATGCTGTATATTAATATGCGATTCGGTTTGAAGCCAGATGTATGAATTTTTATTGTTATTTATTATCGTAGTAAATAGTTCATAGGTGTAAAAAAATCATTTTACCATTAAAAATATATACACCCATCCCTCGCTTAACACGGTTTCGGTTTAACACGGTTTCAGTTTTGGTGAAAAAATATATTTATTTTAATTGATTTTACCGATTTTTTTAAACGACGAGGTAGCATAACAGTAAATTTAATGTAAATTAGTAGTAATGATGATATTCAGCCAATAAAAAAAAGAAAATGTCGATATTAATATTCTCTAATGATAATGACACTGAATAATATATTTTTTCCGTATAGCACGGCGATCTAGCAGAACCTATCTTCCGTGTTAAGCGAGGGATGGGTGTACATTTACATCAATAATAGATATTTTTACCACAATAAGCATCGGAGTGCGAAGGTTGAAACCGATAATGTTATTATCTTCGAATCATAATTAAGATACATTAGATTCGATAAATGTTTTATGTCTGCTTAGCACGATTGTATTTCTTAAAAGCATTATTTTGGAATGTTAATTAAAAATTATCTTTAAGCAGTATTTTTGAGTCTTAAAATTATTTTTAATAATTAAGGTGTGTTTTTATACGTTTCCAGTTGAAATATATTCTCATTAAATATATCTGCCGCTGTCTGTTTTCATTCACTTTATTTTTAACGTTTGATCTATTTAAAACCATGACAAATTTAATAGCTAATTATAATTTACTCTAATTTGTGATCTATTTTCATGTTGAGCATTTTTTACACAACCATTCTCTTACCTTTGTTTCAAAAAACGTAAACACAAATCTGTTGATAGACACTTTGTAATTCTTTTACCACAATTGAACTATAATAAATTATCTGTTTTACTATACTTTTCGTTATTTACTAAATACTAAAAAAAATATCGACCTGACAACTGATTAACTGACGACTTACCCAAAAGAAGACAGAAACGAGTATGAAAAAATAACTGATTTTTAAAATTTGACTTTGTAATCATTGTATTTTCGATTCAGCCTTAACACCTGTTTGTGCTGAAGACAAAAAGAAAGCGTTTCATAAATCTAATATATTTTTTATATTCCAAATCTGTTGATATCCAAACAGGTTGTACGCGTGGTATTGAATATTAATTAATGTATCAAAAATAAGATGACGCCATTTCTATGCTCCTTCCGAAGTTGTGTAGGGATTGTTGCATGTATGTCTAAGTGTATGCATGGCGTATATTTTATGTTTATGAAATATTTACACGTGAAAACATGTTGAAAATGATTTCCCACTTATAATGCCTATGGTTTCATTATAATTTAAGAGGAATAAAGAGATAAATAGTGCTTGATGGGCGCGGATTTTATAAATGTTTGGACACGAGATACATATTAGTAAGGGTGTTGAGAATGCGGTGTGCCGAAGTCAGTTTAATTATTACAGTGTACTCTCGATTATCCGGGTGTGAATTATCCGTGCTTGAAAAATATTAAATTGATGTCAAATGTGTACGGAAACAGTTTGAAGTTTTTCCATGAGAAATTAGGATCGGAAGACAATTTTAATGCTTCGTCTGGCTGGTTGATTAGATTCAAGCAACGACATGGGATTCGAGAACACGATTCAGGGAGAACGTCTGTGTACCCGTGTTGAAACTGCTGCATTTTGCATTGAATTTCGAGGGTATTTACAAAGAAAATTTGTAACCCAATCAAACTTACAATGCAGATGAGACAAATCTGTGCTAAAAGTGCTTGCCGTCAAAAACCCTGGTTTCAATAAGAAAAAACCCCGGCTTCTGGTCCTGGACATAAATCATCTAAAGAAAGAATAACTGTCGTGTGTTGCGGAAATGCATCAGGAACTCGTAAAATGAAACTTGGTGATTGGGAAAGCAAAGAAATCTTGATCTTCAAAGGAACTGAAATGAAAAATCTTCCTGTCGATTATTACAGCCAAAAAGTACTAACTGCTAATATCTACTAATCTGCTTAACTACGAAGGGGACTCAAATTTAACCCGGAATTTTGATCCCGTTACTGAAGAAATAGCATTTTCTGTTGCACAACGCGTAATTATTTGTTTTCTCATAAATTAACGCGTGAAATTTTGATGAGACCCAGTTTGGTGATGCTACTCCAAGTGTTTGATTGGGCCCAAAATCGGACTTCATGGGTATTTACCCACCCCATTTAATTATTAAACGAATTTAAGTATAATATAATACTAAATTCGCTAAAATAATTCAAACACATTTGAGGTGATATTGGACAGTTAGGATAATACATGTTTTACATTTTTTCTTGCTTCCTGGCATTTGAGAAAGTGTCTCTTCTTCATGCAATTCCTTCTAACAGGTTTTCCCTATGGATTTTTATGAACTTCTCCATGGAGAGACGCCTTTTTTGCTTTCGTTTTATTATTAGGCCTCGAATTTTGAATGTTTTCATTTATTACTTTTTGATACACGACGTTTCCGTGACCAGAAGGCTTATCACGTTTTTATCCATAAATGATGACATCTGGGACATCGGAAGAACATCTGGGGTGATATCGGAAGGTAATTCTATCAAAATACCGCTTTTTCCCGGTGGATGTAAACGATTGATGAGCTCGTTCTATTGGATTGTACAATGAGCCAACAACACTGGCCAATTCCTTTTCTTTCTTCACTTTCAGCTGCATTTTTACAGCATTTAACAAACATTATGAGGATAAAAGATCTGCATTTCTACCCTTGTCATTTTTCTTTTTTACTTGGTTTCTTCGCAACACTTATTTTCAAAGATATCACAATTTTTTAAAAACTGTAATGTGGACAAGTCCTAATCATGTCTCCAACCCTTCCAGTTTTCGACGGCATCCTCAGTGCGAGCACAGCTGCAGTGTCCTTTGTAATATCAGCGATAAGGACTCCACAGGGGGCATCTCTGCATCTCTTTTATACTTGGCACAATACTCCCTTTTGGAAGATAATTCTATTGTCCAGTTACTATGAAAATTAAGGTAATGAAGATATGGACATTGCTCCTATCACCATCTGGAATGTTATTGTATTATGCTTCCAGAAAGTTTGATCATTCGCATTGCTTTGAAAACGAGTCGTTATTTCGTCGTTTAAGTCTATTGAAGATTGTTTGCAATCTTGACCGTGGAACTGCTTTGATATCATCATAGTGCAGCCACAAACAGTCCACTGCAGAACTATGGGCCTCTTCAATGTCCATTTACAGGAAGGGATTACATGCATCTCGTCTGTATCATACATTCACCTCCTCGTTCGCTCGATATTGAAGGTAGCATTACCATCGAGTTTCGTTTAGAACGCTCACCTAGCGGGTCTCCTGAATGAACGCTTCTGCGATCGTCTCGATGGGAGTGTGGGAGGTTTGTAAAGACTGAGTAGTTTTCTTCGGGATACTCTAGACGACCTTTTTGATTCTACTGGAAAGGGTTTTCTGCACGAATGTAAAGAGTTCAGTCCCTCCTTTCCTCATTAGGGTGTCGCTGAGCTAGGGTGAAGACATGCGTGATGCTTAAGTGCATTTCGGATTCGCTCCTACGTCAATTAAGGGTATTTCCCCGTCCATGTGCAACTTACCCGAGCGAATTCAAGATCCTATATCAGCTTGATCCTCTCGGTTCGACGATTTCAAAACAATATAAAAGACAATGCTGTTAACGTTGCAAAGTGAAATTTTGTGTATTTGATATTCTTCTTGTCCTTGTTCTTAAAGCTTCTTGGCTCCGAACCGGTAAGGTTCATCATGCTTTGATATATTTATATAAAAATATTTTTTTCAAAGTAAGTTTAAATAATGTGTATCAGTCAGGTAGCTGTATTTAGCTGCCGTAGCTAGCATCAATTTAGGGGTTGCTATATGTGATTTTTAAATGATGATGAAATGAAAAACAGTACATAACAGTCATTAGATATATTTTGTTTATAATAATCATACCCAAATAATGTAACATTTTCCCAGCACCTTGTGAGCATTATATTTTATCTTAAACAATAACTATTAAATCATATAATTTGAAAATAATACATCTATAAAATTGCTGCACAGTTATAAGGATACCAATATTAAGTATTTGTATAATAGGACATTATTTAAATAAATGGAATAGGAAATACTATGGCGCCTATGTCAACGTTGTCAAATTGGACAAAAAATAATATCTTATACATGTACGGTCCAATTTCGACGATTGAATACTTGAGCATAGTAATACTGGTACCGCAGTTACAATTTTTTAAAAATATTTTGAATAGTGTTAAAACAAATAAAAATAACATTTACATTTATATGGTCCAAATATGCCACACCTGATAAGGTCAGCCTTTATATTAACATCGCGACCAAAAATTTCAACCGGGAATGCTATATATTTATTGTTCAATATGAACTTTAAATCTTAAAATATTCATTTTTAAATAATAATATTTCTAATAATATTACACGTATGTACACAAAAATGTATTACTATTTATTAAATTGATATAGATAGCTTAATTTCAGTATTAAAATCTAATTATATTAATTGAATTAGATATGTGACGAAGCAAAACATATCAAACATGCGGCAGCGTTTCCTTTGCGTCTTTGAATGTTTTTATTATAAAAATGTATTAAGAAAAATTTATATTGTGTACGTATCGGTTGGTCATTACATAAAAAACTACCGCTAAGCATTTTCTATAAAAGTATTAATCGATCGATAAGCATGTACGTCCGAAGACAAACGTATTTGCGTTTTAATTAGGCGTACTTTACGTAAATGACCCGTCGTCGTGGAAAATCAAAGTTGCGGGCTAAATTTAATATCATAATTAAATGCCTCGTTTATATTTTAATCTTAAATTAATTTGGGATTTCATAAATCATCATCAATACACATCCAATGTCCATAAATTTAATATTTTTCATACGACTACAGTATACAACAATTTTCATACCCATTAAAGACCAACATCAAAATTAAAATGCTTAAATTGAGTAACCGACTCCCAGTTTTATAAAAAATATTTGGTATATGCTTATATTATATCTCAGGATACGATATAAGACTAATTTTTAATTTATTCAATCCCCAAAAAAAATCGTAATAGATCCCACACAAATGAAAAAATACGATAATGTACAAATTTGTGTCAACCAAACACCACACATCACAGTGCAATTTGAAAGAAATACATCAAAACGGGATGTATTTATTAATTAGTACGATTTGATTGAAGCGTCGATAACGAAACGGACACATAAAAGTCAAACATCCGAAGATTTGGATGTTAAATAATATATAAAATTTATATATTGTGCTGCTATTAAATACATTAAATAGTGCGTCTCACGTTTACATCGTCTACGACATCAAATGAACACGTAAAATATTGGCGATATTCTGGGACGCCTAATACACATTTACATCAATATAGGACAGGAAAATAAATTAAACAAACAAAGAAAGGGAATGTCACAAATATTAAGCACAACATTACCGATAAATTTAATAATTTTACAATGACGAAATTGTGATTTCAATAGATCATTTCGGAATATTTTCGATCCGTCGTATTAAAGAACGATCAAACGAAATTGGTAAATAATCTCATTTTATAATATTACAAATGCATAAGGGGATCGTATAAAATTACATCCGGAATGGTTTTATGCGATCCCTCGAATGCACGGCGGGATGAAATCGAATCCATTTCGATTCATCTTCATACAGATCTTCAAACAATACAAACGATTCATAAGCATTATAATAAAAACTTCAAATATAATCAATAACAATTACTGAGAGGTAATAATAAAATGTGGATTCATAAATAAAATTAAAATAACATCCAACAGCTAAAATAAATTTTTATTTAAATAAATGGAAATTAAATATGCTTAAAATTTTATCAAAAATAAATTTCATATACTTTAAAAATCTCCCGATTCAATATTCCGTTGATTTAGATGATGCAGAACGACTATCGTACAAACAGACATATCTATACCAGATTTATTTTCTCTAATACACGTTAAAAATCATCAAAAAAATAAAAATATGTTTAAAATCTAACAACTATCACAATCATAATTGAAGTGATCACATTTCAGATAGAAAATAAAGAAGACGACTGTTCTGATTACGCTTACAAATAGATTTCAAAAAGGATTGATATAGTAGTGATATGGAACTGATTCGGCGATAAATATATTCATTTTACCGCCACAATTTGAAATCAAAAATTTACAACGCAACAAGTTCAACAATTAAATTTTACGATTTCCGTTCGAATGAATACTTAAAGAGAGACACTTGTCCGTTTAAGCGTTATTTTACATCAATACAAAGCTGAAATGCCAAACATTTTATGGAAATTGTTTATAATATTTATAATAAAAAGTAATGCGTAACGGAATCGCGCTTAAGCAACGCTCTATATTAATTGCATCAGGAAAAAATAATATAATACAATTGACCCTCCTATAATGACAAGATAGGGACCACAGTATATGAAATCGAACTATATAACGCGTTTAATTTGTATACAACAAAAAAAAAACGCGTGGATCAACTCGGTCGATGATAAATGGTTCGACGGCTATAAAAGCTAAAGATAAAGAAAAAGTCATTATAGCAGGGTCGACTGTACTATCGAAATGCCGCAAGTCTTTGAGCCATTTATATCATTTATTACGACGCACAATTAGGCTCAATCTTTCGATTCGATTGTATTGGCGCGTAAACGTGACCGTTATTAATATAAAACGATCGTAAAAAACAGTCTTCCAACGGAGATGAATTGCATCAACGGAATATGCTTATGATGCGAGATCGCCGCGTGGATTTAAATATTAAAAAACAAGTGTAACCGTTTAAGTATGCATTAATATTTTAACTTCCCTTAAGTACTGATGGTCGTCGTATTTGGCGATTGGGGAGGCACTTATCACAGTAGTCAAGAGCATCACATCACGAATCGATCCCTATTCAACGTTAGGCAAAATACTAAATAGCATTTAATTATCAAGTTTCGCCCTATAGATGCCGATTAAGAGTTTTGAATCATTACACTTATTAAAAAATCGTTAACTATTTGAATAATACTATTTTCAATTATACAATATCATAGAAATTCTATTAAAATATTATTGAATTGATTTTAATGTATTTTTTTGTTGTAAAATGCGGAATCAATACATTCCTTAATACTATATATTAATAACTAATAAAAGTTCTATTCTGAAACGTTTTAATAACAGTTTTCTTATTAATGTCGACTTTCATCTATTGTATATAACGCTAAAATTATGCTAATTGTTTTCTTATATACAGGATTGATTAGTTTTTATGTTTTAATTAAGATTTTTGATAATATGTAATAGTGGATAAAAGGTTTTTGATTGAGAATAGTAAAATGTATTCAAAATTTTATTTTATATGATCTCAAATTAGAGTACATTATTTTTAAAATTTGAGATCATATAATTTACACACTCAATGATTCATTTTATAGTATATATTAAAAACCACATATATAATAAAACGTCGACTGTTATTGCCTGTTGGTGATATACACATTTGTTTATAAGTCCATTTTATTAAACGTTTCATTGTGGACAATTAATTGTCTTTAATCGATCCACAATATAGGCTTGTATCATTTGAATTGCGCCTGGAAAAAGTTTTGCTGCTGGTTTGTAGCGGTCGGCTGTATACTGAAAGGTTGGCTGAATCCGCTGAGCATATTTGAATTCATATTTCCCGTTGTAATCAGATTGCCGTTGTTGTTGTTGTTATTAAAAGGAGCGGAGTTGTTAATTGGGAACGAAGGTTGCATAGCGGAAAATCCCTTATTATCACCTGACGGCTGATTGAAACCTGTATTGTTGCCGAATAAGGATTGTTGAGCTGGGGGACTCATCATTCCACTGGAATTGTGGACCGGGCTCGACGGGTTGCTTTTAAGTTGATTCATTGACGGCGGTGGCCCGGATTTCGGACTTTTAATGCCGAATAGGTCGTCGATGTTAATATTTACTTTACCGCTGCTATCGGCCCAAGTCGCACCAACTGGTTGTGCACTAGCAAAATTGTTTACCATTTTTGTACTAGTCAAACTGTCATTATTCAAACTATCTTTGCCGGGATTGAGAGAAACGGGTTGTAGAGGTATACCTCCTCCTAGCATATCTATAAAGAAAAACGAATGTTGATTAAAATTTTGAAATAAAGCTGTTTCGTTTTTAAGTTCAAGAAATAATTACCAATGTGCCGAGATACATTAAATGTTTAAAAATACGAAGATCCACAATGAAATTTTCTATTGTTACACCGGTTTTTGTTCAATGTGTTACTTGATTCATACAAACCAATAGATTTATCTTTGCTATAATTAATTTAATATATGCACTACAATAGCATACTACGTTATGATCAATTTTGAGACACCGAATACTCGTTGCTATTACATCTACTACAAATATATCAAAACATCTATCAAACATAATTACATATTTGCTTTATCGAGGCTTTTTGTTGTTATTTTAAATTGTAATAAAATCACAAAAATCGCCAGTCTTTTTTCAAATCAATTAAACTTAGATGACATGCGCCTTGTATTTGAACTTAAAAAAAATGAAATGATGGGCTTGTTGTGTGTTAAAAAAAACATAATCTATTTCAAGGAAGTAAAAGAGAAGTTACTGTTTCTTATTTTGTAAAGACAACTTCTTTATTACTTGTAATATACACAAATAATTGATGACTTTCAACATATATAACATACATATTTTAAGCTTATAAAAAAGATAATCAATTAATATAGCATTTTACAAACAACATAATAAAGCTTCCATGAGTGTTTATTGGAAATATATTTGGTATACAATGACTTAAAAGATCTTATGGGAATAGCACATAAATTTGTTCATATAGTCCAAAAAGAAAAGCGTATACAGCAATACTTAAAATACAGGATCAACTCGTTCATAAAGCAAATTATCAAGTAAGCAGAGTGCATTTTTAGCTAACATTTCGCATTCAATAAATTCTTTATTCTTAACACTATTGGGGGTTGCCGAATGACATTCTAAGATCCACATTTTAATCTCAAAGAGCTGCTCATAGCAATGAGTTTTTAGGACCTCCGCCGGCGTACTTGAAATAGCTGCCACGAGTAAAACTATAGTCGCTGCTTGTATCTTTGGATCACGGTTATATCTCAAGCACCATATTAAACGCAAGGCTTCCACGGTAAATTTCAAGCTGCTCAACGAATTTCTACTCGCAATCAATATAATAGAAACGACGGACAGGAATTTTTGCAACAAAATGTTATCGGAATCTCTGTTCAAGCAATGACCCGTCAGCGTAAGCTGTTGTTTGCCGAATCCATAGAGTAAGGGATAAAAAAAACTATCCGCAATATTCGAGAAAATATTTTTTTTTGCTTTCGCAAAAGGATGTATCGATTTGGAATGATAATATTTAGTCTTGGCAGCTAGCCGTTGTAACACAATACGTTCCGACATAGCCAGCATAGATTCGGGCTCCTTGTCTTTTTCGTCTTTGAAAGTGACTTTTTGTTTTTTAGGCGCGGTTTCGGCCTCCTTCGGTTGAGAGCTCGACGCTTCAATTCCCAAATCGGTCATCTTACTCACAGCACCAGCTAATATATCGAGAAATAAGAGACGCGTTGCGATCGAATATTTTCCAATGGGAGAATGTAGCTCTTTGCAGATGTGCTCGGCGCACGGCACGGGATGAACGCAGAGTATAGCGATGCAGGCTAACATTCGTTTGTTATCGAATTCGTCCACGGCGAACTTGTTTTCTAAGTGAATCAGCACGTCCAAGAGCTCAACGCCGAGTTGATAATCGTCGTCTTTCAGCTGTTGATTGATTAGCTCTTCGGCAACCAATAAGCATTCTGATAAAACGTCACGATCTGAACATTCGAGTAAATTGTCTCGTAAATCGCGCAGAAAAGCCGGTCTCTTTTTTGCGACTTCCGGTAAATCGTCACTCATATCACAAGGTTCAAAATCGTCATCTGAATCAAGCTCTAAGGCTTCAATGATTCGTAAATTTTTATTTAAATATGTTTCTTTACTGGTGGACTCCTGATTTATACTATCATTTGGTTGAGTGTTCACCTTGGGATTGATTGATTTCTTTTTTATAGGATACGGTTCTGAATTGTTATTCAATCCATCAAACAATTTTCCACCCAGTTCGTTGAGGATTGTGAACCCGTTTTCATATGTTATCGCCTCTTGATTTTTTGGACATTCGTATTCAGGATCAAAGACACATCTTTTACACAATTCTTTTAGGCTTTCATAGATTTTTACACTGTTGACACCGAGATCATCGTATTCAAACTTAAGAACAGGCTTATCTTTACTATCTGGTTCACTTTGACCTAAGATATTGAGAGACAATTCAACAGTTGCCATACCAAGACATCTAATTAAAGGATCAGTAGATTCTAAATGTCTAGGGACACCCGCAAATAAACTGTTTTTAATGTCCATAAGTATGAGTTGGTCAATATTACACTTTGTCAATCGCGTTAAATAATTTAACGACAATAATAAAGATTGAGAAATGAAAATCCTCTGACTTAAACTCGAATAGAACAAGCCATTTTTCATGCACCACGTGGATACAAGTTTCATTACTAAATCTGAGAGATGATTCGAGCCCAACGATTGCACTTCAGGAACTGTGACTGTGAGATATAGCATTAAATTCTCAATTAATGATGTATTTTCGTATGAGAATTTACTCAAAATAGGAATTTTAGTGCATAGGACGTATTCCCAATCTTTACTTTCTAAAATGGCAGCCCCTAACATGTTAAAAATCGGGAAATCAGAGCATGTTAAATCCAAGCCCTGTGTATACCGTAAGGGTACATTTTGAAGAATCATGATAGCGAAAACTTCGATTGCAGGCCGCGATAAATTTTCTAAGACGTTCTGTATCAATCGTTTCCTTAAATAGGAACAAACATCGCTAGGCCCGGTCATAGTCCAAGACACAAAGATGTTGATAGCATCAAGAATCGGTTTAGAATTGCAATTTTCATTGAAATTTACTATGATTCTGCTCAGAATAAATGAGAGAAATTTAAGACTGTATTTCGTATCCGCATAATAACAGCTATCGGACATAAAATCGATTGCTCGCACTAGATGAAATATAAGCAAAGAGCAATAGTTTTCTGTGTTAAATTCTATCGGCATATCGCGCTGCACGCGGTTGGCAATTCTTTGGGGCAACGAGATAAGAAATTGGACATATTTTTGCCACTGTGCGAAGAGTGACGTTCTTCTAGTAGTCCTCACGTCGTCTTCGGATTCGATATAAGACGCTTTTATGATAGCAATGAATATAAGATCGCTTTTTGTGTAATTTTTAATGAGTTCTATTATCGGCGGAAGTCTGGCTTTGTTACCGATTTTCAAATGCGTGCAGATCGTAGACAGAGATTCAAAACTAAATTCAAAGCAGTCTTCGACTAAAAATAATCTAGCGACATTAGGGTCGAGTACATTTCCTCTTAAAGGCCAGTTATGTTCAAATTTCTCTAGCAAAAGATTGATGATCGGTGAATATATAACTTCGGCATAGTCACACCAGTTAAATTCTGGTTTGTCAGATCCACAAAGTCTTTGAGGTGTGATAGGTCCAGGCAACACAGTTAATAATCTTTTGATATCGCCCATCAATAAATTTATCTCTTTCTGTGATTTGATCCTGTCATTGTTGTTAAGGCCATAATGAAGTCTTGAGGTATGTTTACTTATGATCGTTTGAAGTGGTTCACTTGAAATATCAGATGAAATTGTTTGACTGGTACTGTTTTTCTCGATGGATTCTCCGTCGCAGCAACATCCTGAAATTCCAATAGCATTCACTGTGTTCCGAACCTCATAAACTGGTCATATGGTTGAATCAAATTACAATTTCAAACGACAGTTTAAAATGGTAACGATTCATAATTGTTTATATTTTTCTAATGCTAGTTTGTTTTTAAAAAAAGAATTCAGATAATTTGGCTACGCAAAAATGTACAATATCTGAATTCTCCATTTAGATAAACCCTTTATGAAAAAATAAATAAGCATATAGCATCCTCAATAAATTCTTAATATAAAAGAGCAAAATTTATGTATGTTATGTTAATCTTTTATACAAAATGATTATATTAAAGATCAATTATAAAACAGTCTCAAATAATACACATTTTTAAGTAAATGACGTCAATTAATATTAACTGAGCGAAAAAAGGGTTTCAAGATGTTTTTTAAATTCAATACAAATTTTGTGGATTATTTGAAATGGTTTGAATATTTCGCGATAAAAATATTAAATGTTTATTATAACTAAAAATAACTGAAATACTTTTGTTAAAAATTAAATATAATGATTTATATTTACCTCCCATAGTGTCAATGGTCAAAGCTGACAATTGAGAAGATAATTGTGGAACCGGTTGTTTTAAGGGCATCGGAGGTGTCCCAAGTGAAAAATCTAACAAGCCGGCCGATGATTGAGTTGTTGTGGGACCACTTCCGAGTAAATCTAGAGTGGGCGTAATTTGTTGGATACTCGGAGCTAAAAATACAATATTATATTTAATCATACAATATAATTTCAAGACTATCATCATAAGGCTTATATATCCCATCTTATTACCGGTATTGTTTGACGGTACAAAAGCGCTACTAAAATCAGCAAATTCATCAGTAGTAGGCGTTAAGCTAGACAGTGGATCGATCGGTTTAGCGTTTCCAAAAGCTTTAGTAAAATCACCAAATTCTTGATTTTCAGTCCCGGATAATTCGTCAGATCTGAAATGTTATAAAAATAAATTATTTTACATTAAATAAATTATTTTATCTAAAAATAGCTGGTACCCGGCGCGTTGCTGCCGAAGAAGTAATAATTCTAAAAATATTATTTGAAATTTATTTTATTTGTTTTATTATAAATATGAACAAACATACAAACATTGATTTTTATTTATAATATCTACTGTAAGTTAATTGTATTATACCTATATTATTTGAAAAAGTGCAAACAATAAGTTGACAAAGTTTTATTGCAATCGTATGAACGGTATGGCAGCGCATTAAATACAGACAAACAAACATTGATTTTTATATATTATAAGATATGCCTATGTTACTCGCGGAATCCTTAGCAATAAGTGGACGAAGTTTTATCGCAATCTGATGAACGGTATGGCAGCGCATTTCAAACGAACAAAACCCAATTCATTTTTATATATTAGAAGTCTCATTGAAATTACAATGAAAAAATAATACCTTGGATTAAAATCATCATCTTTAGTGGGCGAAGCGGTGCGGCATGTTTGAAATAAATCAGTTGAATTTCCAGATATGTCATCGCCATTTTTACCATACTGAGCTGCAGCACCTGAAAATGAAATAATTCCAAATTTAATCATATTTAAAAATAAATGCCAAAAATAAAAAAAAATTGTGGTAAGTATATTTGTCGATACATAAAAAATTCTAATAATCCACTCCAAAAATAAGGCTACAATCAAATTTAATTTATACATTTACATCGTCGTATGCTCGATATTGGAATATTCAATTTGGACAACAAAAAGCGCGTTAAATGAAATTTCATTTCATGACGATAATAACAGTCTTTAGTCACCATCCATATTATTTTAAAATCGTTGGAATGATATGGAAAATGATATTGAATGAGGAAACGCATTGAAAACAAGAAGCCCTTCGACACAACCACTTCGATGGCTTGCAGAGCGATAGTTAACATTCGAATAGCTTCTACAGTCAACCCTCCTATAGCGCAGTTTTTTTCTTAGCGTTTACTATGTCTTTTGCGTAAGCAATGAACAAAGTATGCAATTGCGCTAGTCCATGTGATCCATATCTCTGTACTGTATTTCAGTTTCATTTTCATGAGACGTGCTATGGCACTTTCACAATTCCGACAGCTTTTCATTGGTCAAGGGTGTGTTGCGTTATTCAAATATGGAAATGCCCAAAAGACTAATCTTTTGATGATATTTTGAATATCATTTTCCAAGTTTACTTCATTCTGCGCTTCTCAGATGTTTGATAGCCTTCGTGATAATCGCACTCGCCGGGGTTGCAATTTACGTGGATTACCCATGCAAAGTCAATGCAAAAAAAACCCAATCAAATGTTAACAATTTATATAAAAATTAAAAGCATTCAATGCTTCTCGATCGCGATTCAAATAAAAAGCATACAACCAAACCCAGATTAACCACAAAATTTATCACCGGTGACGCAAATAATTAAATATGAACACAAACGCGCTTTGATATCCAGAATTTATGCAGTTCGCATGAATTAAACAAGATTACAATAGCGTGACATTGATAATAAATGTGTATTTAAATACAGACATCAGCGATGCGATTTGGTCTCTGAAAAATTTGCGATTGTTGCGAAAACACTTTGTCATTGTTTAGTAATCCGTTCGGATATTTCTTCATTGCCAAGCTCTCTTAAGATCGATTGATTTTTGGTTCGATTTAGTCGGTTTACGCACATTTTTTATATCTGGATATGAAGAATGTGTTTATTTATTTATTGAAGTTGGACAAAATAGAAGAAAAGCTGAAAAATCGTGTCGAGATTTCAAATTTTGACGGCGTTGATTTTTAAATGTATTTTGAAAAATGGGCAGAGGGTCGTTCGATGCGTTCACCCAGGTTAACCACTGTGTGAACATTCTAAATTAGACTCGGAAGTCATGATATCCCCAATATCGAGCGAATGAAGAAGTGAATGTATAATACAGACAAGATGAATTTAACCCTTTCTTATAAATGGACTATTTGTGGCTATACTATAATGATGATGATTCATAACAATACAAAAAAAGAACAGATAAATTACCAAGATCAATTTTTTTGACACTTCTAGATTGATTGGGTGGAATTTTAGCAGGTGATCTCCCCAATGATACGTTTACTTTAGAAGACCCGCCAGAATTAGCGCTTTTATAGCTCAACGGATCATTGTTTGATCTTGTAGGGGGTGTATCAATAGTATCGGAATAGGCATCCACTCTGAAAATATTATTAAATAATTAAACAAGTTCAATTTTCTGCATGCACAAGACAATGTTAATAATCTTTAATTGCACATACTTCGCCCGCGGATTTCTATTTTTATTTCCAGTATCTTCATCTGAATCTTCTCTTTCGGCATCATATTGATCTTCTTCACCGTTATATTCATTACCTAAAAGAACAACCAAAATGAAATTAGAAAAGTACAATAAAAGGATTGAAAACAATATTAAAATGTCATTTGAAAAAATGTATATTACCCCATTGCGGAGGTGTCCTGCGAGCTGAATCCCAGGATTGATCACTGTAGTCTCCTCGGGCAACTCCCATTGTATCCGATGACATTCCTTCAAAAGCGAAGCGACATCATTATGTAGATTATGTAAATAAATATAAAATTCTATGCAGAAGTCCAAAAGTTCACCCCGTTTTAATGAGCGATTATGTAAAACGCCACCTGTTCGCTTTTTTGTTTGTTTTGCATATGTTTATGAATGTAACTATTTGCCATTAAATTTAGTTGTAAGAACATATTTTGAAGTATAGAATCATCAAGAAACACATGCAATTAATATATGCAGATATCTACATTCTCAGGTCGCAATTGATGTCAGGATATTATAATATATATTTGACAATATTGCATATTGCCAACCCTTTTGACATGGTTTTTCATGGTGTATGTTTTTAAAAATGTGGTTGTCAGCCACACCTCCTGTAGAATTCGAACCCAAGATGATTGAGTTGGTCCAACTGTTCCCAACCACAAGATTTCTCACAGGTATAAATTTTTATTTATAATTTCATCAAAGAAAAATTTGATATGGTGATGATAAATATCCTATATAACCCTAGATTACTGATCATATTACTACATTGTAATATGTAGACTATGTCGACGATTGACTCTACACAGTATGTCTTGGTCAATAAATTGCTTTTTTATAAAGACGCTGAGTGGATGGGGAAGGTTTAAGAACATGTTGAATGTGTTCCGAGTCTGTGAGACTAATGATTAGCGTTTTGTACTCCAGCCACATTTTCTGTAAACCAATTAACTATTCCAGCTCGCGCAAGTTAATACCTGTTTTCGGCCAGACTGTCTGGCCAATGGAGATTGGCCAATTATACCCGCAATAATCCTTTAGGTCAGACAGTCTGGCCATACGAGCTGTAAGTGTTAGTGATCTAGGGTAAATATAGCTCTTTTGTTATTCCCTGTCTGTGTGATTAAAAGCATATTTGTAAAAAATCCTTGTATCAATGATTATGCCAGAATTACACGATTTGGGGCTTTCATCGTCAAACCATAAGGCAAAAGGAAAAATACCTATATATTTATCTTTGTTTTTCTTCGCTTTTTTCCGCTCTTCTCTTAATTTTTCATCATCTTGAATAAATTCGATGAGTTCTCTCACTTTGTGCCTAACGTTTACACCCTTAAATAAACAGAAAAAGATAAATATGAGTAAAATGGAAAATAAAACAGAAACAATAATGATAAATATCTTTGTTTGTAAAAATATTTGTTTTAAAGTTTATAAGCAACTTACATGATCTTTCCCTGATTCGTCAACGTGCGTATAATGTTCGAGTGATCTTAAATCGTAAATGTGTTCTCGTGCTGATGTTACAACTCTTTCGGAGCCGTTTCGAACTAGATAACTCAAAAGTAAAAGACACTGAAAATAAACGGAAAAAGGTAAGTTAATTAATTTAGAACGCGTAAAATTATAATTGATTATACATTAAAATTGCTACACATATTTGAAACTGACAAATAAATGTCTTTAAAAAAGGAATTTCTTAGTATGGAAGAATAAATAAATGATGTCAACGAATAAATGTGATTCGTAACATTGATAGACAGTCGGTATGTAATTTTTGCTTTTGTTGTATAAGGATGAATAAAAAAAAATTAACCTTATATGTACGTCGCCAGCGAAACTTATTGTCTTGTAACATTCGTCGCCATAACATTGACATAACTTCAGGAAAATGTTCATAAGTGAACGTAGCTAATGCTAATTCTTGCATCAGCTGTCCAGTCGGGCCCCAAGCTTCCTCGTTGGTTGCTTCTCTGACTTTGCCTTCAACTTCTGTATAGTTCATAACAACATTAGTTCTGAAAAATAAAATTGCAACTGTAACATTTGAAGTGTTAAATCAATATTAAGCATCTCTGTGACAACAGCATAATATTGGACAGAACATTTCATGTTCTCGAATACGTTTCGATGCTAATACCACGTATTTCGAACCCTGATCGATTGATTAAGACAGCTGAGCAAACAAGAGTATGTTGATAGATGATTTGGCACAATATATATATGTGTATATACACAGGCAAATAATTTTCTTTCAACGAAGAAAAATCACTACATGGCAAACATTTTTATTGGGTTTGTCACGTCGATAATTGATTTTGAAAATAAAATGACTACACTTGAATCATTCACGATAATTTGATTTATCATAGATAATCTATAAACGAGGTTCATAAAATGCAGTCTTATCGTACTATACATGCTTAATTAATTTTACAGTTTAAAAAATATGTACGAATCATAAAAAAAGATAACAGTTCAAGTGCTCACGGACATTATAACATAAAAATTTAAACTATTTTTGCGTTATCTTGAACTGAAAATTATTGCAATATTTTATAGATATTTCTGATAATATAAAGAAACACGCCGATTATCTATAATGTAGATAATTCAGCATAAGTCGGGCTTGTTATATTTTTAAATATCTATTGGAACGTGAATAACTGCCGTCATGCCATGCTGAGTGAGTTTAAAAACAATAAAGTCATAAATTATATTCTGGGAAATAAGATATAGCTGCTCAACTACTTTCTGATAAAATACAAGTTTTGAAAGATACCATGCGGTGACGTTTTTACATTATGGTTGATAATTTAATTAGAGTCAATTTATTCCTTCGTTCTACCGCCAATCGCAGGCACACAATGAACTCGACCCAAATAAATAATGCAGTCAATTGAATACGAATTAATGATATCATCTGTCAATTATACACTGAAAAGTATTTGAATACAAACTCAAACTTACTCTATCTCTTATTTTATTATAACTTTAGATAAACAAGTGGAATGATGGAGGTGACTTATCTTTAATGTCATTGACGTTATGAAGTAAATTAAACACATCTAAACATATATATAAATGGAGTTTGAGATTTACGTCGAATCGCGAGTGTTTCGCTTTAACGCGGTTGAGAAAATATGTTTTTTGTTTTGTTGCGTTTTGTAATGTATTTACCAACGACGAATTAGTTGACCTAATTTTAATACCCAAAACGGATAATGTAAATGACGATAAATCTTCTGAACTGTCATTATTTAATGCAAAAAAATTTAGATGACGCTCTCAACTTAGCAAGAAAATTGGAAAGCCAAAATTGATTCAAACATGGAACGTGCTCTCAATTTCCGAAGAAACCTTCGAAATACTCATGCACAATAAAAAAATCACTGTTTGCTCGTATATAATGCGCTGCCATACTGTTCACCAGACTGCGATAAAATTTCGTCCACTTATTGCTAAGGATTGCGCGAGCAACATAGACATAGTTTAATATATAAAAATCATGTTTGTTTGTCTGTATTTAATGCGCTTCCATACTGTTCATCCCATTGCGATATAACTTTGTCAATTTATTGTTTACACGTACGGGAATAACATAGGCATAGTAAAAATATTATATGGATGCACCATGTTGGCGCATATCAGTTTGGGCTGCAGGGACGGGGAGAAAAAGGATGCGCATGCAATACGGTGATTAAGTTGGTCTTCGAGACGAGAGTGCATATGCTTTTGAATCCCAGCTCTTCGGCTCATGCTACACATGATCTGATGCAATAAACCACGTACTGCGTATCTTTTCAAATAATTATTAAGCACTTATGGCATTGCAACGATCTTTTTTACGCAGATTTTTTTGAACGAATCTTTAAATTTAATATGAAATCAAAGATTTCATTTACACGTTTTATCATATATTTTTGTATGAATTCCATGTCCTTTTTTATGCAATTTCTATTTACGCAGGTTTCTGAAGAACGTATCTACCGCGTAAATTGAGAGATAAGTATACATATATATATATATATATTAATTGAAAATTAGCATGAATTATCTTAATAATTTTGACATAATTTTAAGTAATGTAAGATTTATCTCAGTACTTAAATTCTGTTATGAGTGTTTTTTAACTGCCAGCTTAAAGCAATTTTATGTGTTTGTAATAAAACGACTTGTTAATAGAGTTCTGTAAACACGTAAGACTATGTTATGAGGCATTCGAATTTTATTGCTTCTGCTTTTGTTGGTCGATCTCGAATGCAATTATTAAAAATAGAAACTGAATGTTTTTATAATCGCACAATGTAATATTTACTATTTTAAGCGACAGAATTCCATGAATAACTTGAGAATTGCATACATAATTGTGGGCTTAAACAAATGTATCGCGATGGGAGACTCATATGTGGTCAAAGGTGTTCATTTAAAAATAAAATCGTTTCAACAAATCCTCATGGCAAAAAATGTGAAAAAACATTGCATAATTCATAAAAACATGCTCTCTGTACGTAAACATCAGCTGATATAGAATATATTAATTTTTTGAGTAATAATTGTCTTATATACCTCAATGATGTAGAATTATATCCTTGATGAAAATCCAGCTGTTGATAAATCCACTGTAGGATTTAAAGTCAAAATAGGTTTTATTACGTCTAGTGATTACCTGGCAAGCGTTGCAGTGCCATGTCTCGCATAACAAATTTTTACTATGCCTATGTTATTCCCGCAAGTGTAAACAGTACATTGAGAATTTTTTATTGCAATCGGATGGACGGTATGGAAGCGCATCAAATACGAACAAAAAACATTGATTTTTATACACTAGACTATGCCTATGTTGCTCGCACAATCCTTAGCAATAAGTGGACGAAATTTTATCGCAATCTGATGAACTGGTATGGCAGCGTATTGCATACGAACAAACATAATTAATTTTTATATATTAGATAATGTCACAAAATCCCGAACCCTGTACTGCTTACATATCCACTATTTGTGGCGTATGATGATATAAGCTTTTATCAGATCAGATTTTTCATTTATATGCAGAATTTTTATATCTATTCAATAATATGCAACAGATGGCTTCAGAATAATCTAAGCTTTCGTCTTGGAGAGCGTTTTAAATGAAATCATGTGTTAACTAGATTTGAAATAAAATTATATTATCGTCAAATTCACTGAAAATGGTTTGGAACTGTTGCAACACCCCAAATAAAAAACCTTTTGAAAAGATTAATAAATCTGATTAGAAGAAATCTATTTTGATTTACATTGGCAAAAAAATATTGATGTGTCAAAGGATATTAGTAATTAATTATTTATTCAGAATGCCATTAATATATTGTGTTTATATAATTATTTGATGAAAAAATAAGTGTAGAGCAAATACAACAAAAAACTTAAATTTAATGTTTAGGGTGGATTTGCCAACAAGAAAATATATAGGAGTTTGTTGATTCTGCGCATTTAAATTGTTATTTAATAATCTATACAAATTAACTTAATTGTTTTGTTCGATATAAAGATTTAAAGAGAAAAATAATTAGCTTGAATTTATAAAAAAAAATGAGTTATTGTCTCGAGTAAAATTGGGAAATGCAAATATTTTCGGATTGAAGTTTGACGTGTCATACGTCAAAACTGACAAGCGAATGCTATCATTTAGACAAACGCAAGGGGCGCTATCGTTCGAAGCCGTCGTACTGAGGTTCCGATTTGGCAGCTGTCAATGTTGCGAAACCCGAAGGCCTCCCATATTGCAAGCTGTCGACGGCCTTCGAGCAAAGGGAGCGACGTTGCTTCATCGAGAACAATAGTTATGTGTACGTCTGGCTCGGTTGGCAACGAGAAGGCCTCGGCTCCCGCAAAAAACGGGCAGTCGGCGCTTCTAATATGAAGTTGGGGGGAACTTACACTTTGTCGGCGAGCTCGCGCACTTTCCACATGCTGATGAACTTGTCCATGGCTGCGGCTGCTGCTGCTGCGGCGGCGGCGACAGCGACGGCGACGGCTGGAGGCCCGAGCGCGAGATGGCCGCCACACACACATACACGTGGGAAGGTCGCGCCCCGCCACTGCTGCCAACCAAACCCATCACGACACAACTTTCAAAACGAATATTTTTTTCAATTCCTCTCACCGAATTTATTTTATAAAATCTAATACTCGATAAAAATATCTACTTTTAATTATAAACGCGTTTAAACATGCATTTAAAATATTTAATGCGATAAAAATATTAAAAATGCAGATATTAAATTAATGCCCAAACCAGTTACAAATTAATATTTTTTATCGTCAAAAAATTTAAACACGTTTGAAAAAATTGATAATGTTTAAAACGCATAATTAATTTCAATGTTACAATTAATTTGCATATTTTTTTTTTAAATTTAAAATAAGCATTTAACATAGTGTTTAATTTATATTCAATATTATTTTGTATCAAATTAAATAATCTAATTAATAAAATATTTTATATTTAGCAATTGAGCAAATTTCAAAAAAACTATTTAATAGATTTTATTAAAATCTTTAAGTTGTATTTTAAAATAAATATTTTGGCTGCATTTGAATTATCAACACTATAAAAATGTATAAATATAAATATTTGTGACGCTTTATCAATTACTTTCTCATTCAAATTAGACATGGCCGTCAAAAGCAGTGTAATCGCATCACCCAAAGCAAATAAAGAAACATTATATTCCTGGAAGGGTGAATAACTGGGGCGGTGTCCTCTGTTTTCTGTACTTTTTCGACTTAAAGCCTTTACATGGTTTTCGAGTCGTTCGAGCGCGACAGTTTTTGATATTAATTTTATTTCGCGTTTCGTAAACAAACAGTCGAAATCATGAACCGACGAAAGTCAAACAATTTTACATACGTCAGCTCCTGCGTCAAATATATGATTTTCTTCCTGAATTTCATATTTTGGGTGAGTTATTTTACTATTTGGTGTACAGATGTGGATGGTTCGCCCATTGGTGACTTATCAAATCGACGGTTAGTTGATCGAGCAAAATGAAGTGTAGCAGGAAAACATGACATTTTAATTGACAATATGTATAAATCCTTCAATAATAACATTTCAAATAATCCTTTGTATAATAAATTTGAAAAGTTTTAATTTTTAAATTTATATTTGAAACAAAGGAAAATACATCTGTCAGTAAGAAGGAATAATTCTATTGTCAAAAAAAAGATGTGTAATTATTTGTTTCTTCTTTGAATTCACATAAATATAAATATAACAAAAAAACACTTATTTATCACACAAGTCACAATCACAAGTTTGATTTGTTATTGTGTATTTATGCATTTAGTGAAATCATTTTGATTGTTTCATAGTTTTTAGAACAAAATATGATTTGCTCGTACAATTGAGTACTTTATATTTTAACACTTAATATGCATTCAATGATTACGGGCAACTGGTATGCGCAGGAGGCAAAAGTCATTAAAACATGATAAATAAATACACATTGAAAAATGGCCGTATCGTTTAAACCATTTATCATTTGATGTTACGTTTCTGGATGGCAGGATAAATCCTCGTTGTGTCTTCTTATAATTTAAACGATGGTTCTTCAATATATATTTGAATCGTACAGTAATACAAGAATACATGTGTAAGGACAGTGACCTGAGGTCAAAGTGCTGTTGCTACATTAGAATAGTATCGTATATAGTAGTCAATGATGTGATTTAATACTCCGATAGAGCCGAAGAGCTGGGATCCAAAAGCGCATGCACAATTGCTCTCGTCTCGAAGACTAACTTAACCACCGTGTTGCACACGCATCCTTTTTCTCCCCGTCCCCGCAGCCCAAATTTCTTTTCAGCAGACTGATATGCGCCAACAATATTTTTACTATGCCTATGTTATTCCCGCAAGTGTAAACAGTACATTGAGAATTTTTTATTGCAATCGGATGAACGGTATGGAAGCTCATTAAATACGGACAAACAAACATTGATTTTTATACATTAGACTATGCCTATGCTACTCGCACAATCCTTAGCAATAAGAAGACGAAATTTTATCGCAATCTGATGAACGGTATGGCTGCGCATTGCATACGAACAAACATAAACTAATTTTTATATATTAGATGATTGATATGAAAAAATATAAGGTTCATTGGACCTTTAAAAGAGAAATCAAATATTTGTTATTGTGATAAATGAGAATTAAGCAAAAATAGAATGCAATCAATTTTGAATATAAGACAAAATATAAAATGCATAGTGAGCAAAATACAGAGTGCATTGCACTTATAAAGAAGGGTCAGTAATAAGTTAATGTAAAAATTTAGGGAAAATACATGGTTTTTAGAACCAAATATGATTTGGTCTGGCATCTTTTTCTACTTGACTAGCTCAGCATAGCCAAGGTCTTCCGACGGGTCTACTGCCACTCGGTTGGAAGTCTAAGACGGCTCGGGAGACTCGGTATGATGGCATCCGTGCCACATGACCTGCCTTTGCAATTAAACCTCATGGTTTCGGAACCTGAAATTTTATCTCGGAGAGGTCCAAAATTTTTCTCTCGAGGCGCAACGCGTCACGAGTGGTCACCCCCCGTAAACCACTATCGGTCTAATCAATGTTTTATATATTTTAATTTTAGTTTTAGCCGATGGTGATTTGTTTCCTAATATATTTTTTAGGCCATGATAGCACCGATTGCCGTATTGAATCTTGGAGATTATTTCATTATACATCATGTTCTTATGAGGATGGATCCTAGATATTTATAATCCTGGACCCTTTCAATATTTTTTTTATTGACACAACATGTACAACCTCCAGTATTCACTCTCGAAACCATCATTAATTTAGTCTTCTCATAACCGATTGACATACTGAAGGTAGCAGCAGTGAGATCGACACCGTATTCCCACATTTTACACCCCTGCGACCTTTCCTCCCCGAAGACTCTGTAAGCAAGTATCAAACTCAAAGTCGGAGGGGTAATCTTAATATCATTTATGTTGACCTCCTGAACTTATGAACATCCTGTATTCAGACCAACAAAACTCTGTTCTCTTTCATAAAAATGCCGAGTAAAACTACCTTTTCCGCTGTAAAGTTAAGTCTGTGAAATGGGTATAAATATCCGTCCCGCATTTAATCACTAGCTGAGTGCGTGGGTATTTATATCCATCTCGCTCATGAGCTGTTAACATTTAACAATATAGAATTTATATGTAAAACTTAATTATGTTTATCGCTGTACAATAATACTAATAACATTTTTGGTTTATCTTAAAACCATTATTCAGGTCGAGTGTTTATGTTCAGTTTTATGAACTATTTTTGTTGGCGCTGAGTACAATTATTAATTTATTTATGTTTCATTGTGTAATAAAATACCACCGTGATGTTAATCAATATTTTTGCATTCACAATGAGTTTCAAACCTCAGGTTGATGATTGTTTAATGCTATATACATTTACATGTCTGGAGATATGGTTAATTGAATAGAAACTATTGTTGTGGAATGCTAGCCGAGAGAATCTTCCATTCAACTATGTTTTGAATTAATACAATCCATTGTACATCATACTTTTTTTTAAATAACATATCAAGATGGATTTTGTCTATTGTTGTCACAAGACCTGCCGATTGTCTTTTTTATCACTTTTTATCGAAATAATGGCAAATATATTTTTTATTATCTGTTCTATAGTAATCTCTCAGTTTATGCAAAGTTTTCTTTATATGATTATACATTTTTTTATTTTCTAAGTATTAGTGTCACTTCTATTTTTTGTCATCTTGCTTCAATAGGAAAGGTTAAAAAGCTGGATAAGTAGATATTAATTGAATTATCAGAAGACAAAAAACTGAGGCACTTGGAGGTGTGTTCTTCATTGATGATTCGCAATGATAAAACCCCATTTTTAAACCGCATCTTTATTTGTGATGAAAAATACATTTTATACGACAACAGGAAAGATCTGGGTTGTAGTCGAACGTCGATGAATATCCAGGAATTTATTTAAAGCTTTTAGTGCACCAAAAAAGCTTATGGTCACTGTAATACATCATTCCGATACTTATTTAAAAATTCAATGCCTTTTTTCTAGAATGACTTATCTTTGGCCTTAAAATAGGTTTTAGTATCGGCAATCGCGTCCTCATTAGAGCTAAATCTCTTTGCCTAAAGCATTTTTAGATCTGCAATCAGGTAGAAGTTACTGTGAGCCAGATCCGGAGAATACGCTAGATGGGGAAGCAATTCAAAGTGCAATTTTGCTACAGTCTCAAAATGTTCTCTAGTTTTACAATATGTTAATTCCTAGTGTAATAATATATATTTTTTGTCTCAAGATATTTGGAGGTTTGCTGGTTGCTGTGGGACTCTATGCCTTCTATGATAAATGGCAAGCGACTGAATTAATTAAGGTAAAATTACACATTTTGATCAATAGATTTTAGTGAGTTTAACCCCCAGAATAGTCAAAGGGGAATAATAAAATTGGTCAACGATAAGAATGATGCGAGTATCTTAATTATCAAAACAAACGCCTGCTCTTGTAACGTTTGAGGCGGGGGTGCTCTCGGGGGCAGAGTCACCGGGCGGCTCCCCACTTTCACGTGCTCGTCGGGATGGCCACGCTACTGCACGGGTTCGTTCATCTATTAAGCTGTGATGCTGATGGACGAATGGATGGGAATACGAAGGGCGTCGAATGGAAAGACTCTCTTCGCAAGATTCCCGCTTCCTGCGCGTCACTACCCAACCGGTAACGATGCACGCGCAAGAAGCGATCGGTCGGTAAGCAGGTGCAATGTCTCCGCAGGGCCACAAGAGGCGCTGATAAAATAACATTTACGATTTTCCATTAAAAAAAACATTGAGAATGTTTAGACATATAGGGGTACCTTTACGGCAAAACCAAACATTTTTTTGGGAACTTGAATTAAATTCATATATAAAAAAAATTCATCCTAATGAAATATAAATTTTAATAATCTTCATATTCTGTCTGATTTTAATTATTGCATTTCTTATTGCAGCTCAATACTGTGTTCGATGTGGTTTTGAATGTATCGCTCGTACTTGTATTAGCCGGTGCCATTGTATTCAATGTCAGTTTTGCTGGTTGTGTCGGAGCTCTTAGAGAAAATACATGCCTACTTAAATTTGTGGGTATTATGTAAATGCAATTAAAATGCAGTTTTTTCTTTTGATATCATTCAAATGTTTATTATTTATTTCCAGTACTCGTTTTGCCTGTTAGTATTATTTCTGATAGAGATGGTGGTTGCAGTATTTGGTTTTGTATCGCCAAGAGCTGCTAAAGGATTGATTCAAGAATCTGTAACTGATCGAGTTGTACATGCTTATAGAGAAGATCCCGATTTGCAGAATTTTATTGATTTTGCACAAAGAGATGTAAGTGGAAATCAAAAATACCACATATGTTTGTTTTATGATTGGTTATTAATTTTAGATGTATGATTTCAGTTTTATTGCTGCGGATTGTCATCCGAAGGCTATATGGATTGGTCTAAAAATGAGTATTTTAATTGTTCATCACCATCCGTTGAAAAATGCGGAGTACCTTATTCCTGTTGTATCAACGCCACACATATATCATCTGGATTAGTAAATATTATGTGTGGATATGGCGTTCAAAAATTATCAGTTAGTATACGTTTTTCGTTGTTAATTAATTTTTAGATATTGGGTGTAGACTGGTGCTATTTATATAATATTTATACAGGGTGCGGTACTAAAAATACCTTATTTTAAAAATTAATAACTCAAACAATATAGGAGATATCAGCATTCTGAGCTTCCTTAGTCTCCACTGCTCCGTGTCTATTATGTCGTTTGTTCCATTTGCCGTGCATAATTAAAGCTCTGCAAGCCAACAACTACTTTCAGCTCGTTCATAATCATTACAAGCACTGAATTACCTTCATTGAATAAGGCAAAAGCCAAAAATGCTGCAACCTCGATTACTTTTAGGTCAGAATGTAGTTGCTTAGGAGCCAATCACCAAACGTAGAATTGAAACATTCGTTTGCATTCTGCGCGTGACCACTTAAACATCTCTTCAGTAATTCGTTTTTCGATAAATCCTATATATATTGGAAGAATTCATTTCTAAAGGTCGGGGGTGCAATGGAAAAAAGTGCGCTTCAGATTCCGTTCCAAGCGTTTTAGCTTTTTTTGCTGGCATTTGTATCTTCACTAAAACTGGATTGACTGTGTCGATTTCCATGGAAGGATTTGTTACTCGGTTTACTACGTTGGTCTGCGGTTTCCTGTTTTCCTTTCAAATATTTATGTAATATTATTATGTATTCATTAACTTTTATTCCTCACTGGATTCTAATATATTAATGGAGCGAAATTATGATATAATTTTAGGTTGCTGAAGCCAGTAAGAAAGTGTGGACGTCGGGTTGCATTGAAATTGTCCGCTCCTGGGCTGAAAGAAATTTATACACCATAGCAGGGGTGGCTCTTAGTATTGCCTTGTCGCAATTGCTCGTAATCTATCTGGCCAAGACATTGGAGGGGCAAATTGAATTACAGAAGTCGAGATGGAATTCGTGAGGTTTATCCCGAAAGCAGACCATCGTTGGGTGGGGGGGTCGCGCGAGTCCATCCCGCGTGCGGCTCCTTTGACTTTTTTTTAATAAATTTTTTATCAGAAAATTGTGTAGTGTGACTGTTCAGTGTGTCTAGTGAAAAATATTTATCTTCTCTATTCTCTGTGAGTGCGGTCGGTAAATATGGTAGTTGGAATCGAGATAGTTGTAATATTTGGAAATGAAAATGGTTAGTGTATAATCTGAAAATAGTACTGTGCGAATTATTTAAAAATTGAGTGTTGATAAATCTTAACTAAAGAATATGATTATCTCAGAGTGTCCCTATAACTCTCACAATTTGATTTATTATTTTTTCTTTCGTTGTAAGTAGTCAATCGAGACTTTCTTTTTCTAACAAAAAATTATTATATTAATGAATTTTAGAAATTAGGGTTTTTAATTATTTGAAAGCAATAAAATTATTTTAACGCAATTGTCATACTATTTGTTAAGTTTATGAGGTCAGTGTGAAATTTTCGTTTTGATTTTGTAATTGATAATTTGCATTTGGAAATTTGTTACCATTTTTCTTTGTAGTTAGAGTTAATCCTTAAACGATGTAATAGTTTATTGTTAATGTATATTATGGATAATCTGCACTTATTTATATGAATGAAGATCTCCCATATTCATATGTCATTCACAACACAAGGCTCTTTTGGCAATAGCTTATTTGACAAAAAAGCTCGTCTAGCATTGCCAAAACAGTATCATCAACATGTATATTCGATATCCTAAAGATATATATCTACACTACCATATTTAAAAGCAAACTCATTACTTATAACTGTATTAATATTAAGGTGACATCATTTCAATATCTTAATGCTCATTTTATTGTTGAATGTAAATATAGCATTTATATTCTTTGGATAATTGTTCTGTTTTTAATAATATTAGTTGATTATATTAAAATATTTCTTGTAGCATGCAAATATAGACATTTATTTAAGGAGCATCCAGATACGCATCATGATTTCTGACTATTACGGAATGCACACGGATTGGGACCGATAGTAAATGAACTGTATCACTTTTTGAACAAATCAGTGATCCGGGAGTATTGATGAAATTCATCAATTATTTCGGGATATTGTACGACATGCACGTCAAACCCAAAGGGTAATATGGTGCAAAATAAAAAGGATCCAAGATATTTGAACTCTTGGACCCTTTCAATATTTTCACTGTTAATACTCATGTTGGTGTAAACCCCAGCATTCACCCTCGATACTATCATATATTTCATTTTAGCATAGTTAATTTTCATGCTGAAATAAGCAGCAGCTCCGTTGATAGACGTAAGTGCCGCCAAAGTTTTGGATTGTATTTTAGCAGAAATTCATAAACACAATAATATATTTTGTCCTGTATCGTGCATTGATACTAGGCTTCAAAAGGCTGCAAAATATTCCTTGCGGGTTTGACATCGTTGTTGTTCAATTATAATGCATCAGTTCACAATCCGTTGTGTTTTGGTTGTTGCCTTTATCATCGGCATTGATTTAGTTTATGCTCTCACGAAAAAGACAATAGCGTCAAGTATGACTAGTACATAAAACTTGATAAGGTTTTTACTGATTATATAACATGATCGAAGCTCATAGCCTATATAATATTTACTATGATAATGAGAAGAAACTCATCATTTTTGTGACATTCCCTAGGATGATTGTTCGTGGCACCATTTTTGAATCATGAAAACACATAGTTGTTGGCAGATAGGCGTACATAAATTCAAATCTCTGAGACTCTGAAGTGGTGTCGGCGAAATTATAACGATATATTTTTAAAGATCCGCTTTTTAAAGCAGACTTTGTGTAAATGATTATATATCCACTATTGTGATTTGGCTTGCTGAATTATCGCGGGAATTTGCTCGTTGCAAAAAGACTAGGCGTAACATTAAGAAATGACCAAAATGACAAAATCAAGTATTTTTGTTTTGTTCATTATTAAATTTAATTTTAGACGTAATGTAAATTATCGGTTGATATTTGACGGTTTAAGACAAATTTCTTTGAATGTTGCAATGTAATGAATTGCTGCTAATTCGCCATAGTGTGGCAATTTAGTGTTTCTTAAATTTTAAAACGCACTTTAAGTGCTTGTGATATGAAAAATAAATACTTTACATCTTCCGAAAGATAAGTTGAGAATAAAGTATTTTTAAGAATAATGCATATGAAAATTATGCATATATAAATGACTTATTATTAATAGTGCTTAGGTATAATTTCGTTTGATTGTCCCTTATGTGAACACTTTATGTTTATTGTATTATTATCAGAATATATGATTAGATACTTACTCTTCTTAGGTGTACATTTTTTTTAATACAATTTAAATTAGACTTGAATAAAATAATGTTAAGTTCAATATTCTATAGTGATTGCTATGTATTATGCATGTCAAACTGATGACTCCTGAGCGTCATGTGGCCTAATATATGGTTCTTGATGGTCTGCGTCCATTGCCATATTTTTCAATTTTTATTCCGTTTAATACAAACATTTATTTCTACTCATTGTGAGCTGCGCCAAATTTCGCTCATATAAATGAGTTTGACATGCTTGCTATGTAAAGTTGTTGAAACATTATATTTTGATTCATATTTTAACGAATTCGTTGAATTTATTAGTTATCTATGAATAATCATCTTCTTTTCATAGCGTGCAATGGTTTTGTTTCTGTAATTAGCACTATGTAAGGTGTGTCGGGAAGAAAAGAAGTCGATGTCTTTAACATTAACTGTTTGGCTTCTTTCTTTGCGATATATTTCCTAAAACTATGAAATTTTAAAACATATTTTCTGATATATTTTGTTCTAATTATCTTTATTTTTGCATTTATTTTCAATGTGTAAATTGGATAGTATTGTAATATATTATATTAAATGTATGATTAGAGAAAATATATTTGAAATTTTAATTATTTGGGGTATTTCTTTTTGATAATAAGAAAAATGTTGATATAATTATATTCATATTCATAAATTTTCTTCAAAAATGTGTTCTGTGGACAGGAAAGGCTGTGGAGAATTTATCTCTTAAAAAAATTCAAATTATGCTGTATTTAAAGTTAATTAGATAATAATAGTGCAAAATGTGGTAAGAATTACATCCGAACGGTATTCAAATATTCACTCGTAACAGAATACGGAAAAATATGCTTTTTAATTCATTTTAAATTACCCCGAACGGCGGCTCACTTTACGCGCATTATTCGAGTGTATTCAAACGTTTTTTTCCTCCATTTTATTTTATGCATTTAAACGTTTATAACGAATAACTCTGTTCATAATGTAGAATGTGAGTTTTACGCTGCGAGTTAATTTTTGATGATATCACCGTCAATTTTCTCGAATTTTTAATTGCCGAAAGTCACGGTGGAAATTCTTTAATAAATATAATAGCAATTTAACTTTTGCACGTGGAGCACATAAAGCTCAAGAGGGGAGTGCAAAAATATCATCAAAAATTTAAGGACCCGGTCTCATCAGGGGCCCTCAACGGAACACGTTCATGAGTTATTCAAGGTCCCCCGTTGGCACGGAGGCCCTCCACTGCTAGTGGAAACTTCTGCTTTTACGGCATCATTCCTGCGGCGATTAAAAGATTAAAGATTTCAAAGAAAGGCGACCGGGAAAATTCCGTTTTCTGCGAAAAATTTATTCGGGGCGACTTAAAAAAACTTTGTTATTATCTTCGTGCCGGGTATTTTGGAGCAGAAATTTCGCGATGGTCTTCCAGAGTTTTTGCGAAGATATTTGCGGCCGGGAGAGTGACGGGAAACGGGAATTTGATTGATGGAATGAAATAAATTTTATTATTAAATTATGCGGCCTGAGTGGCTTATAACTTTATTTACCAAATAAATTGATTTAATTTTTGGCCTATCCTGTCTGTTGCTTTGCCAAAGTTTTAATACGCTTTATTTTCGACTTCGGCGAGATCCACGTGAAAATATGCCTTGAAAGATTTATGCAAAAGTTGAAGAATGTTTATGTTCGAGAATTTGTTTGAATATATTTGAGTTTTTATAGGTACAGGGATCAATCAGATTTAATGAGACCCACCAAAGATCTCTTATATCAATTCAATGGGATTTAACTCAGATGTGATTAATCAATTACCATATACACTCGGGCCTCGTATAACACGGTTATATGGTTCAGCAAAAAACGTCGTGTAATACAAATCCGTGTTATACAAGGTTTGAAGTTCATACAAAATTAGGGTTTGCGTTCCAAAAAAATATCGAACATACTTTATATAAGTATTTACTTTTTTTTTTAAATAAACACTTTTTTCATGTACGTATATGATAATATTTTTTTTCATTAAAACGTACTTCGTTTAATGTTTCTCGGGACTGCAATTTTCCTTTTTTTTTAATTCTCATCTCTTGTTAGTTACATTTTTCCGTCAATCAGTTCATATTAGAGATTGTACAAAAACCGACATTTCACAAAACCGGGTTTCGGTTTTCAGTTTTCGAACAAAACCGGTTTCCTCCGGTTTTCGGTTTTAAAAATATATGAAATATAAAATTAAAATAACGGATATATTAAAATTATTCGAACTTTTTTCAATGTTCAAAGTATTACAATTCATTTATTTGTAAATGTGAGTTCAAAAAAAGAGAGAAAAACAATTGTATTTTAAAATATTTTTGTACGCACTGTATGATATTGAAATCTCATAGGTTGGTATTAGGGCTTGTCGGATTTCAAAACCGGTTTTTTATAATCCTGAAAATCCGGTTTTGAATATAAAAATGAATTTTTCATTTTCTAAGAATTATTTTGGACAAAAATATTGAATCGTTCACTTGCGTCAACTAACCAAAGAGGGGAAAAAATAGAAATATAATTCAAATGCATTAATCCTACTTCAATACCCAGCGAAAGGGTGTTTTCGTTATAGGGAAATATTGTCCCAAAAATAAGATCGTCATTAAAAAAACAGATCAGTTGATGCAGTTGTGCCAATTAGTGTATTTTTATTTTATTTTGGTGATTATTATATAGATGTAGTACTGTTTAAATGTAACGCAATTCTGTGTAATGCATATAATATTGAATATAATTCAAATAAGCTTAATATATCTTATTTTAATTATATATTTTTAAAACCGAAAACCGGTAGAAATCGGTTTCGTTTGAAAACTGAAAACCGGTTTCGAAGAATTTGGGTTTTTATACAAGCCTTAGTTGGTGTATTTCTTAGCTTGTTCTCGATGAATGTCGATGAAAGACTGAAGACACATTAATTAAGAATATCGAACAAATTTGATATTAGGGAATTGCGTTTTTTTTTCGATTATATGGTTTTTATGAATTATTATTTGTATAAAGTGTTCGTTCTGCAGTAGATCCCGTTTATGGCACTTTTATGTTTTAAGATTTATATGTTTGTTTGGAGTGATTTGTCACAAATATATTTTTGTTCTGAATTTGGTTTACAAAAGCCGACAGTGATCCGAAGTCTAAGTGCTGCTGTAATGCGTTGAAGGAAAGTTCTGGACTGATTGAAGTAAAATCTGGAATATATGTACACAACATGATAATAATGAATGACATTGATAATGAAAATTTAATTTTCATATTCAAAACCGGATTTTCAGGATAAAAAACTGGTTTTCGAATGTCACAGTTTTTGCCTAAAAACCGGGTTTTAAAAACCGGTTTTTGAAAACCGACAAGCCCTAGTTCATACCATTCTTAATATCGTCAAAGTTATTCCCGATAGTTAATATAAAATAAGAAATAAAATTTCTTGTACTATTTATTCCAGGGCTTCAAACTGGAACTGAACCGATAACTAGTAAACCGTTATTTTTGCTGGATCGAAAATCGGAGCTGAACCGATTCGAAAATATCGACATTCACAATCCTTATGCAGAATATCTTTGATTGTATTCATCTAATAATATTGTAATCTTTACTCTTTGTTCATCCTGTTTATTGTCTTATTAATACCAATGCTTCAATAACTTCTAACATTTATATCGGTTGGGTTACGTTTTTCCTTCTGGAAAAAATAAC
Source organism: Stenopsyche tienmushanensis (assembly GCA_008973525.1). Lineage (NCBI taxonomy): Eukaryota > Metazoa > Arthropoda > Insecta > Trichoptera > Stenopsychidae > Stenopsyche > Stenopsyche tienmushanensis. Next base: position 310,334 of record WACJ01000095.1, read on the forward strand.
GGTTTTATTGGTTATCGGTTCGAAGCCCTCGAAACGAAAACCCTAATTAATCTTATTTTATTATTTATCGCAAACGTAATTTATTGGGGTGGACAGAATTTATCCGACACCTCTATGTGTTCGTCCTGGATACTAAAAAACGAAATGTATTTGTTATATATGGTAGTGAGTTTATTAGGTTATGCGAACAGAATTTTCGCCCTCCAATAACATATACTTTATTTCTTATCATATTTGACATTCGTCTCCACTTGTGATCCTGTATATTTTAAAAATAACATTACGTATAGTGTTCCCTCTTGTTATCCAAGGAGCGGAGGTGGAATTGTGTCTGCAAGGCAAATCCTGGTAAAGGTTCTCGTTTAATATAAATGCTCGAAGGGATGCGAAAAAAGTCGAGCTGATTCAGAGGAATTTAGATAAGGACAATATTCTTCCCCAATATCAAAAATTAGTTTTCGTGAGAAAGCAAGGCTTTCTTTAAAATAATCGCAAGGGCAAATGTCTAGACGTGGTTCTTGCTTCCCTCATTGTTCCTCGTGCCGCATTTATTACTTGATTTCCATATTCACATATAATTTCAAATATTACTACTGGCGTAGTTTGCAAATTGGATATAGAAAATTTGGCATGACAAAAATTCCGCTTAGAGATAAAAAGGTATATTTATTTTTTTTATATCAAAAAAAAAAATAATAAACAATCAACCAACAAACATAATTTTGTATTGAATATAATATGTGCAAAAAATCGTTCCATTTCGTGTCCCCTTTCAGAGATGACGGATTCATTTTTACAGCTGGCAACACTGACAATACAGCCGCCGATTATTTTTGAATTCAGAACACATCCCATAAGCGTCGTTGAATATGAAAGAAAGTCATAAAAGTAATTGAAATACCTCCACTATTTTTTAACGATCGTAATTATACTACTACGGCAGTACGATAGTGATTTTAGGACAAAAAACGTACGGCCATATCCTTATTGCGCTATGCTGCTGAAGTGCTTTCTCCTCACTGCGACAATACAAATTGTAATTTTTGACTGCACCCAAGGGCGTACTCGTGTTTCTATGGCGCATTACTGCCTATTCGCATTCTCTTTTTGAGTTTCCGGTGGAAATTAAGTGGAACTCTTTTGCTTTATGCCGTACAAAAGCGGAGATCTTTCAGACTTATGAAATGTACTAAATGAGAACCTGGATAAAATGTAAAATTGCATTTAACCATGGCTAAAATTATATTATTATTTATTTACTTTTTAATTAATAATTACTATACAAGGCAGCATAGAATCAATATACTTTTATCATATTCATAAAGTGTATTGTTTATGTTTTCGCGAATAAATAAACGAATAGCGTGTGCTATCGATAGTGTTTATTTATTTATACACAAGTTTCATACACGCTGCGACGGTCCTGATAGATAAATGGATTTATACGGACGACAAATGGTGGACATACGAATATAGCATCTAAATTTATCATGATTTAAAATTAGTTCAATACTCAAAGGGTTAATAGTAATAAATTAAGCTGTGAAATTTGTGTCGTGGAATAAAACGCAGATAATGTTTGAGAGTTAAGTCGTCTTTAAGAGTCTCTTGATCTAGTGATTTAGTATCGTTATTGAAACATTTTGAAATAAACTTTTATTTAAAAATAAAATTGAGCATATTGAACGTCGGCACTGCGAGAGCGACAGTGCTATTTTTTCTTCGTATATTCGCGTGCAGCTTCCTATGTGTGCATGCGCCCAATAGTCAAGCCCAAATAACAATCATTTATTTAGTTCGTATTATAGACATATATGTAAATAAAAAAATGATTAATAATTGGTTTTTATCATCATCATCATTAGACAAAATACCTTCAATATCAAGCTCAAGATCGTTTAGAAAAAACACTATTTTTTAAAGTAAATATAACCTAAGCATATATGCACATAGGAGACAAAATAGAACCTTCTTTATGCCAAAATTTGTTGAATACTCTTGATTGTTTAGAGAGTCCAAGTGGAGCCCTTTGGGAGTCGACGGAACATTAAAAAGGTTCTATAGTTTTCTAGGGAGCTATTGGGGTCGATGATGAACAACAACAAATTGAAAAACTATTTTAACAAAATATGAATTTGTATTTGTCATAATAGTTATAGTGATTTATCGATGGTTTGCAATTTTAGGCCAATTTTTATTTTAAAAAACCATCAAAAGTTATTTGAAATCTAAATTGTTAATTGTTAAATTGAGACAAAACTTGAAGAAAACGTTTATGGTATTCCAAAAAACTAATATAATCAAAATTATTTTTGAGATATAATATATTACGCGAGGATATCTCCTGGTTTTTCGAACATTCTCATTTTTAAATCATTTTTCAGCAGCATATTGAGCTCTATTCTCTATTTTTTGTCAAAAATTTGTTATATTCGAGTGTTTGCTTTTAGCTAAGAGCGCTATAAATTTCTTTGGATGGAGTTAGGCATTTGTCAAGTTCATTCTTAAATTTTGTGTTTCTTTCAGTGGAAACATCTTCATTTAAAAAATGTCACTCCAATAATTCGACAGTCTGGGTCTAGACGTTTTATTTTTATTTTTTTGGCGATAAAATGTGTAACAACTTCATCGTTTCCATCAATATCGTTGCCTAAAAGTTATATATATTGCTTGATTTTAATCATTGATTCCATTATTTACATTCATAAGGGATCGTTTCAAGCAAATATTCTAGATGTTGCATTTAAAAGAAATCCACCCGGGAATCTGTCTTTGAAAAGCCAAATTCAAAGCGATGTCCCCCATGACCCTGTATGAACCTCGCGGAACGCGGATTCACATTGCGCGATGTTTTCGTGAAATCATTTAACCGCGCTATATACGAGGGCTGAATGTATATAATTGGATATCTCCATACGAAAGGGACATATCGATCGACGTTACCGGTTGTCCAAGAAAATATTAGAAAAGTTGAGACATTAAAGAAACAGATAAAACTAACTTTTAATCTAACGCTCTATTTTTTCGCGCAAAGTTTTCGACTTCGTTGCCATTTTGGCGGTTTTTGGAATCTGATAATGGCTGACGAGGATCGTTTTATTTCGGCGTTCCGGATATTAAACATTTCGCCGACTTGTTAAGTGATTTTGGGACGTTAACATTATCCTTTATGATACAATTCGCTTCCGAGTTTGAAGTCGACCGAATAATGACGGCAGATCCGCGGTGATCCGACAGACGTTTTGCAAGGCAGTGTCGGATTGTCCAATTTGTCGGACTATAGAGTACTGCCCTCGATCCCTTTTAGTCCGGAACATAGCTCAAACGTATTAAGCATTTTAACTATCCCTTGCTAAATACAAAGTTATATTTATTGTTATCTCCTTGTAAAGCAACTTTGCTTTCATGGCCAATATGGAAATTGTGGATCATCCTATGCTGTACTCACTTGCCAATTTACAAAAATATTGATTACGATTTAGGCGGTCCAAAATAATATTTTTGCATTTTTTACATTGACGAACCTTTATTGGGAATTTAAGTTTTTGAGGTATCATCGAGCATATCCACATACTAAGACAAATCATCCAGAAAACCGAAAAATATAATCAGCCACTGTCTTTCTTGGGCAGTTTTAGACTCACTACAACGCTGTAATATAAACTATCTCCCAAGCTTATCATAAACGCTTTGGAAGATGTGTTTAAACTGCTATCTTGGAAAAAGTGCCGACACAGTATTGACAACACACAAGTGGAGAAATTGTGACATAGTATTAATAGCCGAATCGTCTGAAAAGCTTCAAGACATGCTCCAAGACCTAAACGAAGTGTCAAGTAAAATTTGTCTGAAAATGAACATGGATAAAATCGAAGCCATGATAAATAGTCACAATTCTCAGACCTTCGGGACGATATCCATTGGGGGAACACAAATTGATGTTGAAAATCAATACACTTATCTGGGACAAGTAATACAACTAGGACGACAGAATTTCTCAACAGAAATTGACAGACGAATACCACTGGGATGGCAGCATTTAACCAACGCATCATCCCAGTGTTAACCCACGAAGACGCGGAATCTAATATCAGGCATTTTACACAGAATAAAGTTTTCCCAGCGTGCCATAGAGAGATCTATGCTCGGAGTGTCTTTATAATATAGAATCAGAAACGAGGATATCCGAAGAAGAACTCGAGTAGTAGACGCTACTGAAAGAATTGACACACTTAAGTGGCAATGGGGGAGACAAATGTGTTGAAGAAACGACGGTCGATGGGGAAGAAAAGTGTTGGAGTGGAGACCCCTGTAAGACTGACGACATCGAAAGAACAGCAGGATGAAGCTGGATGCGGAAAGCGGAGGATCGAGAGGGATGAAGACTCATGCGTTCAACGGTGGACGATCACAGACTGATGATGATGATGATGATGATTATGAATCTTTCCTCAGCGGTCAGACTGCATGACGATTTGAAGATTCCGCCACGACCAGGCGCACAGCTCATCAGATACCCATTGAAACCATCCTACTGTATTCAACCATCGACATCTTATTCCGCACTCTATATAAGAGTCTATTGTGACAATAAAATCAAAAGTTTTTCGTGGCTTTAAAAAAAACATAATTTATCGGCTTTAAATCCTACATCTTAAAATAGACACCAAGGACCTCCAATTTACTATAAGTCGCAGTACAAAACACTTAAAAATCTAAGAACACTTGCCTGAGTATCGACGCTGCATGACGTTCAGGATAGATCCTGGAGTACGGGACGCATTCTGGAACAACACTGCACCTTATTTATTAAGATATATCCCTCTGACGATTAAGCCAAACCGTATAACCTAAGAACTGAACACGCACTGATTGTCGCCTAGCTTAATTCGACGGCTCAACTGAGCGTACGAATATAAATGTATTAATACTAAATGTAAATTATTATGAAAAACTATTGAAAGAATGCATGAGATTCTCTCTGAGATGAGCTCTTTTGATATATTCCCAAAAATATTTTTATCAAATTTGAAATTCATTAAAAAATAATATATTTATGCAACGAAAAGGATGGTGATTTTTTTTGAAAAATAATATTTTTGGGAATATATCGCAGCAGCTTATTTAATCCCATGATTTTTAAAAAATAGTTTTTCTTATAAATATTAATAATTTGTCATAAATGCGTTTCAATTTGTCCGTCCAGTTTAGGCGTCGAATTTATGCTATGCAACAATATTCGATGCAGAGCTATATTTTATTTTCACAGGTTAGGATGTGCATGTGCGTATGTTAAGTGATATTTTTTAATACACAGAGTGTTGTGCCGTTCCGGAATGTGATCCGTGTTCCAGATTGTATCCTGATCGTCATGCAGTTAAAATATTGAGGCAAGTAGTCATAGTTTTTAAGTATATTGTAATACGATTATTAGGCTTATTATCGAAATGTTTAATGTTGTACAATTGCATTGAGATTTCAAGAACACAGATCGGAAATAATACTCATAGTGGATTGGAAAATCAAGATGTCTATTTTAAGATGCAGGATTTAGGTCCGATTTTTGTATCATTTTTTTAAAGTCACGACTAATATTCAAATGTATATGTAAAATACGATATTCGGAAGTGATTGATTTAGCATTTCATAGCTAAAAGCTTCATTAAGCGTCAATTTTTTCTTAGATTAAAGAAAATACATCATATATCATTTTAAAAATATATCATCAGCTAAATAATTGGACTAAAATGTGTCAAATATTTAATTTCAGGTATGAAATCGTGTTTAATATAAAAGCAATCCGCAATTGTTTGATTGCGAAATCGACCAGCCTTGATCAATCAATAGTCTTAAGTTTAGATGGACGTTGTGAAAAATTGTACAGTGTGGTTCAAAAGAACTGCTGGTGAGCCAAATTCCAAAGGTGTCCAGGACTTCAAAATTCATGCAGTAAGAGCTCTCAGGTAAGGATAATAAGATTTACAAGATAAATTTGAGCTATCATTTAATTTGTCATCTAAAATATACACACAAAATATTTGGTCTAATGGATGTTTAAATTCTTTGTTTTAGGTAAGTCTTTCGAATAGCGCAATATCAATCCGAAATACCGAAGTTTTCAAATATACTCATACTTTGAGTCAAATACATAATGCATAAAATGTTATATTTTAAATATTATTCAGTCTTGTTTGTATATTACAGTGGTTTCTAATTAATATTTGTTGATTTTATTTGCACATATATATTGATAATATCATTATATTATTGTTATTTTGGCACTAAATTTAATGGTGCTGATTTGATTGTGCAAAAATGTAGCAAATTTAAAATATTATTTTTCCGTTGTCCACCCAAAATGATGTCCCTGCTTAACACAATAGAAGTTATATGATCAATCAAAAATCAATTAATGTGCTATCTGAGCTTGTTGGCTTTTGCAGATATCATAAATTTTAGGTCGAATATTTGACAGAGCTACCCTCAATTCTTCCGTCTAAATTCGTAAATCTTTCTCGTTTTTTAGTTTTCATATTAGTTATTGTTGAGAAACCGAGCTTGCACAAATGTGATGTCGGAAACTGTAACAAAATTTTCAGTGCCTTCGTGTGAAGAGCTGGATATTCTTCTTGGACAGAAATCCTAAAGTCCTCTATTGTCATTTCGGGAAATTTTATTTTTAGAGTACGATCAGTCGACAATGAGACTAATTATTCTTCTTCAAAATTCACAATACGATTTATCAGTCGTAACAAATGGATTTCGAATCCAGTCATAATTTTCTCTATTTAAGGAAGGAAAATAACGTGCAATATTTTCTTCCAATAAAGTTAAATGTTCTATTATTACGGAAACAATTACCTCGGGAATGTTTTCGTTAAGTGAAGTTAACATATCTAATTTTTTTCTATTTTCGAGTTATTTTTTTCAAAAATCCTGTAATTTTGTCAATGGATGTTAAAAAAATAGTTTTTCCCTAGAACGCCTGTGTTAACTTTATTTAAGTAATTGAAAATATCTGCTAAATATGCCACTTTAGCACACCAATCATTATTCTGAAGACGTTTTATAAAAATCATCCATACCTTCATTTCGAATAAAGATTAACAATTTATTCTTAAGTTCTATGAATAGACATAAAACTTTACTCCTAAATAACCACTTGACTTCAGTGTGAAAAAGCAAACACTCGTACGCACCTCCAGAGAAATGTAAAGATTTTTAAACATGCGTGTTTTTAAAGGTCTTGATTTTATGAAATTCAGTGTATTTACAACTTGATCTAGTACAATGTTTTCGAAACTAAAGATTCTCTATGCAAAAAACAGTGCATAATTATAATATTAGGGTTTCATGACTTTGCAAGGGTAACAAATCCGTTGATTGAGCCTATCATTGAAGGAGCACCATCTCTACAAATTCCTACACATAACTCGCGTGATATTTTAAATTGTTCTAAATATGAAGAAATAGTATTAAAAACATCTTGTCCTGTCGTATGCTCGGTAAGTTCTTTGCAGCATAGATATTGATTCACTATTTTGTTTTCATTTATGAAACGAACGGAACCTAGTATTTGTGCCTTACCACTAATGTCAGTAGATTCGTCGACTTGTATAGCAAAATGTCATTTGGAAAGTTTATTGGTAACTATTTTCTCAATATCATCCGACATATTTAAAATTCTTCTTCTTATTGTATCGTTTGAAAGAGGAATTTTCATAATTTCCTTTCCTTCTTCATCCCTAAACACTGGTCTATTATAAGACATGTAAGTCGCAGATCGTAAGACGCATAGGGTGCTTTGAAATAATAGAAGCGTACCAGAAAGAACTGTGGAGATCATTCATATAAATACAGGACGTCAGCTTCAGAAGCCCTAAATAACAATTTCGACAATGATCTACCCCAAGACGTATGCTATTCCATGTCGGGGTAACTTTTAGTTATTTGGCCGTCAACATGTGTCTGGATGGCGTGCATTATCATCATTCAAATGTCGTCATCCTATATTTCATCATAAAGTTTACCCCGCGCGAAAATTTGTAATGTGGCTTAAATAGCCCGAACGTGAGAACGATGTTGGATAAATCGATATATCTTCTATATTTATGGCCTCATTTCTTCTTGTTATATTGCGACAAGCGATTATTTTTGTGGTACGATATGTTCGTTTGGATTTGTGATTCGAATTTTGCCTAAATTGAAAACGAATGGGTAGTCAAGTTACTTCGAAGTAATGTATTTATACGTTTCCTTGAAGATTATCGTCGAATTTCGCTCACTTATTTACAGCAACTAGTTATTATTTTGATTTCATTTCAGATTAATTTATTCTTGGTCTCATATTGAAAAGGTCAGGGTTCACGTTCAAACACGTAGAACTTGCAAAAAATCATAATATATCACGTATAAAATTGCTGAATTTGTAGCTTCAATGGTCTTTTGCCAACAAGAATTTTGGATCTAAATTCTATTTTTACCACCACTATGCTAGAAACGAGCCCATTTTATTATATATTACACAAACACAGCTTCATATTTACGCTAACAATTTTAACAATTGAGCTTTTTATACTAGTTCTATGTTACGTTGGTGCATAAATTTTACCGTTTATTGTATGATTATTTGCTACTTCAAAGAAAATAAAAACACTTTGATGAAATACATTTAATTCGACTGCAGTTAGGGTAACAAGATTAAATGAGTTTATACTCAAACATCAGCACGGTCTTAAATCCAAATAGTCTCGCGAAAATACCCGCTCTAAGCAGAATATAATTACTGCAGAAAATAAGCATTGTTAACATTTTACGACCTTATTATGTTATAAAATGAAGCAACACAAGGAACGTAAATATTTTTAAACGTCTCCGTCGAAGCCTACATCCGACTGCGTTTCAGGAAGTCGTAATTTTCCTCGGGTCTTTCATACTTTCCGTGCCATAAAACATTATCGTCACCTGTTGTTGCGACTCGTCGGTTGTATTTACGTATTATATCCATCAGAAAGAATTTTCTCTGCTGAAACTTTTTTTTTTAATCAAACCGGAACCCATCATCGGCTTTCGATATCAATGCGGTCCAAAATTGGGTCAAAGCTCTAAAGCAAAATCCTGAGCTCATCGTTTTATCTCTGCATTCGGATTCGTGGATTTTATTAGAATTTTGGACACGTATGCCGACAATTTGGATCTTCAGTGTGTGACACGAGTGTTTTGTAAAGGATTATTTATATATTTCATCGGGAGTTTATTTCAATAAAATTTTGTTTTACACACAACAAAAGTGATTCCATACAGTTGCTGCTTTGTGATGTTTTTTACATTCATTTGACACTCACATATCATTTATTAAGCATTTTTTTTGGTTGGCTTCAGCAAGTTTGAACCAGTCTGGTACTATCTTAACAAGCAGTAAATAGTCTGGCAACACTTATAAATGATTGTTTATTTTATTAATTTATAGAAAATTAAAAAAAACTACTTTGACAGTTTAACGTATGAGCTGGTGAAGAGGTCCCATGGATCCTACGTTACCTTAGCCGGTTGCGGTCCAGTCGCATAGTCGCCGGTGGCAGGCGAAAAGGTGACCTTCTTCCCGCAGATTCCCGTCCGTTCTTTATCGGACCCGGTGAGATATGGAGTCAAAATTCTCGAGGAGTAAATTAAACGTGATAATGGAGTATTATCCGGGGCCACGTGTCATAGAGTCGCAAGGCAGAGTTTATAAAATGTGCGCGCGCTCGCTCTCTCCTTGCAGACTCGTTCCTACTCTTTCTCGTGAGCAGCGCTCAACCACCGCGTTGCGCGCGCATCCGTTCCTTCCCCCTCCCCGCAATCTGCGCTTCAACCATACGACTTAGTTGGATTTTCACCAGATTTCAAACCCTCTCCTCCCAAACCCAACGGCACCCAGTCACTAGACTGTCATAATGATAGTCCAGAAGCATGCTAGAATAAAACTATTAAATGATCCACATATGTTAAAAGACCCTCAATCAATGCTGCCAGCTCACGGTATATAATATTTATTTGATAGTTAAAGCTATTCGGTACAATAATGATTTTATCGGCATAAAACCGATAGATGATTTCTTAAACCCAAAGGTTTTTGGTAATTCATTCAAAATTATGGCGAGCGTTCAATAAAAATAAAGAATTTTTATTATTTTTACTTTAGTTTACTCTAAAAACAATAAATAAAATACATAAATATATATTTTTTAAAAAAATCACTTGTTGATTGTCTACTTTCAGTATGTAAATCTTTATATTAGGCGTATCGAAAAGTATTCGCGTATTTAGTCTAATAAGTTTATATTTAAGCAAAAAACGATTTTAAATACATTTCCACTTTTATCAGGCTGTACTCTATGAATGGGGGCGTCCTCGGGGGCAGAGCTCCCGGGCGGCACCCCGCCCCCACGCATTCATCGGGATGGTGGCGCTAACGCACGGGTTCGTTCTTCTATCGGGCCGTGATGTTGCTAGACGAATGTATGGAAATAGACGGGCTTATATTAATATTTATTTCCCACGAAAGAGAGAGAGATCTGGCTGCAGGAGGGACGACCTCCCGCAGCTAAGGCCAAGTGCAACAGTGCACACGCAAGAAGCGATCGGTATGCAGGTACATGTCTCCGCAGGGCCACAAGAGATGGCGCTGTTAAAATAACACATTGCATCTGAAGAGAGACGGAAGATGTCGCCGTTAATCTGGAAAATTAAATCTGCTCAGACTAACAGCGCTATTACGTGGGGGTGTTAAATCGCGGCATGAGGTAAGATTTCGATAGATTCATCGTCGTCAACCTTATTCAGAATTATTTGTAACGAGTTTTAAGCATAGTTATGATATCTGATGTTCAATGAAGTTTTATTGTTGGACGAAGCTATATTTTATATGGTTCTTGTATTTTATAAAAATGCTTTTAAGACAAGAACATTTTTTATAGTAAAAAAAAATCTGAAAATTCCACCATAAACGTCTTCAAGATAAGTGTAATAAATGATTGGCTCATTTCCATTAACATATTTATGTGATACACATATCAAATTATTTAACAAAAAGCAGGTGTTGTAACGGAAGGGACTTTATCGCATCGATCGCCTTATTGTAAATTTTATTCAAGACATAAATCGTGGCAAAATTTACGATTTTATGCGGATGGCATGAATAATAGATTATTACTTGCTGTCGATATCATAAAATACTAAATGTAGCACTTAAAAATTCTTTATATATTCATATTGAAGGCTGAGGGCCTGTCTTTGTCGACGATAATGGTTAATCGTGAATAAAATTAATATTTAGTATCTTAACGATGGCCAAGTATAAAGTTTGTGTCGTAAAATATCATCAAAATTAGCGGCACGAATTTAATTGTATGAAATTACAGGGAAATGAGAAATTAATGAATGTTCAATATTGATGATGATTTTAGCACTATCTATTAAATTGATTTTGACGCTATCCAATTAGAAGATGGATTGGAGCGGTGGCCATGGTTATCTTTTGGAAGTGACTCGTCTTTAGAGTCTCGCAGTTGAGTCAACTCTCCTTATTAAAATTTTCAAGCTTCATAGTTTGTGAATATAATTGAATTTAATTATTTAAATATTCTTTTGAAATGATAATGCTTGATTATAAAAAAAATTATTTGCAAAAATCAATTGATTGGAAATTATTCTCGCCTTCAGTTAGCAAAGGTCATACATTTCAAACAAATTCCATTATTTAAAAATCAAAATTCTAAGTTTTAACTATGTTATAGAGGTCAAAGGAAATATAATCTAGATTAAGTAGAGCTCAAGTGTTGGTATTTCTAGACTCATTATAAAGTTTCGGGTTCAAAGTCAAGATCCGAATTTTGGAGGAAAAAAAAATCAACCTACTAACGAATTTGGGATAAATCGGTCGTTTTGATCGTTTGCCTAAATTTCGCTATTTACTTCATAGATTCTCCTATTTTTATTTAAATAATCATATCCTAACTTAATCGAAAGAAAACCTCCGCATGAAAAATTCATACCTTTGAAGTCTTCAATGAACAAGGTAGAAACTGTCCCTTAAGAAGACGAAAAATGAATAAGTCTATTATAAATTATAATTTTAAAAATATCTTTTATAGTATGTGAGTAAAGAATATTATATTTTTTGCCTTCAGGACGAAAGTTGTACATTTTAAAATTTGCATTACAAATGTATCTCTATTACAAACGTAACTGCGGATTGTTTTCTTATTCTTTGCGGGGTCGTTTTGCGTATTATTTAATTATTTAAAAAAGCAAACAAAGGACACTGTCGTCGAAAAAACATAATGCTTTGTCCTTAATAAGCTTTCCATAATTAAAATATCGCATGTTTAACGAACTTAATTATTATGCTACCGCTAGCCCATGGACCATTTTTCAGCGACCGCATCTTTGAAGATAGCGAAAATTTTCTTTGGTATTACTGATAATAAAAACTTTACATTTTGATCGTGCAAAAAAGTTTTCAGACAGACAAGACGCCTTCTGTTTAAAAAAGAGGGCCTGTGAGCGTTCTATATTAAGAAAAATTAAAGCAACTTTAGTGCTATGAGCCATTTTTTTAATTGTTGGCCATTAAATTCTGTTGTACGGAGTAGAAACATGGCAGCCGGTTTTAGATGTGCGCTTAATTTTCAGAACAATTGCATTTCACTGCAAGCAATCGTCTTAAGTTCTTCATACTGAGGTGCAGCTGAAAGCGTAATTAATTTAAATAGTTTTTTAAAATGCAATTTTGTTGGAAATTAAAGTAACATGGGAGCTTTTCAGCGCTATCCAATCATTTTAATATGATTAATTCCTGCAATGTTTCATATTGAAATGATCTTGAATAAGATTTTAACATCCAGTCAATCACAAAGCTCTGTATACTTTCACGGCTAATATTTGATATCAGGTACTATAAATATATGTTTCAGACACTTGGATATAACGAGCATGAATTTTGAAAGCTATATGCCTCCAAAATATGTATTCAACTTCGTTAAAGTACAATGTAACAGACACTGTCTCCAGCTTGCATCAGTAAATTCCACTCCTTAGCTCCTGAATGTATTGCCGCTTCAGTAAACCTTAAATTGTTATACTGTTTAAATATACTATATATAGTTATATTCAATTTAAATTGGTACAATAATTTGCATTTTTGACTATAAAAATAATGTATTCGACATCATATTTATTTGTATTTTCATGAAATATAATCAAAATCCAAATAAAAATCAAATTGATTTGTTACGAGCGATTCAACGATGAAATCACTGATATAACGAGCAAATATCTTTCATAAATTTGAATTAATTGCATATTATTAGTTCCTATAGTTATGACCACATTTGAACTTATATTTAAAATTTGTGTTCTCAGGTTATTTTAATATAGTTGTCTCTCTTCAGGTTATTTTAACAGCGCCATCTCTTGTGGCCCTGCGGAGACATTGAACCTGCATACTGATCGCTTCTTGCGCGTGCACCGTTGCATTTGGCCTTGGCTGCGGGAGGTCGTCCTTCCTGCAGCCAGATCTCTCTCTAAATCGTTATTTAAAGAAGAGAGTCTTTCTATTCGACGCCCATCTATTCCCATCCGTTCGTCCAGCAACATCACGGCCCGATAGAAGAACGGACCCGTGCGCTAACATTGATCTTGTATATTATTATATTATGCCTCTTTATATTTGTTTTCATAAATGTACAGCATCTTCATTTGCATAAAAATTTTAGAATCAAATTTGGTTATAACGAGTACATACGAATTATTCGTACAAATCAACAATTATTTTAACCTGTATTATTTATAAAACTATCATAGAACATTCATTCATATTATTAAGTGACCCATTATCAACTATAATACGTGATACAAAATCATTTATTCGTATATTTTTATATAAATATATTCGTTGATTTTTGCTCGTTATATCCGTGATTATGAAATTTTATAGATAATTTTAATAAAAATCCATCGTTTTATGGCACAATATGATAATGTATATAACGACTGATGTGCTTAACGAGCTAAAGTGCTTTTTTTACAATAAAGCTCGTTTGTATAGTTATATTGGGGTCTAATCGCTAATCTTAGTAAATAGTTTAAGCTATAAGACTATGAATTGATAGTTCTAATGGAATATCTCAACTTATCTAGCATTGTTTTAAGCAGCTTTGTGAGGTGAGGTATTTGGACAGCAGCGGATCGATTAGCTCGATGAAAGTGCAGTTTTTACTGGATGCCTTCCCGTTTTTGCTTGGCTTGACTATCTGCTTTATTTATTCGGTAATTGTTAACGTTCTTGTGATCTAATGATTAGCTCTTTGGTAATTTTGTGTGGGCGAGATGACGCAGAGCGGTTATCAGCTACATCTTTTTGTCGTCCTTCGGACGCATTGCGTCAAATTAACAACGGCATTTATCAGTTCTCTTGCGTGTGCATCGCTTGTCCTGCTTCTTTGCATCTCTCTAAAGGGGAAAAAATATGCGCGGGAAATAAGAAGATAAAGTCGATGGATAACCTTGGCTGCGAGAAGAGTTATTCTTGCAGTTAGGCTCGTTTGTAATCTCGTAGCTTTAACTTCTTCTTAACACACGGTCTTTGGATGGCCTTTTTTGTCATAACTTTTTAAATGACCACTACCCAGTTATTTTCCTGTTGTCGTATAAAATCAATTTTTTTTGTGATGAGCTTTGTCATTTTCAAATAGTCAAATTTGTAAAATATTGCACAAAATCTTTCTCAATCACGGTCGATCGTATTAATTGAAATTCCGACTTTTCATGTGATATGCCCTAGTATGCCCTTGATGATAAACTTCAAATTTATTTTTCATGCAAATCTTTATTACGGATCTAGTATTGTCAGGGGTTCTTTTTCATTAAGAAGCACAGTTTGAAGATTTTTAATAAGTTCTTAGAATTCCAAAAGTTGAGTACAAGTCTTTATAGCTGCGAGACCCCTGCAGGAGCATATCCTGACAATTCATAGGAGGGTAGAGTATCGGGGGTGTGCGCTTTTTGCGGCTTTGCCGCAAATTCCGGTCTTTACGGTGCCAGAAGTCTGCCAGGGACGAGGGTATAAAGGGGTAAACTGCGCCAACTTTTATGTGCAGCAATTTGTTTTAATTTATGCGCGTTAACATTCACACTTTCAACGGCCACAACACAGTTTCCCACATTCGTCCGCATCTCCACGTATTATCATAATCCCTTAATATTATATTTGCTCCTCTAATTAATGGTTCATTACGCTGACATTATCGTTTAGCATCGGTTGAATGGGTTGTTTTTGGGGCGTGGGCTTTTGGTGTAGAAAAAAGCTGTTTGTCTCGGGGGTTATTTTTAAAACGCGCGAAAAGCGAAAAGGCCCGTAAAACTCGATCTGCGTTATGGATTGTTTAGCACGCTGGAGTTGTTTTTATGGCAGATGTCTGGATTGATTTTAATATTTTTATTTTGTAAATATATTTTGCATGATCCCATGTGGAATATGAGATTAAGATACACTGCTCTAACATAAAATAAAATGCTCAAAAAGATGTTCACGAGCAAATTCACGAGCATAAGATCGCTTTTTTTTTTAGATGTGTCGAAATATAGAAATAATTATCGATGGACGAATGGATGAGATACATTGGAGTGATTTAAAACGGAATAAATACCACAAGTTGTAAATAAAATTCCAGTTTATTTTAAAGTCAAATTCGCGTTACACCAAATCTTCCTTGGGCATTTTTTTATTTTCAAATAGCTCTGCACAAACAGCATTTTGTACATGTTGTGAATCTCACGTATTAGGTCGTACGTCACCCGAGAATGTCACGTACGTTTTTGGTATTTTTATTCCCGTAAAAATGTTTGAATCCCGTTACAATGTGCTTTGCTGTAGATAATTTTTTTACTTCATCCGGAACAAATTGTGTCATTTTCAAATATAATTATTTATAATAATTTGTGACGATGACGTCTTTGTATCTTAATTTATATTGGTTTTTTTTTAGAAAATATTGTACATCCTTTCTCTGCCATCTTTGCTCATGATTGATAGAGAAGCTCATTATTATTTTATAGCTGGAGATTATCTTATCTTTCGAAAATGTGAAATAGATACTATTGATTGAACGGACCGGCTGATTTTAGTTTTCTTTCTGATCTCATCCACCTTGCGGCGTCTCCTCTTCTGTCCAATAGTAAACGAAGCACACGAGCTATCTAACAAAATTTTTTAAAACGTCATTACTTTTGAAAATCATGATTCTGTAGCGTGGGCCGCGCTACCGCACGGGTTCGTTCTTCTATCCCACTTCTGACACCATTGTAACGTTTGAGGCGAGGCCGCTCTCGGGGGCAGAGTTCCCAGGTGGCTTCCCGCCTCCACGTGCTCGTTTGGATGGATTTTTGGCAAGTTATAGATGAGACCGGCCATCAATTATAGATGTATTTATTTATATCTTTTGAATAACGTAAAATACAAAAAAAGCATATCTAATAGAAAATTAGTATATTATTAGGTCGAGTCATAAATAGTTGCCGATTTTTTTTTGTAGCTTTTGAGCGTATTTATCGGCACTGATTGTTTCATTTCGATATATAAATTCGTGATGGATAATATCTCAACGATTCCACCATACACATAATACATTTTTTCCCATGAATATTGGCTTTAAGATCCTGTAAAGGAGGTTGATCTGTATCAAGCCACTGTCTTTTGTTTACAACATTATCGTACGTTTACCCATTTTTCATCTCCAGTAATTATTCTGTTTGAAATTAGCTCAATTTTTTGCCATAAGAGGAGACTCTGGCAATAGACATGCGATTTTATTTATTGCTTCCACTAAGATTATGCGGCATCCACACACCCAAAGTGCCGGTAAATAGTTGATTGTGACGTATTTAGCTTCTCTGATCATTTAAAATGTTTTCATCAAAGTCGGAAGGGCGACCCACCCTTGGTTCATTTTTCGGGTTCTCATCTCCCGAGTGAAATTTTAAAAAACAATTTCATACTGTCCGTTCATTCACTGCTTTTTTAACGTATATATCGCATTATTTTTAGGCGTAGCCTTACCACTGTTGCTTTGTTTAAACTCCCAAAGCATTATATGACGAAAATATACTTTTTGATTTTGCATTTTACGGGGAAAAAATACTATAACATAATATATGACACGGTTAATAGTTGCTGAAAGACTGACAGTACTCATATCTATTTAATGATACCCTATATTCATCAATACGGATGACTTATCAAAGGTAAAACTGAATAATTACAACGGTTTCTTTTCGCCGGCAACTATTTATGACTCACAAGAGGGTGGCGATGATAATATTTGGTATTTTTCTTCTTATGGTACCATATTCATCATCGGATGTAGGAAATCTTCATAGGATAAATTTATAGGGTAAGAATCTTTCATGTTGTGGTTTCTTATTGCCTTTCACGCGTAAGATCATTCGAATAAGTCTAACAAAAAAGTGGACCGACTTACACAATTTGAAAATCTTTTTATCTATAAATATTGATTTGATGGCAGGATTTGGAGACGTTTGTATGTATAAAATTATTTTTATTAAAATGTTTAATTACAATTCCAATCGATGATTTTAACTACTTATAAACTATGTACAAATCTAAATTACGAGAACATAGATGTGTTGGTGTGAGATTTTCTAGTGGCAACGAGCATCATGGAGTCCCCTTATTTCCATCCGCAGTAAGTCGAGCACCAGCACATGGGGTGGGTCCATTCTGGCCAGCAGATCTTCAACCATCTGAAGAAGCATCTGCACTTGGGGATCCACCAGTATTTTTGGCAAAAGCTGTAGCTACGCGCATAGGGGAAGCTCGAGTCCAAAGCTTTCGCTTCCATGGACGATGTCAATTCCGTATTTTCACCAGGTGGTGCGATGCCATAGAGGTCGAACCATTTTGGATTTTCGGAACTGTCCGATTCCAGCGAGGTTGAGTTCACCTGGAATTCAAAAAAAAAAAAAATAATTCAATAATAAAAAAGAAAAATAAATCCGTGGCATATGGTGTAAATCCTGACGCCGACAAAACCACCGCAATTTAAAAAGGGTAAGGCTCACAAAGTGAGCGCTTTAAATCGAGCCCAAAACTGTTAAAATTACAAAGAGTGCAAAAAATCCACGAAAAGGTCTATTATCAGGATGGATTGGGATGCATTTGCATTTTACATAGTTTCAAGCATGTACTCGAATAATGAAGCATTTCATACAAGTTATACTGCGTCAGAGGGTTTAAATTATCCATTCTATGAAAAATACGGTCATGGGTTTTGATTAATTTTTTTTAGATATTCAATATTTTTGCAGAATGTCTCACTGTATATTTATAGTAAAGCTTATTAACTTATAGAAATAAATTGATTTTACGTATTGCTTCCATTTGTTAACGACAATTGTTAGCTAAAATATGAAGCTGTGTGTTGTGTAATATATAATAAAATAGGCTTGTTACTGGTCTAGCGGTTGCTTTATGCTATGCACTTACACATAGTATGCGCATGCGCCGCGCACGTCTATATAATGTATGCGACGGACACAGACACAGTATCTAATCGTCGTTATCCGGTTTATGTTAAATCTGAAGAATGTTATATTTAAGATTGAAGTTAAATCTTGTAGATAAAAAATTTAATAGAAATTTTTAATAAAAACTCTCAGGAGCAAACATTGATTTATTTGCTTTGACAAGGATGATGTATGGTTTAGAAGCATCTGGGATGGATGTTAAAGTGAATCGTAGCATATTGCTTATGAATAAATATTTCTTATGATCAGGCTTATAATATCCACACGAGAATAAAGAATGCTTTAAAGTCATGTTGGTTTTTAATTGGATCTTTTAATATATTTTATTGATGAAGAGCAAAAAAAATATGGTCAAGGGATGAAATTTAAATCCATCGGATGAAAATCCATTAATTGACGAGGCACCCATTCTATCCCAAGTCCACCGTCGAACATTGAATTCGTTACGATATCGGGATTCGGGCTCGTTATCGATTCTGAGGCACGTTCCTGAAAGTTTGGTTTTTTTTACAAATTCATTACGGCCGAAACTTTGTCCTTCTTCAAGCAAAGTTGTGTGGGGATTTGTGTGTATTTTGGAGTGACTTACAAGAAGGAAGCAGCCGAAGAGTAGGAAGACGAACTTCAACATGGTGATCGGTTCACCTGAATCACTCGCCAAGGAAAACTGAAATATGAAATAAAGATGGCGGTTTTTATATTGTCATTGATCGTAATTAAAGCGATCGTATTGATGCATATTTTACGACGTGTCAATATTGAAGGTGGATGTAAATACGCTGAGTCAACAAACGCTGGTCCATCAATCAAAATGGGAACAAAACACATGTGGAGGAACTCGGGAGCAGTTGAGCAATCATAATATTATTTATTGCTTCTGCGACTTTTTATTAAATAAAACACAGGATCAAATATTATGTAATCAAACAATGGTTGATACAGAGGTTGATGGGATACAGAGTGATATGATTTAATTTATTACTTTTGAGCTATTATAATCGATTTGCTGACTGCAAATATGGCAGAGTTTATTGGCATTACAGATTTGCATATTTTTGGGTTATTTATTGGGTCATCAATTGAAAAACGTCGGTAAAACGTATTTGATATGACTATAATATGATCCTGAAGAGAATACAAATTTGTTTTAAAAATTGGAATATTATACGGAGAACAGACAGACATACATTCAGCTGTATATTTTGATAAACAGTCCACATAATCATATCGTATCGCTTGTTTTTTCTGAGAGCATACACCATGAGTTATTAGTGAAAATTTAGCATTTATAATGAGATTTATATTATTTGTAATTCACTGCTTTAAAGAAGAAATCCTAGAAAAAGGTTTTCTTAAACATAAAGCTGTGTTTGTGTAATATATAATAAAATAAGTACGTTACTGGTATAGCGGTTGCTTTATGATATATATAGACATACAAAGTAGAGGCGGCGTGGCGCATGCGCGTAGCGTTTCTATCATGTAAGCAACAGAGGCTCTGTATACGATTCTCTCTCTCTCTTTCCGATCAACTGCCAGTTGGAGTTTCACTTTTCGTGACGTTCAAGCCAATTTATCCTTACGCGCCTTTAAAGTTTTCGATTGCAAAAATATTTCATTATAATATAGTTTGATATACAAATATATATTTATTTATATTTGCACAAAATTTAATTTCAAACTGTCAACAACCCTTTCTAAGTGTTATAATGGAATTGTTTCTGGACTCATATTTTAATGGTTCGGGTTCAAACTCAAATTGTGAAAATGTGTGTTTTCGACCGATTGTAAAATTCGTTTTGTAATGAGAGTTCGTAATCGTTCTGTTAACATATACGGGTATGGCGTCCAATCGCGAGACGCTCATTCGTCATGTCAGTGGTCCGAAAAGCGGACCGGTTGAACACACAGACTTTGTGGCTACTCCGTTCTCTTTTAGAGCTTTTATGATCTGTACGATCATAAAAGGCTCAGAGGCTAACTTATATGGGTGAATCGCAGCAAATGAGGCCGCAAACGAGTTTAAACTTACTCTACATCCATAAAACTATATATTTATCTTATTCATTTATGTTGCTAGCTTAGCTAGTTTTTTAGTTTTAAGTTACAAAATCTGGCTAATTTCTCCCTCGGGATCAGAGCGCAAGTGGTCAGTCGAAGTTGAGAATGGACATTAAATTCAGATTTTGCACCATGCTGTGCATTTTGTTGAGCGGGTTGGCATGTTCCCGAATAGCGGGACCAATAAACACCTCGGGTTAGCGGAGAGCCTTCATGTTCCTTTGCCTTAGATGTGAAGTGATGGACCTATGTTTCATTTTGAATTGCTGAAAAAAGTCGGCCTTATTGCTCTGAAACATCATCACGATGCTGTTGTTTGTTCCAATGTGAGCAAACGCGGCACCCATCTTGTCCACAGCTTTCTCATGTCAAAATTTTCAGTTAATATGTGATATATGGACCTACTATATCTGCTAGCTCGCACACTTACAGTCGACGATATCCTATACCATTTTGTGGATTTACTTCACCATTTCTGGGGTGATTCCCTCATTTGGTCGATCACTGCGCTGTTAATTTTGGTAGCTCGTACGATATCGTCTAACTTTTCCTTTATCATGATGTATTTAGTACAACTCGACTCTAATAATAGGAATATCGATATGGAATTTAATACATACTGGGTTCAAAATTTTTCAAAATTTCATGTGGTGTACTAAATACACATCATGGTAGCGCGTGAGTGTTTGTTATTTAGTATTTTTTTAAAAACAATAACCGTCCTCTATACGTCAGATTGGGTACTCTTGGGACTATCTTCGTATATTATTTTAAAATATTTGTAATGATAATATTTAATTCTATTGAGACGATTGATAAAGTCGGGCAGGGCTATCTATAAACGATTGATTTGTAATAATCATTGAAATATCATTTAAGAAATTAAGGCTAATTTCATTAATTATTTTTAGGGCTTCTCACATCTAAAGTTTTTGATTCAAATTATGTAAAATCTTTTCTCCAGATCCATTTAAATTTAATATTTATAATAAGGAGAGTCCAGGAACTAGCTTTGTATACCAGCACTTGAACAAATATTAAACGCCTGTCAGGAAATATATTTATTTCCGCGTTAGTTGATGTTCCGCGCGAATTATATTAAGGCACATAAATTTTCGAGAAACTCAAGTTTTAAGCCACTGTTATAAATTTAAAAAAATGAATTGTAAACTACGTTACGCATTGTACAAACTCATAAATAACCCACTGAGAACACTTGTTTTTGTCATCATTTTCCACAAGCTACGCATGGTTCATAAGAATTTTGCTATTGTATCCAATAAGATTCGGGTATGCGAATATGAAGCATTTTGAAGAGTTCCATGACACTGGCGTCTTTTGTTGTCTAGAGACGCTTTGATTCGGCAATAAAAGATTCCTCGAATGCTGCGATTTGAGAAACACTGATTGAGACTACTTCAGATTTATCAATAAGATTGCTATTTTGTGTACCCAACCGTGAAATAAGAAACATATTATGTGTTTTTGGTGATTCTAAAGTAATATATGGGAGCAATGTTGAATTCATTGCATGCTTGTCTCCCAATTTATTGTTTGTAATTGATATCAGATAGAGATTGCAGGTATACGGCGTACAAGTCATGCCATCTTGTTCATACATATATCACAGCATACACTCGATAAATAAATAGATACAAATTTGTATAACAATTTTTATTGCATCAGGGTTTATAAACTACTTAAAAATAAATAAAATATTTATGCGTTGCTATATTTGAGTGCATTATTTATAGAAATGTGCTGAAAAATAATTTAGTTGATTAGGAATTGGTTTATTTAGTCATGGCGATGGTTTACCACCATCTGCACCATGCGCTGCATGGACACATTTCATGTTGTTGTTCAACTGGTTTACCCCAGCAGTAGACGAGCCAATTGAAGAAGCATTTGCATCTCGATGCGAAAGGTTTCTTGATGCAAAATACCAATTGTTTCTTGTAAGGGAACCCATCAAGCCCCAAGAATGCTTGAACATTGGATGGTGGTCCACCGGGACCAGCAGCTTCCGTGTATTTGCCATATGTCACCAAGGTTTCATCCGAGACCATTTCTTCAGAGGCCAAGCTCAACTGGATCTTTAAAATGAGACTCAAAATTATACTCAATGTAAAATATTAAACATGTCATAACGAGGTGGATTTCTTACGCAGAAGAATGCCGCGAGCAGGAAGAAGAAGAATTTCGACATGGCGGCGTCTTTGATGGATACTTAAGTCAAGAAAAACTGACAAACTGGTAATATTGCTTGCCTTTATAGCTTCTCGCCTGTTGGAAAAAATGAAGCAGTCTTACATGGTAAATATTAACGAACAATGTCGGAGTAAATGTTTATACAGAAATGCCATCCATCAGTGCGTATAATATATTCTTCAAACACAAAAGACATCAAGCAGTCAGGAATTTATGAATAATGGTCAAAAATAAGGTTATTTTTCAAGATTATTTTTTTAAACAAATAACATAACAGTGCATAAAACACTCGTTATTCTATTCGTGGAAAGGCTGAAATTTCTATTCAAGCAAAACAAGGAAATCTTGGAATATATAATGAGATTAGCTTGAACTAAACAAGGCGTGAGCTTAATTAGAATAATTTCCAGGAAATTCTTACATGAAGTTAGCTTTGAATTTACACCAAGAAATAATAACGATACCATTTAAGGAGTAATTTAGCCCAAAAAACCAGCCAGTTTTTAACCAGTAATTTTTTCACTAAAATGAATATTTTTGGGATTTATTAAGGCATCATTAGTTGAATTTTTTTGATAGAATGTGGCACAAATAGCATTTCCATAGTTTCAATTGAGTCTGGAAATCAGCGTATAACTAAGGCCCAATAAATGGACAAATCTTTTATTAACTTATTAGTTAGTTGTACAGTTTTCGAAGCACTATGTAAATAGTCCTTGCTTTTTGTGCCCTTATTTTCAGACTTTTTTTAAAATCTGTGTTAGCTTATTATAAAGTTTTATTTGCTCTTCGAAACATATATTACATTACATGTAAAATGCATTCATTTTTTACAAAGAAATCATAGCCTGAATCTGGATGGAGCGATCTCTTTGAGGGCACTACTTAAATTAAGGGTAGAGCATTGAAATAATCTGAATTTTTTTATCAAAATTATGGAAGACATTCTTAGAAACACACTCTTTTGAAAAAGATACATTTTAAAAAAAACCTGAATTTTTTGACGTAAATTTGAGCCTAAAAATGACACAAATTATACTGCGATGTATATACGATGCAAAAATTTGGTATACGCGAATCGTTGAATAGCTTGCCCTCAGCTATGGCTTTTCCCTTTTCATATGGCTTTAAGCTCATATTTCCCAATATCAATATGAATTAAATACGATTATGCGTATGTATTTTCACTCAAATGCCCAATATCTGACTAAATCCCATGAATAATCGCAACATTAAAGATATTTTTGTGTCTATATTACTTTAACTAATTAAAAACAACATGCTTCCGTTGCATTGTTAAGCATCGTAGTTGTGTTATATCAATAGCGTGTATACAACTGTTCATTTGACACCCGTCAAATATTGATTTTTCTATTAATGTCAAGAGTATTGTGGCATTACACCGAGCGGATGTTATAAATGCTGTTTTCAACATGTTTTAATGCTTTGCAAGGGTATCTGTAATAATCTGTAATATCGCCATAGTGAGCAATTTTGAGACGGTTAAAGGATACACAGGATGTGCGAAGATGTTTAAAAGCGTAGGACCTTCATTAGTCTGCCTTCGTAATTACAGGTGTGTGTGGAGTAATTTTTCTTACACCCACGACGGCTTTTAACAGTTCTGTAAAAGGGATCTGAGAGCCCTTTGTATTTAGGCTGTTGAAATTTCCGCGAAATTTATATTTATTTATAGTACACCCGAGAATATCCTGGATTTTATTCATTTTTTCTGTCTAACATAAAGAATTTTATTTTATGGATTAATATACAATAAACACCTCCCCAAAGCCATCTACTTCAAAAAGACTACTTATCTCACAATACATTCCTACGGAAAAAAACTAGCCAATTGTGCAGTGCCAATTATCTAAATTGACAAACAAAGTTAATTTTTTAAGCATTTCCAGGGATACATGAACGACAAACATATGACATAGGAACTTAAGGACTTAAGGGACGTTTCTACCTTGTAGTTTAAAAAAAAATCTTTTTTTCCTTCTTGTATCGGAAAGAAGCAATATTTAAGAATATTAAATTTTAAGTCGATATAAATGAAATTCGCAAAGTTTTAACGTGTTTTTCTCGAAACTACTTTTTCCAAGCTCATGAAAATGCTCTAACACGCCCTATGTGAGCAATCTTTATGAAATTTGACAGAAACGTGTATAATAAACGTCTCCATCGTATAGACTACAACTATCCAAAAATATTCAAAAATGTTTATTTAATGAACAAAACACTACAAAAAATGTTGGTTAAAACACAAACTTATCTTTGATCGCTCACTATTTTTTAATTGTTTTATATCTCTTTTTAACTATAGTCTAAGTTATACACAATATTATACAAAATAAAAATATGTTTAATTTTTTTGCTGCAAATCACTTGATCAGGACTTAGGACTTCCATGGTTAAGAATGTCATCGCTCGCGCACCGAAATACGTAACTCCTCCACGTCCACCACTATACTTTGTCAAAATTTAAAAAATATGCTTATGTTCAATGAAGATCACATAGTCAATACACTAAATATCAACATTCTATATTTAATAATTTTTGCATAAAAAAATGTTAAAAAATCGATCTCTTTTAGGCCCAACAAGGCAGATACGTCCCTTGAGACGCAAGGAAAATGTGATCGTCGTTCAATTATATTATAATTATTTTTACAAATCTGTTACTCTTATGTATTTTGATAATCATCTCAATATTAAATTTTTGAGGTTTTAAATCGATCAATCAAAATTTTTTTCGAAAAATGGCGAAAAACGTTTTCATAGTCACAGTGTTGTGTCCGAATTCCAGTGATTCTGAAAGAGCATTCTTACACGTTGAGCTGGGAGACAGACAGAAACGGAGAGTGTCTTGCAGGTCAGAGATTGTGAATGGGAGACAGAGACGGAAAGAGTATCTTGCGTACATCGCACGATTGTATAGATCATTAACCCAAACTTTTCGACTAATAATGATAGGCAAATGATATAATGAATCGATTTCAAGTATATTATTTATATTTACTTGAAGAAATTACCGAATATTGTATGCTACCGACAGTGTTTATTTATTTATGTACAAGCTTCATGCACCTTGCGACGGTCCTGATAGATAAATGAATTTGTACGGATGATAAATGGCGGATATACAAATATAGCATCTAAGTTTATAATGTTTTAAAATTAGCTTACTACTCAAATGGTTACACAATTTATCTATAGGAACGCCCTGAACTCTTATGTAAACATTGATCAACAATCAAAATTTTCTCTCGGGGGTATTCAAAGGTCACATTAATTCCAGGGCATCTTCTCAAGTGATTAGCTCTTAATCTGAACTTGATGAATTCCAAATTGCATGGTAATTAAAAGCTCTTGAATATTTAAACGTGCCGAAATAAATTTGACAAACTTTTTGGGGGCTACAGGTTTTTGGTTGAGACTTCGCGGACTCCGGCGTCATCCCTCCAGCGCAATTAATTAATTTTCCAAATTTCAATTGATATCACTCATCTGGAATTTGTGGCAAGACTGAAGGCTCCCGGGCAATGTTTTCGAGTGAAGTTGCTGCGAGATGTGTATCTATTTCATGGATATTTTAACATAACTTCAAAGTTTCGCATCCTGGGGGCATGCTGATATTTCCACGGGATGCGTTCACCCCCGCCGATCAAATATTTAACAATGCCCTCGACTTACGGAAAATTTTGCCAATTACAAAACTTTTGAATTCCCGAAAAAAATGTACGAAAATCTCAAACGACAGACAAAGCTTGCTCGCGTACAAAGGATGATAAATTTGAAATATCGACGTTAAAAATTAATGCAAAAAGTTTTTTGACTTTAACATCGTGCAACTAAAATTCTCCCAATGAAATTTTTTGTGATCATAAAACATTAATTGGGATAAAAATGAAGATACGACATTATGGCATATTATATTTAAGCATCAGTGAAGAGGTTTTTAAAATATTATTTAAAAGTATTTTCAATGAGAAAATTAGAAAGCAGTTGTTGACACCTAGTGTTACCTCACAATCCGGACACCAGCATGTCAATTCTTTC
Source organism: Stenopsyche tienmushanensis (assembly GCA_008973525.1). Classification (NCBI taxonomy): domain Eukaryota; kingdom Metazoa; phylum Arthropoda; class Insecta; order Trichoptera; family Stenopsychidae; genus Stenopsyche; species Stenopsyche tienmushanensis. The sequence continues at coordinate 337,253 of WACJ01000095.1, forward strand.
CATTTTTTTTTTGTAATAAACCAGACATTTCCTGGCTTTAGTTCCCTTTTATTCGTTTTTTGAAAGTGTCTTTCAACTAAACGTGAGGATTTAGATGCAATGCTGTTTTTTGATGGCATAGGTTGGCTTTTTACTATGTTGTCTGAACTGAGCATCAATACGTCTTTTTTGTCCTTCCATTTTAAAACTATAAGTTTGTCTTTGAATCTTACCTTATGCTACTAGTCACCGTTTACTAAGTACACTAAGTGCAGCCAATTTGCTACCTATCTTAAATTCATGTCAAAACATGTATCGACAACTCACACATTCGTTAAACAACAAAAAAATTCCGCCTGCTTTAGGACTCAACTTATATTTCGAGGACGTATATATACGTCATAACCAATTTCGATGCAGTTTACGTTGGACGTATATATACGTCCCGCCCACTTAACAGCTTAATATATGTCTAGTATCGTGCCATTTTGAAATATTAATATTTTGAACTATTGGCTTATTGTTCATAAGAGTGATTATATACGTACGTAATCAATAACAAATTTTTTCCATTTACCCTTATTTTTTCTATATTTTACTTTTTCAACCTTTTTTTATGCTGCGTCGGAGGCTATTGTAATATTTGATTGCCAAATCTGATTTATGAGGCTTGTTCTATGAAGATTTTTTGTTATATTTGCGTAAAAATATTTTGGGAATAAATATTATTTTATGTGATTTTGCCGTAATTGGTAATCCGAAACGTAAGTACATAACGCTTTTATTAGAGGGCGATGTTCATAATATGTATGTATTCCAAGTCTGTGCGAGCGAGCTTTATCTTCACATGCAGTCACAAATGAGCTGCAGCGACGAAGGGATTGACGGTAACTGCGCGCAAAAGCGTTAAAAAAGGCATCACCAACATTTTAGGGACTATTAACGTATTCTTTATTTATTTACTCTTACTCTTCTGATTCTCTTATTTTTTATCTCAACATGTCTATTTAAGTCTGTATTAAAAAGTAAATTCTTCATTTATTAATAAAACAAAGCAAGGCCTATGAAGTTTATCTTCTTGTAATAATTTTTTAAATAGAAATTATAAAGTCTTATTAATTCATCCTAGTTATAAATTTTTTACATAAGGCATCGAAAAAATCTATTAAAATATTATTAAAATATTTCTCACTTAATAAAATCTTACAGTAAAGATCTCAACCCTTAACAATGAGAGGAAATATTATAAATTAAATGAAATATTTATACGCAATTTCCTATGATAATATAACTTAATTTTATATCCAAGCATTTTTAGCCTCTGACCTTATAATGAACTTTGGAACTGTACGACCATTATAAAAAAGTTATTTAAGAATTTTATGAAAATATAAAAGAAAGAAAGGTGTTTCGAAGGGATGGAATATATAGAGTATTCTGTACACGTAGGATGGCACGCGCTCGAACGAATACACTCCCACGTCTTCCTCCCGCATATTGATAATGAGTTCTTTCAAAATAAATTGATTTAGCAGGTTCTTGTTTTCATTAAATTAACAAGTTTAAAAGGCACCTAAGAAGCTTTAAGTCCCACCGAAGCATTCCGTAGGGCATAATTTACTTTACGACAGGTCGCTTTCTTTATTTTTCCTCTCGTTATCATCGAGCTTTGGTTATAAATTGGGAAAAGTTTTCTTAGTGCCGACCGATGGCTTTTCGAACCTTCCATGCTTAAGAGGGTTGAAACGAATATTTGTTGTGGCATACGAAACGAGCTTTCGAACAAGTGTTCGGCTAGGAAATATATTTATTTTTGTTTCAGGGCGCTTAACTTCGGCGCAGATTTATTTAGCCCCGGTGAAAATTTTCCTAAAATATGTTAAATAGGAAGCCGTGGAATGAGCTCGTTTTATATACGATTTTCATGAACGACTTTATTACGTTATTGCTCTTAGTGCGTGAATACATTTTTGCTTTAAATGTACGTTTCCTGAAAGGTAATGCTGGAGGCTGTGCCCCAAGACTTGAATTATTAAGTGTATATATTATATATAAATGTGATAAGTAGTTTTCTTTGAAGCAAAGTACACTTTTTGTAAATATTAAATATGTAGGGTAGTTTTTTTATAAAGTGGCTTTTAACAATCCCTATTATGGGATCATTTTATATAGGGGGTTCTAAATATCAGGGTTGTCGAAATTATTTTTTTTTTCAACGTTTTGAAAAAATACTTAAATTTTCACCTTTAAATTGACATAACTTTTTAGTTGTAATAGCACGAAATAACTATTTTTGGATTACTTTTTGTAACATTAATTTATTCAATTGGATTTAATAAAATTAGTTCAGAGCTTCCGAAGTCACAAAAAATGTGCAAACGAATTAGAAATTTTAACTTCTAAATGATCTAAACAAACAATTAGCAACTATTTTGAACTTAGTTTAGTTTCAAAAAGGTTTCTAGTTTATACCCTTTTCAACTATTATATATGCTACATGTCACAAAAATCATTCAATAAGTCGATTAATTTGAAGAGGTACCAGTTTGCTAAAATCAGGGTCAAGAAAATACGTTTTTATGTTATGGATGTTTTTATTAAATTTATTTACAAAATTCGCTCAAATTGGCCACCTCTGATTTATATGCACGCACGCTATACTTTTTTTTTTAAATTTAAACTGTAATTATCTGAATTAGAATTTCCCGTTTCATTTCTGCAATTAGGATTTTTTTAATGAACATCTCGGTGGTGTAAATTAATTCTTGTACACGTCCCTAGACAAAAAAATTCAGTAGTGCCAGGTATGAAGACCATGCGAACCACGGAATAGGGTACGTTTCCAGGTAAAGAAATCCAATGGTGTCAGGTCTGGGGGATCGTGAGAACTACGGAATAGAGCACGTCTCTAGACAAAGAAATACAATGGTGTCCGGTCTGGTGACCGTGCGGAATAGGGCTGCGAAAATAATTAATTTACACGAAAGAAATCCTAATTGAAGGATTAATCCCCGCTTTTGCAAAAAAGAAAGAGAAAATGCTACTTCAAACAACCAAGCAGAGGTGACCATTTTGAAAAAAAATTGTAAATAAATTTAAGTTTTACAACTTATTGAATGATTTGTCTGACATGTAGCATATCATTGGAAAGGGTATAAACTAGAAAAAAAAAAAATACAACTAAGTTCAAAATAGTTGTTAGTTTTGTTTATAGAATTTATTAGGTTGTCCTATAAGTTTTACAGATCTAATCATAGCCATGGTTGAAGAAAGCCCGCGATATACTGTTCGCAAAATAGCCAACATGTTAGAAATTCCACGAACATCCGTCCATAATCATCTGACAAAATTGGGCTACATCAATCGTTCAAATGTGTGGCTTCCTCATGAACTGACTGACTCAAATAAACTTCAGCGTATTTCAACATGCGATCTTCTTCTCCAACGACATAATAGCCAACCTTTTTTGAAGATACTTGTCACTGGAGATGAAAATTGGATACTCTATGAGAATATCCAACGTAAACGGTCTTGGATCAAGGGTACAGAAGCTTTAAATGTAGCTAAACCTGGCCTACATCAAAAAAAATTTTGCTATACATTTGGTGGGACTGGAAGGAGATAGTTTATTATGAGCTACTTCAGCAAGGTGAAACGATCAATTCAACAAAATATTGTTTTCAACCAGACAATCTAAAGGATGCAATTGCCAGAAACGGCCAGAATTATCGAACAGACGAGGCGTTGTTTTTCATCACGACCTCATGTGTCTTTGCTCGTCAGAAATAAATTATTATCATTTGACTGGGATGTTTTACCTCATCCTCCATACTCTCCGGACATTGCCCCTTCAGATTATTACTTATTTCTTTTGTTGAAAAATTCTTTATGTTGTAAAAAATTTAATTCAAAAATGATATAAAAATGTACCTCGATCAATATTTTGCCAACAAACTTGGGAAATTTTGGCAAGAAGGCATTATGAGGCTTTCGGAGAGATGGAGAAAGGTAATAGAACAGAATGGATCATATATAATATTATTCAATAAATTTTGATGTAATATAAATTATTGTTTATTTTTTTCTTAATATAAAAACTAAAGAAACTTATGGGACACCCTAATAGAAGTTGATGTTTCTCATTCGTTTGAATATTTTATGTAACTTTGGAAGCTCAGAACAATTTAAATTTTAAATTTTGGGTATTTTATCAAAATGTTGAAAAATAATTTTATTTCGACAACCCTGACACTTAGGACATAGGGTTTATATGTGAAACGTAGCAAAAAATCCCATTAACCAAAAAAAAAAATTATATATATATATTTGCAGTCCATGTGCAAAACATCCTGTGTGTGTATGTTTTTAAAAATGTAGTCATCTTCTGTAGGATTTGAACTCGAGATGATTGAGCTATAAGCCCAACCGCGTAACCACGGAACTACCTATAGGTACAAGTTTAAATTAATTTATATTGAACCTCAAATTATGAGCATTTATAGTGATATGCTCTAAAATTCATGAGGTATAACTAGCAGAGATATCATTTTGTTCAAATAGATCTAGGCTAATTTATGATACTATTTGATATTTGATTGCTTCGATTTCAGTTGACGAATTGCTATTCGACCATTCAGGTTTGGGGCGAATAGGTATTTAGCGGATTTACAATTAAATGCACTGATGCGATAAAAGCAACTAAATACGAAAATAGTTTGATTTGGCAAATAAAGTTCCACTAAAACCAACCCCGGGGTCGTATAAAGATTAAATTGACTGTTATTCCATACAATGGTATACTTCCGGCTAGTTGAGGTTTGTACAAATTGTATCAATTTTGTATGCAGTACGTATTTTGCCTGATGCATAATTATTGAAATGTTACAATAAAATATCTGATGATATAAAATGATTATATTTTACCTTATTGATACATTTAAAAGAATTTTAAGTAGATGATGGCTATCTCTAGATAAGACTCGGTTTCTTTATAAATGCGATATAACCGCTTGTTTTTAATTTAAAAGCACACTTAGACAATAAATTAAAAAATAGCATTTATTGTTAAAATGTACCTTGTAAGTTGACTCAACAAAAATACTAAATCTTTATAATACCCATTTTATGCAAATTCTTTAACATTGGGGTCAAATTAAGGACCGCATTGTAAATATGTAAATTTGACATATATTACGATAAATCTCTAAATTTAAATATTCTAAACTGTGTTAGAAAGCTTTGCGTGGAGCCATTTATCAAATGCTGAACGTCTCGCTGTTATGAAATATTTTTTTTAAGCATGCCCTTAGTTATATTGGATTTTGCCTTTGATATTTTAATCTAAGAATATTATGGAATATCTCACAAGCAGGATGACCTGATGAACTTTATTACCCATGCGAATATGCTGAAAGAGACGTGTATATCTTTGAGGCATATCTTTCATGGAAAATTAGGGCTTTCACAAAGAGCAACACTATTTGTGTGTGTTGCATGTTTTGAATACAGCACCAAACATTATGATAATGCAAGACCATGTGTATGAATGAAGTATTCATTTTCATATCGCACTATCATATATATTTGCATAATGAAGAACATTTCTAATTGTTTAGGTGGGAAGATTGCTTTGTTGTGCATTTGACATGCATCGCTTGCATTTCTGTGGAAACGCTCAGAAAGTAAAGATCGCAAAAGTAATAATATCCACATAATTCTTGATATTTTGCCTTGGAATTATTATAGTTCCAAGTCGTAAGAACATCCATATCATCCCAAGCCAATAATGTTTGTCAGTCTGTTCGTTTGACGTGAATAATAAATAAATATAAAAAAAACATAAGATGCCTATATTATAAGTCTCTAAATATATGTTTGTACATAATAAAATATTTTTAATGGAGAATATTATCAAGTTTAAAAATTGACAGCTTTATCTGAACTCTTTTTGGTGAAAGCTACCAGTAGTACGAATTAGTTCGGTCCAATTTTAAAATATGGTTTTGGCTGTTTTAGTTTTCACTCATCGGGATGGTGGCACTAACGCACGGGTCCGTTCTTCTATCGGGCTGTGATGTTGCTGGACGAATTAATGGAAATAAACGGGCGTCGAATATAAAGACTCTCTTCTTTAAATAACTATTTATTCCATACGAAAGAGAGAGATCTGGCTGCAGGAGGGACGACCTCCCGCAGCCAAGGCTAACCAACAATTCTCCCGACTCCCGCCTCCTGCGCGTCACTAACCAACCGGCAATTGGTCGGTATGCAGTTACAATATCTCCGCAGGGCCACAAGAGATGGCGTTGTTAAAATAACACATTGCACCTGAAGAGAGATGGAAGATGTCGCTGTTAACAGCACTACTACGTGGGAATGGTAAATCGCCCACGCTACGATAACAATGCAACTAGCGTTTATAATAGCGTTTATCTCGAGTAATATACAACATTGAGAATTCCCATTTCAAGAGAAAACTTCAGATTATGCTTCAGATTAACGCTGTTGATAGCATACAATATTCGTTCATTTCTTTGCGCGAACATAAACAATACACATGCGTGTCTTCAGTTTTAGCAACAAAATAACGCATTTGTTGAGGCTTGTAATTGATACATTTCGGCCGATTGACACAATCGATACAACATCTGATTCTTTGTGTTCGTAAAATTTGGTTGAAAATTTAATTGAAACACGACAAAAGAATAAAAGAGATCGCAAATGTAATGTTTCAAATGATGATTTGGATAAATAATAATATTTTATTTGAAATAGAAGCAAGGCATTGAAAATAAAGCGCTAATATTTAGATGTGTAGGGGTACCTTTACAGCATGAATTTGCCATTGATATGTATGATGAGATGCAAGACACTTTATTCGTCTCTGTCTTCGATTCACTAATATCCGCATTCAATGCGCGAGAATGCTCTTTCCGTATCACTTAAGTCTGATCGCATATATGCGCGATTACTAATCAACGGGTTAATAGCTTATCCGACGATAGCGATTTCAGTATTCCATGCCTAAATTTTATGTCGATTGAAAGATTAAATAGATTGTTGGCTTATCATTATTAGTCGATAAATTTGAGCTAACGATCTATACAATCGTGCGATGTATGCGAGGAAGCTCTCTGTCTTTGTCTGTCTCAGAGCTCAATGTACAAGAGTGCTCTTTCGAATAAGCGGAAGAGGGTCCCATGCCCTGGGATAGTACTCCTTTAGGGGTTAAAAGCAATTTTTCACTTGCGAGCAGTTGATTCAAAGACAATAAAAAGGTTTTTTTTTGTTATTGGAATTGAAAGATTTTTTCGGGATAACCCAATATACTCGTATATCCTCCTTTTTGGAAAAAACTATTTATTTTAATTTTAACTTATATAAGAAGAGATATTTTGATAAAACTATTTAATAGGAGCTTTATTCGGATTAAGGGAGTCAAATTCATTTAACGCGTCCAAATAATATTGTGTTTCCTTATGGGAATAATCTAAATGTGGCAGGTTGAATTATGCAGGAGTTTATTCGGGAATTGTTATGAACGATGGCAAGTATGGCGTTGGGACAAAGGTTAGGTAGAGAGCTCTCATTACACAATTTCTAGTTAGCAACTAATTAACATGTATACTTGCTGAAACCACGTGTGACCCAAACAGTCCAATGCTTTGCAGTTATTTCGAGAAAATTTGTTGGTCCACGTAAAGTTCAGCAGATGGCCTCTGGTCAACTAAAGCACAATTTCAACAAACGGACGGGAGGCCGCTTCAATAATTCACTTTAAAACGCTACTTGTATCTCTATTTTCCATTTTATGAAATTGTCGCCAAAGTTTCAATGAGGCTCTTGCCTGTCAACACCCTGCTCTTGGATTCCAATGAAAATACCGCCGAGAGCCTATATGGATGTTGACGTGAGAGCACATTTTAATGTTTGTAAATGTGAATTATTCTTATTTAAAAAAATGTTCATTGTCAGAGAATCCATATTCATTGATAATTGATTTCTTTTATTTAAAAGAGCTGTAAAATAATTGCGGAGGAAAATTAAAAAGATTCTTTAAAGTTGGGTTTGAAAAACTTTAATTAATTCTCCTTTGAGTCTTCTTCAGCAATTAAAATGTTACGATATACAACTCAACCAACTTCCAGGATGTTAAATTAAAAAGTATTTCAAAGCAGCGGTCGACATGCTAACTCTTTTTATGCTTTTTTGCTCTGTTTATACTTGCTTTATACAAATACACTGAGATCTTGTATAACACGATACTTTTATAAGACGGTTTCAATTTTACACAACATTGCGAAACATGGTTTTAGAAAAAATATTATAATATATGATAATCCCAAAGAAGAATAATGCAAAAAAATATATGAAAGCATCTAAGAAGTATGACCAGAATAAACTATAACATTTGCGAAAGAAAAGAATATACGGTAGAAGTGAAACTTATTATAGAAGTGAAGCTGTGTTTATGTAATATACAAGGCATATCCCGAAAGTAAGTGTACTGTGACAATAACGGGCTGTGGTTTTTTTGTTTTTTAGGGTTCTGTGTGGTAAAGCGAGCATAGTAGGAATACAATAGTACGTAAATTCACGTTGAAGTACCGAGTTGCGTGAAAAATGTCAGTAAGAAATCCCGCCTTTTACATACTTTTTCTAAAAAAAATATAAAAATTTAGTACACTTACTTTCGGGATATGCCTTGTATAATAAAAAAAGGTCGCTAATGGTCTAATGGTTGCTTTATGCTGTGAATAGACGTGCATATATATGTGACGGAAATGTATTTGATAACAATAGACCAGCGGTTCTTAAGCTTATGTAGTTCGCGGACCTCCTTTTGAGCAAATTTTTTTTCGCGGACCCAACCCGACTCTATCCCAACATTTTATGTCGTTCTTGAGAAATTTTCAAACAAAAAAATCATTTATTTGTCAAATATTGATTAAAATAGATCTTCTTTCAGTGTTTTCTGTAAATTATTCTACGAAAATATCTTGTTCAAGTATAGATAAATGTATTTTTATTTTTTCGCGGACCTCCGGTAATGGCTTCGCGAACTTTCAGGGTACTGCGGACCCCACTTTTAGAAACGTTGCAGTATAGACGATTATCTTTGTGTTTAAAGCACACGCAATGCGAATTAATTTTTTAAAAGAATTTCAATAAGTTCTTGAAAAAATAAATTCAGCCTATTTCTCAAAAAACTTTTATTTCCCGAACTTGTATTATAAAGGTCCAAATCCAAATTCTGGAAAAAAAATATTGCTATGCCAGCGAATTTGCAAGATTGGAAATATTAATATTTCTACTCAGATTTCCTGGATTTGAAAAATGAAAATGCAGAAGTGATTAATAAAGTCATATAGGAACGATTGTGTGATTGAATTTTAATAATAATAAATGTATGATTCAAGAGTGTTAATAATTTTGCTACTTACTCAAACAATCGTAGGAAAGAGAGATGATCGTATGAGTTAGTGTTCATTTGGGATTTCTCCGCAAAAAAGTTAACAGATTAGGTTTAAAACACGAACAGTTTAACCTCGATAGCAAATACGGGTAGCACTTTTAATTCCAACTAATCAATATCTCCTTCAACCGCCTTACGTACATCTTTGAGATTTCCCTAGAGCGCGACGGTACGTTTATATCGTATTTGTTCAACATTTAAGTGGTCTTCTTCTTTTCGCAAGAAATAAGCTCATCTGGATTCTGATTCCGTTTTTTTAAGGTTAAAAATCCTCTTTTTTTATACGAGCGAGGGATGGTTTTATGGTTGTAGCAGTGATATCACGCTTATGTGCGCGAAGAAGGAGGGCGCGGCGGCTTCGAACCGCAGCTGTTAGAGCGTGGTTACAACTTTAGTATTAAGTTATTTTGTCTAAACCGAGCTCTAAGTGGAGAATGGCTGGAGCTCGTCTATTCTCCTCAGTTTCTGGATATTCTAGTATCAATTCAACTTATCCATCAACATGTGTTGTGTGTGCTCTGGAGCTTGAGGATTTCGGCATAAAGCCGGTGTTCAATCAGTTTTCTGCAGAGTGCCTCAATTAAGAGACAAGTTATGTATTGTTGAAGTTTCCATGAAAATCCGGAGTCTTGACGCATGTCCTTCAGCTGTGGTCTGAAACTAATTGACGCTTGTTGACTGAAAAGTTGAATTTCATATAGTTTCAAGAGAGAAAATTATTTTGCGGTGGCTTCGAGGTGAATCGTACGCGTTGTACTTCCAATTATGATATTATTGTTTTGTTTGTGTAATTTGGGAAGGGATTTAGTATAATAATAGTTGATACTTTTATACAGCATGTTTAAAAATACATCAAATATTTGTTAAAGTACTATTTACTATTTGAAATTAAAGCTACATAAGACTATTTACAAAGTAATATACAAAAGGCGGTGACATTATTTGTGTAATTATTCTCACAAAGTTAATTCTTTCTCATTTAGTTACTTTTAAATTGTAAGTAAATAAAACAGCAGTATACCGCAATTATATTGTTGCCGACATTTATAACAATTTTTAAAACCGTTAAATAAATTATATAAATAAGCCAACAAGACTTAAATTATATTTTAGCTGCTGTAGTCGGAACCAAAACAAGTCGAAAAGTAATCAAACATTTTTTTTGCTGAGGAAAAACACTTATTTATTAAAGAAATCTTAAATACTAATCAACAAAATAACGTCCTTAGATTTTTCACTGAAAAACTTATCTAAGAGCGTTTTTACTTCTCCAATATTGTTAATTTTTATACTTCTTAATGTATGCTATAACGATCTAAAAAGGTAGTGAAACGACAATGTAAGATCTGGTTAATAGGTTGGATGAGGTAGAATTTCCAATCCAAGCTCCCATATTTTTTTCTGAGCAATTTTTGCAGCATGCGGTTTCGCGTTATCGCGAAGAAGAATCCTTTTTTGGTTATTGACCAAAACAGACCGTTTTTTCATAAGATCTTATTTCATTCGTTCGAATTGTTCACAATAAATTATCACTGTAATGGTCTGACCTGGTTTGAGCCTTTCATAATAAATAAACCTAGAAAAATACCACTACACATAAAGAAGGATCTTATTTATTGTTAGTGTTGATCGAGGGGTCGGAACAGATACTTGTCTGGAAGAAAGCCATTATTTTTTCATATAGGATTATTGCATACTATCCATTTATAGTCTCCAGTTACAATTCGGCACAAAAACGGATCTTCTTCATACCGAAATAGAAGCACGGTTATTTCGTGCTATAACGGCCACAGATTAAAAAGTTATGACGATTCAAAACTGAAATTTTTAGATAAGGATGATCTTAAGATATAAGGACTATTTGTGAAATGTATCAAAAGACCCCCTAACTACCAAAAAAGAATTGTCGGTCAATATGCAGAACATCCTTTATATATATCGCATTGTGCCAGTTGCCTATCAATTATTAAGCATGAGTGATGATTTTAAATCATGACAATATGCTAATACATTCGTTAAGCAATCGAATGTTGCCAACTTCCCAAATTGCCTATTCAGTAAATGTGCAGCAATATAACGAAGTGCAGGTGATTAGTTTCTGTACTCACATTATAAAGTTTCGGGTTCAAAATTGGAAGTATTAATAGGTTGAAGTCCGGAGGACTTACATGCGCGTCCTCTCAGAACAAACGTAGTGCTCCCGGGGACTAATATGTGATCTGATATCATTGATATTTCGTTGTTACGTTGGCCACAGTTTGAGATTTTTTTAATTACACCCATCCCTCGCTTAACACGGAAGATACTTTCTGCTAGATCATAGTGTTAATCGAAGCTTGTATTTAAATAAATAAACACCGTTGATAGCACACAATATTTGAACACTTGAAATCGATTCATTATATCATTCACATATGATTGTTAGTCGACAAATTTGGGTTAACGATCTATACAATCGTATGATGTACGCAAGATACTCTTTCTGTCTATGTTTCCCATTCATAATCTCCGACCTGCAAAATACTCTCTCCGTCTCCGTTTCATCTCCAAACTCAACGTGCAAGATACTTTCCGTCTCTGTCTGTCTCCGAGCTCAACATGTATGAATGCGCTTTCAGAATCACTGGAATTCGGACACAGCTCTGTGTCCTACCTCTTAAAGGATTAAAACTATCTTGGCAACCAGAAGTCCCATCCGGATTTTGTCGACTAATACCTGGAACAATAACTCGACACTTCATGATGATATCTTCGGCCGGTCCTGACACCGATGACCTATGATCTTTTCCTGTACTATCAGGCGCAGAAGGTCATATTTTTGGTATCTTATGACATAGCATAAGTATATCATAGTATTCCAATTTGCACATTTTTATGTCGAGTACCTCGACCTATTTATCTACCAAAGCCAGCACATCGGAATCGAAACTGTGAACAGACCATGTAAATTAAACATCCTTCTGTACGCCAGAGTCCATGATTTTAACTCATACTGAAACATGTTGAACTGATTAAGATTCAGAATTTATGAGCCAAACTGAGGTCTCATGAGGTCATCGCTCATACTTGCTCTGTCTATCCTAGAATTTCGAATTTTTCTATTGATGTTAGATGATTCATGCAGACAGCTTCCAAGATATTTGAAGTATGTGACTCTCTTCAACTTTTCATATTTGTTTCTCAAATAATTACAGTTGCGAATCAATTATCTATTTATAGTCTTAGTGTTTTTTTTTCATATCTATCTACAAAATTTAGTTAAAGCTGGATGAAAACGATCATCCGGAAATATAAATTCTGCTGAAGTATTCGTAATATGATTACAGGAACTAACCTATTATATTATTATTCGGAAAGATAATGAAAGTAACTTCATTGCTAATATATGTATGGCTTTATGAAGTTTTATATTATCACAATACCGCATACGAACTTCCAAAACATTCTGCCCTGAAAGGAATACGCTGTAATCCAGGTTCAAAATTACCCTAATGAACGCAGAGACATTTTAATTGTATTTATATGGCAATCAACATTTTAAAAAAGCACTTTCATTATTTCCAACCCCTGTGCTAGCGGGAAACCCCTCGGTGCCGTTAATAATATTTAATTTGGTTTTCGGGATAAGTTCTAGTTCTGCGGGATGCTGTGCTGAAAACAAAGCACGAGATCCGTTTCAGCGATATGCGAATGTAAATAGGAACTATTCACTTGATAAAATGTAATAATGGAGAACACTGGGTGTGAATGTTGGATTTCTCCCCCGGGAACTTATATTAAATAAGTTCCCGTGACATGCTCCGAGTGTATCCAATGTTCGCACTTCTTTCGGCGACACATGCAATGCAATGTGAATTTGCAAATATGTTAAGAGAGTGAACTTTATGCTGCAAGCAAGTTATATTGAATATTGCAAAATTATGTTCTAAAATAGTTTTGTGCGAAATTAATTACATAAATCGACAGTACAATAGGAATGTATGTCGATAGATAATCACTGTGCAAGATTCAAATTTTTACGTATATATTAAAATATTGACCCTTTGAATTAAATTATTAGGAAATATGATATTATTATACTTTCTAATTGATTGTTCATCATTAAAAATAATCATACGATTCATATTTAAGTTCATTCAAAAATGGTTTTGGAATGGCGTTAACGTTTTCGCGTTTAGCTGAAATATTTACCTCTTTACAATATTTCAAGCACGTTGAGCAGAAAAATGTTTCATGTTTGAATGTTAGCTTTATTTGCCATAAAATAAATTCTTGATAGACGGAATCTTGTTTGGAATGTCAAGATCTGCAACAAAATTGTTTGCATACTTACGACACAAGTGCATCTGTTTGACATGTTCGAGTGTTGCATTTTGGCGCTCTAAACGAAATTATGAACTGAGTTGGTCTTCGTCTTTATGTGGTCACTCGTGGCTTCAAATTGCATTTTCTTCTTTGTCGATTACGATTAGTAGTGATGTAACTGAAAAATTGATGAGACTCAACCCCTTAAATTAATATGCTTTTTAATTCCCAATTTAATGCATTAGATTATCTCTTTTAGTATTTTATTTTTACTTTATTTTTAGTTCTCCTTGACCGAAATACGTTGATTTTTTATTGTTATTTAAAAAAAATATTTTGATTTTATTTAGAGTGTAGGCAATAGGGAATAGAGCACGTTTTCAGACAAAGAAACCCAGTGGTGTCAGATCAGGAGATCGTGCGAGCTACGGAATAGGGCACGTTAACATACAAAGAAATCCGATGGTGTCAGGTCTGGAGATCGTGCAAGCTTTTGTTTGCGAAGGGGGGAATCTTCAAAAGACACCACCATTCTGGTGGTAGTATGGGGTATTTACTCACTAAACCCCTCTCCTCTTTGCCTGCCACCCAGCTACTAATTAAGTATTGCACAAGAGTGGCAGCGATGTGTTCCTTACGGGCTCTCCATTTGTCTCTTTCTGGATGTCATTCTACTGCTATTGTTCGTCGTCTTGTACGCTCAGCATCCTCCTTCTGTTGCATAGCTCAAGTCGTGTATTTACATCACGCATTCCTTGCTCTAGCATCCGTTAACATTTAAGGTACTATGTTGTTAGAGGAGAGCGAGCTGATTTCCAGTTCCTCCCGAAGGATGTCCCTTTCGGTGCTCCATGCTGGGCAGATAAATGTCGTGTGCACAGCATCGTCGTACTCTGCTCCGCAGTGGTGACACTCCGGGCCGGTCTTTTTGACTATTTTGTGTAGGTAGCTATCAAAACAACCATGCTCGGCAAGGACCTGAGTCAAGTGGTAGCACAGTTGACCGTGCTTTCTAGCTACCCGGGTTCTCAGGTTCGGTATTAACTCGTGCGTCCACCAACGTTTAGCGGATTTGTCCCATCGAGACTGCCACGCCGACGTGGTGTTTTGCTTATCGTTATTCCTGTCTTTACCGTTTTGTATTGCCTGTCTCTCGTAAGCAAGCAGGTCGATTGGCGGTATGGCAGTCAGTGCTAAGACGGCGACTTCTGACACCACTGTGCGATATGCAGCAGCCACTCTGATTGTACTCTTTATCTGGACTCTGGCCATGTTGAGCCTGGCCCTTTCAATTTGAAATGCCTCGGTCCATATCGACGCGCCGTACAACAACAACGTACCGAGTGCACTACCTCGTTGTAGAGTCGCCTCCTGTTTGTTTTTGGGCCACCAATGTTGGGCACCCCGCGGTGCTAGCCACCTTCGCTGTCACCTTCTCCGTGTGGGTGACGAATCGGAGCTTGTAATCAATCTTCACCCCAAATACCGAATGGATCTTGAGTATTTAATCTCGCAACCTCCGATCATTAGGGGTGGGGGCGTAAGACCAGCTCCTGTCAGTCACTTCTTAGCCTTCTTCAGTGCGTCCTCGCAGGTCGTTCGTAGGATCTCTGTGGATTTGGCGATGACTATAATGGCAACGTCATCAGCGAAGGCGACTATTTTGGCTTCGTCCATTAGCAGCGTACTCAGCAGTTCGTCTTACATTACATGTGGAACGCCTGCCGTCACTGGTTTTTCTCTTCTTTCCCCGTCAGCGTCTGCGTAGATAGATAAGAGTTCTCCCATGCAGGTAGCTCTCTACCATTCTGGTGAGGTATGGTGGAGTGTCAATTTCCTTCAAGGCCCTGGAGGATCAGGTGTTATCCCGCCACACTGCCAAGGTCGACTCAAAATCGTTAAAAACATGTTTTGCATGAACTATGGCTTTCGTGATAAGCTCAATAGTATTAAAATGAATAAATAATATATCCAAAGCTTCATTTAGTTTAATGTTATTGACAGATATATCTTGTTACAAGATAAATTAACCATTTTTATTCAGTATTATATTTTTATTAAATGAACGGCTGATATGGTGCGTGTTCTAAATATGTGGTATGGATTGTATTTGTGTGGATATTAATTGTGTTTTTTTATTATTTCAGCAGTTCCACATATAGAGCTTAATAAAGGAACATTAGCGATTTCCCCAAAAAAAAATAATTCCGCCCGAACACCAACAAAACCCCGGTTTATGTAGGTCTTTTGTTGACCACTTTTCTGATGAGCCATTAATCACCCCATCTTCTGCCGGATATTCTTTTGTGTATCGGCCTGGCTAGATATATATACGTATTAAACCTTTTCCAATCTCGGCAATAAAATCCAGGGGAATAAGAATAATAGCGTGACGCAGGTGTTTGTGTCACTTTAAATAAAACAAGGGGGTGGATTTATAAAACATGTGCAATGGAATCGATAATAGGGAGCGTGGAGCCTCCAAAATGGCTCTTTCGCAAGTCCCAAATAAGGTATGAATTCCGACTGCTGGCTTAGTCATATTGAAACTGGAAGTGCCTAGCTAGAATTTTAAAAGGATGTGCCAGGAAGAGATTCCTGCTCCACTTTCATAAGCAGATGGTGCATCCGTATTTGATCAAGAACCTTTGCCTTGGAGTCTGAATTCGGATTACATTCACCGAAACGACAGTCGGATTTAATACCGAGTATTCACGTCTGATTACGTGCCTCCAACCCTTTGAACGTTGTTCCGACATTGAGGGATGAGAATTCTTTTCAATAGTTTCAATCCATCATTAATATTTAATGCGTACCTCAAATGATTACACACTTATTAAGCTTAGGTATTTGGAAATAATCATAGCTTTGAATTTCTATAATAAAGTAATATTTTGTATGTTTTTCATTAATTTTAAGTGAATAAATAAAAATAAAAGAAAAAGAGTTAATACATATAAAATGTTGATTTGAGCGTTCCTACGGATCCCCGAATATATAAACTCAATTGAATGAAACAGGTTTAAAATTCTTCTGGAGTCGAATTTGCTCCATTGAATTTTTAACCATTCATTTCAACATTTTCCTCGGAACCTTTTATAAGCCCTACTTAATGATTATGTGAAAATTAGCGTCAAATTATATATAAAGCGCAGAATAGCCTTTCCTCAAAAAAAGACATCCTTTCAACTAAATTTACGTATGCGAATAAAAAAACCGGTTTAAATGAATTCAAATTATAACTGTTATCAAAAATTCTCCTTTTTGTGATATTAATAGATATTGTAATTATAGAATGGGAATGAATAAACTTTGAAGGAAACGTGTTTTTCATTTGCTAAAAACGATGAATGAAAATGTTCAAATTACTGAGCTTTCATATAATCATATTACAGCTGAAACTCTTTTCAAATTGAATTTAAATTGTTTTCTATTTTGAGAAACTAAAATTAGACTTAAAGACGAGTTTTAGTAAAAAAATACTGTTGTTTAGTGAAAATAATAGAGTCGACAGCATAAAATCAAAGAAATTAATAAACAGTGATAATAAATGCTCGCAAGATATATTCTAACAAAAATATATAAAGTAACGCAAATGATAAGCGTGTAATTAATACAAAAAAAGTGGATCCCAAGTGGGCAGGTCGGGTGGCAAAATGAACGGACGAAAACCGTTTTTAATACCGCGAATTAGATGACCAGATTGAATTGGAAAAATATTTTCACCCTAATGTTAATTCTCAATTGGAATCAGTTAAACCTATAAACTCGAATGATCACCTCAGTAGCATAAAGTAACTATAGTTATCACATGCGTTTTTTTAATATTTTTTTGATACTTGAAAACTTGATTCAATTATTTGTAAAGCTAATGTTTTTGGGAAAATTATATAAAAACAAACGTTTTGCATTAGCGAGTTACTACATTGTCTCTTGTTTTTACGGCTTGAATACATTCCGGAAATGTTGGCTGTGAAGAGAAATACCGCTTAATGGAGAAGCTGAAACTAAACAGAATGTCGCTAAAAGGAGAGTATCTTTCAGCCGTATATCGAAAATTGTGAGCCGTAAAACGAATAAATGCCATAATTAAATGTTATGGTGAAATGCCATATAAAGAGCAGCTAATATCATTTATACTTAAACCTCTTTTTGTGCGGTAGATGTGTTTCGCGAAAAATCGCACAAAAATAAATCGCATAAAAAAAAGTTATGACCTACAAAGTAAAGAGTAGATACGTTCCATGGATTTTAAAAGCCGCATAAGTTTGAAACATCTATATAAAATATATCCAAAAATCGCACAAAAAAGGTTAATAAAAAACAGGAAAACAAAAGATTCGTACCCAGTTTGAAGTAGCTGTGTTGAAAAAAGCAGTTTCGAGAAAAACGCGCTAAAAGATTTCATTAGGGTAGGATTGAGCAAAATAGCTATAACTCCGTGAGTAGTTGGAATTTTGGAAATTCTCCTTTGGAGAATACATTTTTAAAAGTCAAAGCATTGGAAAAATGCAAAAAAAAACGAAATCAATTTTTTCAAAATTCTCAACTAGCAGATGAAATATGATTTACACAGTCCCAAATTATATTATTTTTCCAAATTTCGGTTAGTGTTGATGATTTATATCGTATTTTATACAAAATATTTCGATAAGTACTCTTTATGAAATAAAGAAAAGGAAAAAAACGCTTAAAAAAAACGCATAACTTCAAAATCGCACAAAAAAAGTCGCACAAAAAGAGGTTCGAGTGTAGTTCCATATGTGATTCCCTAAATAAAACATATTTTTATATGATTATTCATAAGCGAAGTTCGTCGTTGTTTCGATGGGCGCTAGGTTAATACAATGATAATTATGCTCTTGTTTCTTAATTTGCTCGTTACTTGGAAACGATCCAATTATATTGCTCTATTGTGTATGAAATTTGCTTTCGTTTAAGCTCCTTAAGTTTTGAGCTCTAATTTCAAGGTCGCCGAACGAATAAAATGAATGGCGCGATACAATGGATGTAAAAATTTAAATTGGCAAAACAGGATTTGTGTCTCATTAATTTGAATTAAGCGTTTATTAAGTTTTGGTTGAGACGTAGGGAAATTAGGGAGAAGTTGCTATTTGAACGAAGCTCTGTCGCATTCGGGAGACGAAATCCCGCATTAAGTCCCGTACTATTCAAGTTTTAATTATTAATTGTCAAAGCAAAACTTTCAAAAATATTTTGCTTTGGAAATTAATTTTCCTTTTATTGCGAATCTCGATAAAAACGTTCATTCCATTTACCATTTAATACTGAATTTTGGATTTGGGCATTGTTTCTGTCATTTATTCCTCATCGAAGTGTTTCTCTCGTTCGCCTTCTGTTTAATTCCATAAATTTAGCGCATAAATATACATAAGCCCACGTGTAAGATTTATTAGCGGGAATATGTGCGAGACCGAATAGGTGGTTGGGTGTGAACACTTTTTTCCCGAATCTATTGGGAAATTCAATTTTCCAACAATGGAATCCATTACTTTATTTATGTTCGGCACACACACGATATTTTCTTTGAAAGTTTGAGAAACACATTAACTTTTATGCGTGGATATGGGCAGCATTTCCGATGCTAATGTGGCCTCATCAATTAGCGCGTTGACTGACGCGCAAAAGCGAGCTTTGACCAATTTCGATAACCTACGACAATAATACGATTTAAAATGAGAGAAATTAAATAATGAAAGCTGGTGTGCTGAAAAATGTTTAAAAATTGCTATTGTACGTTTGCAGTCGTAGCCAAATGGTCTCTTTACAACCAGCTGCTAAGTGCTATGTGTGATACCACAATGGCGGAATGAACGGAACGATAAAACGTATGCTTGAATAAATATGTTTTATAAATGCTTATGTGAATCAAATTATATTAATAAAACGTATGTAATCCTATAATGATATAATACATAGTATCTTACTAAGTAACGCGTATTTAAATGAGAGAACACTGGAAAGTTTCCCTCGAATATGACTCTTATAGATCGTTTTTTTAAGTTTTGAAAGTACATGATTTTGGTGAGAAAATTCGGATTATTTTAATGCTTTGCAGCTAATTCGCGAAACTCGCTCAAAGGAATCACTTCGTCCAGATTGCGCCCCAACGGCTTTGAGACTGCTATGGTCTCAAAGTCGCGGTCGACTAGTAAAGGAGCAAATTAGGTCAAAAAATGTTACACAGATTCAAAAAAGGCATATAAGCAAGTGGATAGAAATGGCACAAAAAGAAAGAGCTCTGTACGAAGTGCTTCGAAAATCGAACAGCCAATTAATGGATTGATATAAGATTTATCTAATTATTATGGTTTAGTTATTAGCCGACATCTTGACCATCTTGGCCACATACTATCATAAAATTTCGACTGATGAAGCCCCTCAGCATTCACACTGTCCAGAAGGCGCAGATTTTTGATACGAAAGTCAGAAACATGCAACTACAAAATAGTAATATTTGTACAAGCATCCTCCTGCTATTAACGAGGAAGTTCAGCTATTCTTAAGAGCCATTTATGAAAAATTATCGTCTGATGACAATCGATCACAATCGGTTCAGATACCTTTTACGCCTTGTTAACTCCCGAGGCTCGGAGTCTTCTAAAAAAGCTAGAACATCCCCCAGACACGCCAGATCAGTCAAAAAAGACAAAGCTGAGATAACTGAAGAATTGATTAATGGAGCTAGAATGACTGATTAGCAGTATATTTTCATTTTCAATAAATTTTAAGTACTTAAAACTTTTAACGCGTTTTTCTCAAAATGACATTTTTGCATGCGGCGTTTATAGAATTTCAAAAAACCATGTCGCTGATTGCTTTGAAATTTTACGAGCTTATTTTACATATGTATGGCTATGGTGGTTCGCAAAATCGACAGTTTTAGGTACTTAATAATCCCGGGATTAGTAAACGTAATCCCGAAAAATTCGGGATTGAAATTTTTATCTAACAGAAAGTGTATACCTCATCAACACGATGAAGGCTACTAAATCGAGACATTCCCGACGAAATCTGGACGCCTGGGGGCAGTAACTGTCTAATCTATGTATACATATATAGCGTACATGTATGTTTTTCAAATTGTTATAGTAACCTTTCCCTACCGGTGATGTATTTACTACACCTCAACTCTAATAATGGGAATATCGATATGAAATATAGTAGATACGGGTTTCAAATTTTTTGTATTCCTCCGTAATATAATTACAAATTACATCAAAGTATTATAGTATATAAGTATTCATCTGCAGCAACGGAAATAAATAATTTGTCGGGAAATCGGGAATTTTGCAAGTTTTACTCCATGTCTCAGCAGAAAGGAATTTTGTCAGTCACATTGATGGTGTTATACGAAAATGAAGGCTCATGCAGTTATCAAATCGAACTAGTATTTAAATATCTGATGACGATACCTCCATTATTTACTCTCTTTATTAGTAATTTTTGATCAAATTCATCAATTTAATTTTATAGACTATTGAAAATCCCAATCCCGGGATCCCGGGACTGATCCCGAAATAATGCACACCTTGAAGTGACAGTTATTCCCTGAAGAGTGATGTGACGCCTCTAAGGCGTTTCCCAGCAAATTTCCTCTTTACACTCTGTACTAAATATAATTTTAATGAGTCCATTTTTAAAAAGATTATTGGGATTGAGATTAAATTTAAAGGCAATCCTTGTTTTATAATTAAAGTAAAAAAACATTATCTTTCCGAAAGTTTTAATTTAGAAAACAATGGTTGCCAATGTTGCCCTAACTATGATCAGGGCGGTTCTTCATTTTTTTTAATATTCACCCTCTGCTCCAATTATTGATGGATTTAGACCATCAACAAAACAAGCAAATTGTATATCGGAAAACTGATGAGTTGTGAGTATCTTCTTATTTGAAATGCTTTGCTTTGTTTCTTCAGTAATAATTATTAATGTTAAATCAAATTTATTAAGCGGTTGAATCAAGTCTTATAAAATGCTACTTGGAAATTTGACGATGGATCTTCAGCGACAGGTTGGGAAAACATTTAAAAGCATTTGTAATTAAATTTTCTTAGAAACTTTGGACAGCACTTAAGAATATGAAGTGTTTTTCTTTACTATTACAAGTTTAATGTGAATTATTTTATGGATTTAATAAACATGCAAAAAATATCTGTAAAATTTAAAGACAATAGTACAGTATTATCAATATTACTCGCGCATGATTAAATTGTTAAAAAAATAAATATTTACATTATTCAACATCAAAGTCAAAGTCATATTGGATTCAGATACGGAAATCAAAATAAATAAGGATAAATTCGGTATGAATATGGATGCAATTCTTTAAACAATACGTTGATTGATGTCTTCTTTGTCCTTTTATTCCTGTCTATCAAATACAACTTTTATAGTTATTATGCAATAGATTTCAACATCACGATGTTGATGATTTAGACAAAATGTCTTTTAAAATGTATGTAAATTGATACAAATTACCAACACATGTTACCCTTTGCTACATATTGTTGTGAAACCAATTTAATTTGCATTATAGAAATATTTGAAAAACGATATTGAAAAACGATATTGAAATTTCACGATAAATAAAGAAATAAAAAGTAAAACATTTATTAAAATCAGGATGCAAGTGGGAGTAATACCACCTGCAGGTTGTATAAACCGTCGATACACGATTGCGAGTTTTCATCCCCTTATGTATGATGCTGATATCACAGATTTTCAATTTTTTATAATAAATTTAATAATTCATAATTGGGTTAATATTGCTAAAATCAGACTTATCTTAGCTCAATTTAAATTTTGTGTTATAGATTATGCATTTTTTTTAAAGTAAAAACATTTTTTTCAGATTCAGATAAATAGATTCAACCAGATCAAGTGCTACTAGCGTTACTTTCATATGAAATAGAAGCAGCATTTTAATTTATGCAACATTAGACAGATGTTTATCAGTCAGAAAAATCAAGCTTATATTAAATTTTTGTAATGCTGTTTAAATTTGCTATCCTTATATTTGTATTATAAAATGTGAATCGAGTAATTTTCCAGCTTATTTAAGCTTAAAAAAAAGTATGTTGTATAATTGATGGTTTAAATTACATGAAAACCGTAATAATATGTCATTAAAGCGATCCGAAATGAATATAAATTCCTTCGATAATGATTCTTAATATTAATATTAAAGCTGGAATCAAGCGAAATATGAAGCAAAGCGTATTAATACTTTGCACTTGAGAGGTGACTCTCGCTCACCACTCGGTTTGAAGTTATATGACGTTATTTTAATATTAATCATAGCCATGGTTGAAAAAAACCTGCGATAAACTGTTCGCAAAATAGCTAACAAGTTAGAAATTCCACGAACATCCGTCCATAATCATCTGACAAAATTGGGCTACATCAATCGTTCAAATGTGTGGCTTCCTCATGAACTGACTGACTCAAATAAACTTCAGCGTATTTCAACATGCGATCTTCTTCTCCAACGACATGATAGCCAACCTTTTTTGAAGAGACTTGTCACTGGAGATGAAAGTTGGATACTCTATGAGAATATCCAACGTAAACGGTCTCGGGCCAAGGGTACAGAAGCTTTAACTGTAGCTAAACCTGGCCTACATCCAAAATAAGTTTTGATATGCATTTGGTGGGTCTGGAAGGGGGTAGTTTATTATGAGCTACTTCAGCAAGGTGAAACGATCAATTCAACAAAATATTGTTTCCAACTAGACAATCTAAAGGATGCAATTGCCAGAAAACGGCCAGAATTAGCGAACAGAAGAGGCGTTGTTTTTCATCATGATAACGCCAGACCTCATGTGTCTTTGCTCGTCAGAAATAAATTATTATCATTTAACTGGGATGTTTTACCTCATCTTCCATACTCTACAGACATTTCCCTTTCAGATTATTATTTGTTTCTTTCATTTAAAAATTCATAACGTGGTAATCAATAAATTTTGATGTAATACAAATTATTGTGTATTTTTTTTTTAATATGAAAACGAAAGAAACTTATGGGACACCCTAATATTATACAAATATTGAAGAATAGAATTGCAGGTAGGCTGACATTTGTATGTACAAAATACACAAAAATTATTTATATAAATATATTTATATACAAATTTCAAGTTTCCAATTTTATTCGAACCTATAGAGTTGCTGGTGTTTAAGTGGTTAAATATAATATTGGTGATTTCTTTATACAACCTGTTAAATAGATATGTTTGAGTATTAACATACCCAACCAACCAAAATACTCTCTTTCCTAGGTAGCTTTTTGATCAGCATGAGAGCGAGGGGTCTGGCTGCGGAAAGGACATCCTTCCGTAGCCAAGGCCAACCGCCGATTCTTCTCGACTCCTGCGCGTCACCACCCAAACGGTAGCACATTGTACCTAAAGAGAGACGGAAGATGTCACTATTAATCTGGCGAATTAAATTCGCCCAGTTCAACAGTGCTATTGCATGAGGATTTTGGAAATCAGGATTCTTTCTTCATAGATGATTCTGAAAATTGATTAAATATGAAATTAATCAAATTCCAGCAATAACCAGCAATATATCACCTGGATTTGTGCTCGGATATACCACACGATCGATCAGAACTTATAATAAAATTTACACGCAAAGTACGTTCTCTTTCATCCGGGATCGCGAACAGAATATATCATTTCCTTAAAAAGCGTGCGGCGGAAGGATGATGACTTGTGCGTCCCACAGATGGAGAAACGCAGGTCAAATATAAAAGCAAATCCTGAAAATGTTTGCTGCACCATCTGCCAGTAGCAGCCGGAAGCAGTTGATGATTTCCAACGGTGCGTGATCCGGAAGCAAAGCGGAAAAATAGCAATAAAAGCGCGAAATTTATCTATTTTCACATTTGCTAATACGTGCTGTTAAATCAGGCACGTGGAAAAATGGTTTACAATACCCGAGCGGCTCATTTTAATGAATGTTTTCATTCCGAACCCAGAACAAATATGGCTTTTCTGGTCGCTCTTTGTGCCGTGAAAACCTTTGAAACATGGCAATTTTCCATGTTTTCTTAAAAAAAGTGTAATATTCCGGTATTTTCTTAATATTCATGAATATTGAACACATTCTTTGATTAAATATGTGCATTCAATTTTGCTTCATTAAAAAGTGGAAAGCTCCGCGATTTATATAACGCTCGGTAGTCTTCCAGCAGGCTCGTGAATGATACGACGGTCGTTTTTCTGCTCAAAACCGTTCTACCCCACATCTTGTTTTTATTGTTGGGAATAAAAAATGGCATACGAGCACAGGTCCGGTTTATAAGGAGGTTGGTTGACAAATTGTACCCCAGATTGATATAAAAAGCTCTCCTAGTAGCACCGCGCCGCTCGTACGTATTGTCGCGATAAACAGAATCCCCCTCAAGTTGCCATCTTAAATAATATATCAGGTTGAGGGGAAAGTATCATCGGATTTTATTATGAATGAAGGAGTCGATTAATATTTATCAAAATGCTTGTCACGTATAAAATTGTCGAGAGCAAGTGACAATTTGTAAGGGATGTTGGATGATTTATGTGTCTAGGCATCCAACTATTCGAACCTGTGTCAAGTAAATTAATTCTTTTGCACGTCTCTAGACAAAAAAATCCAGTGGTGTCAAAACTGGAGACCTTGCGAGCTACGGAATATGACACGTCTTCAGGCAAAGAAATCCAGTGGTGTCAGATCCGGAGATCGTGCGAGCCACGCAACAGGACCGCCAAGAAAAGTTTAAAATATTTAAACAGGAATGAATATTTGATTTGGCTTTAAAATTTCTTATTATTTTTGAATAAAATTTAACTTTAATTTTCTATAAGTAAAAAATCAGGCTTTACACATTTTTAGAATTACGTTTGAATTTTTTGCTTGGCAGAATTTAATTAGATATTTTGACTCGATGCTCATCTCAAATCATACAAGCAAAAATATTGATAAAGAGATAGCTCAACGATCTCAATTTTATTTTAGTCGTTCATTTTATTAATCAAGCGTTCCCACGGATATACTGACGGACAAAATATATAAATTATAAATTGAAATAAATTACTTTGAATGACAGTGGACTTTTTGTAGATCTTAAATGTTCTAATTACCCATTTTGAAACAATTATTAGAATGTCTATTTACTTGGATGATTAAATTAATTTATCTTTGTTTGTTCGTATGTAATGCGCTGCCATACCGTTCATCAAATTACGATAAACTTCGTACACTTATTGCTAAGAATGGCGCAACTAACATAGTTATAGTTTAATATATAAAAATCAATGTTTGTTTGTCCGTATTTAATGCGCTGCCATATCGTTCGTCTGATTGCGATAAAACTTTGTCAATTTATTTTCTACACTTACGAGAACAATATAAGCATAGTAAAAATATTGTTTGTGTACGCAGTTTGTTATGCGAGACGTGTCTAATAAAAAGTAATCATTAGTATCTAATAAAAAGAGTCATTTCATAGCTTAATATAAAAAAGATCATCCACTAGATTTCTCTTCTGAATGACATGTTTTGAATGAATTGCTTCTCCACTTTGGATTATTCATTATTTTTTTACTATCTACATTATTATAATACATCATCTTAATTAATAAGGCACGTCCCCAGACTATGAAATTTAGTAGTGTCGGATCTAGAGACCGTGCGAGCCACAGAATAGGGCACGCCATCAGGCAACGAAATCGAGTGGTGTCAGGTTTAGAGACAGTGCGAGCTAAATAATAGGGTACGTCACCAGACAAAGAAATCAAGCGGTGTCACGTCTGGAGACCATACGACCCACGGAATAGGGCACATCCCCAGGCAAAAAAATTCAGTGGTGTCAGGTCTGGATACCGTGCGAGCTACGGAATAGAGCACGTCTCCAGGCAAGGAGTTCCTGATCATTGGTTTTTTTATGGGGTTCACGTTAAGTATCTTGCATTTGTTAATGGATTTTAAAGTAGTTAATGTTTCTGTATTTTATAAATAATTTTGATAAAAAGACATTGTATTGTACATAATCCTTAATTGTAATTTATAGTTGTATAGTGGATTTCTGATATAGTTATGGTACTCAAATTGATAAAACAAGGTTTCATGTGCTCTAGAATTTTATTATTAAGCTCTGTATTCAGTATTAAAAGATCATTTTCCTAGCCTAAGAAGCATTTTTCATGACATAATCCGGTAGTTAAATTCAAGAAAATTTATTTTATAATACAATAACAATTTCGCCACGTTGTGTAGCTCGCTGCGTACACTAGTCATTTATCACTAGAAAATGGGAAAGCGAAAAAAATCTTTGCTTTTATGCCTTCCTTTCTTCTTGATGATTTTTTTCCAAAGGAAGCAAATGACATATTACCGAATCGGATAGAGCACGATTATAAAACGTGCCGCCCAAAAAAAAAAAAAAAAAAACTAACAGCCATTTTGGTAGGATATGTTCACAGCGAGAGCCCATATCTTGAAGAGGTAACAAAACACCATTTTTCTCGGCGAGTATTTTCCATCTCGGCCGGATTTATATATCGCCCTCATTACCATTTACCCGACAAAAGGGTCGGATTTACAATTGTTGAAGATGACTTATGCCGCGGATGATGGCGAAAACCATTGACAAGGCGAAATATTTGTTTAGCTCCCGAAATATGAGAGTAATCCCCGGCAATCATAAATCTTAGATGCGTTCGGGTATTACGGTTATTTTATGGCTATTTTTTTGCCCGAACGCCTTATGTGCCGCCGTAAAAGCCTCCTTTATCCAACGATGTTTGTACGGGCGTAATCCGAAATCTGAAGATATCTTTCTTGCTTATATGTGAAATATTTCAGAGTCGGCAAATGCATCTCTTGCAACGGTTATTAGCGTTATTTATTGCCACAGTTCGTGTTCTCAGATGCAATATGATGGCCGCATTTTATTCGATTTAGACTGTAATTGAACAATTTAGTTTGAAAAATCATGTGTTATCTTGCCAAGGAGCGTCTTATTTGTAATATTAGTTGCATTGGTATTCCTTGCGTTGCCTCGCTGGAACAAGACCTAAAAATTGTATATTCCTCTGCGGCAAAATTCTTTAATGAATAAATTTGCAATTGGTCATTGAATTTACAAGAACAAAAGCAAATTGCAATTGATTCGCTTATTTTAATAAACAGTTTACCAAAAAAAATGACACCTTAATTACACTTGGGTCTGTTTTTATACAGATCTTTTTTATGCGATTTTGAAGTTATGCGATTACATTTTAAAGACGGCGATTTCAACAAAGAAGGATGACGAATAAATGTATGCTGACTGATAACGATAATTAGTACGATTATCGAGTAAAATAAACTTTAATAGAGCAATTCAAAGATAAATATGTATTGTATTTTCATTCATATGATTTTTTTTAAAAAAACTTGTTTTATGCGATTTTGGTACATTCTATCTGGTTAATTTGAAGTTATACGGTTTTTAAAATAATGGAACCTATCCCTCAGTTTTCTATGTAATTCAAATATTTTTTTATGCGATTTTTTTATATGCGACTCCCCGTGGATCGTATCTATCGCATAAAAACAAACTCATGTGTATATAGGAATAAAAGGTAAATACACGGCTATGGATTTTCTTTTAAATTTACGAGCTTGTTACATTATTCCTCATTTTTTTCTACTATAAAGATTTGTTTGTTTTGTAGCTAAAGAACGACACAAAATTTATTTAAAAAAATGAAATTACTCATTAAATTTTTCTTTACATGCAAAAAAGTCTTAGCCTACAATATCGTGTGAGACACGTGATAAAGAACTAACACATTAACCCCTTCAACGTTACGTATCACTGTTAAAATCCGTACTGACACAATCTTTTCACCGCTAGCAGATACGTACGTCATATCTAGTATACGAAAATAGTATATCATCAAGTTCGAACAAATCAGTTTCCGAGATGAATCATTCTTACATCTAAACCATACAACACTGCAATCGAACATATCCATCATTTTCTACTGAGGTTTGCTTAACTTTCACAATGCGGATATATCCGTCATACCCACTTTGGAAGGACTTTGATCTTGACGGATATATACGTCATATACACTTAAGGGGTTAACTGCGTAAAGCATATTTTTTTGAATTATGGCGTCTTTTGGTTAATGTTATTCCGTAATTTTTTTGACTGATACCATGCGATTTTCCCAGTAGTTGGATGTGTTACGATCAAAAACAAGAACCACGAGTGAGGAACATCCTTCATTAATTGGTACAAACGTAAACACTACGCCTTTTGATGCCATTTCACTTTTCCGTCTATCATATTTAATTATACTTATAAGAATTAGAATAAAAGCCTTATATATTATCGATTAATATTTGGTAATGATTTCCCGGACATCTTATAAAATGAAAGCAATCGTAGTTCAATTATGTGTCATATAAGATCTAAGAGCTAAAAGGGACGACGTATCATCGACGTTGATATTGATTCTGACACGCACTGTTGGAACGTTCATTTTGAATTTATAAAAACTATAATTGATTTAATCAAACACCATTTCTTTGCCTCTTTGAACAACCAATTAGTAGATTTTTGTGTGTGCAATATCTTTTTTGTTCATAAAATGAACATATAATATCAAAAGAACATTTAGATATACACAAACTTTATTGATGACTTGATTTCCAGACAAACGCAAATTCAGTTTGTTTTCATTCATCCAAGAATACCCAGATTTTTATGACTTAATCTATGGGGTTTCTATTCAATTGAGCTTTTCATCCTAATAATAAAATCTTCTTAATTCGTCGATTAAATCATTAAGTATAATTAAGCCCGAGTCGATGACCTTTCACTGTCGAGATACTTCTTTTCACTTATTTAAATTAAACTGTAGTTGTAACCAAATCTCTCAATAATTGACATAAAATTTTAGAAATAATTTATAGTAAATCATATTACCGTTTTTTTCTGATAGCATGTATATTTTATCAAACTAAAAGCTGTTAATATGACGATCTGGTTTTAATTACCTAACAGAAAAACACGATACAACGATCAGATTTTGAAGCAACATAGTATTTCGAAACGAAAGAATTGGACATCGTAGCGTGTAGAGTTTTGATCTACGTCATATCAAACCACTCCCATAATGCTATCGTTTCTTCGCCATGATAGTTGTTGAACATGCAATCCTTAATAGCAGAATCAAAATGTATTTACGACATAAATCATAGAGATTTTTTTCTTTCTATATTCAGTAAATAACAAAATAACTCATTACCTATATGTCGGTTATATATTTAATGCTGACGTTATAACATATCAATAGCAAATCCAATATTGGCAGTCTAAGCTAAACATATCAAAAATTCCACATCTTAATCTTGGAAGCATTTACAAATGAATGATCAATTGACGACATAGAAGATTCATTTGTGTATTAATACTGAAATTTAAAAATTATTTATACTTGATACCAATTTAAATGCTACATAGTACTATCAAATCGCTTCAATCCTGAAATGGTCATCAAAATTAAATTCCCTCAAGCGTTGAATTCACCAGGAGCGAGTATCATGGGGTGGAAACTTTGCACTCAAAATAAAGATAAAAAATCTTTTCGTCGATGCGAAACATTGCAAAAAGGATTTGAAAATTGATAAAAGCAAAATAAAACTTTAATAACCACACGTAATGGTATAAACGAGCATGTCTATATGGTCATGCAAAAATATGGTATTGATTCACATCCATTTAAGAACGTTTAAAAGCATGGTAAATTCATTCCATAGCTTTATACGTCTGAGTGCATACACTGTAAAGGCAGGGCTACAATTATGGCTATGATTGAATTTCGCTGTACTTAAATGATTGATCCAGTAACAAATAACAAACTATTTTTTTGTGTTTTATTAAAGTGTCGTTCACAGTTTTCACTCACTCAATAAGTTAGTAGGATGATTTATAAAATAACTATTTTTTTTTAAAGAACAACGATTTTATTTATCAAATTAGTCTGCTTCAAGGGTGATAAATTCATTCTAATGCTTTGATACCTTTTTTGTAGAACAATATATATCTTTGGTCTCAAAATAGGCTTCAGTTTCGATAGTCACTTCTTCATTGGAGCCAAATCTCTTTCCATAGAGCATTATTTTTAGATCGATAAACAGGAAACAGTGGCTGGAAGCTAGATCCGGAGATGATGCTGAATGGAGAAACAATTCAGAGTGCAATTCGTGCAATTTTGCTATTATTGCGATCAACTTGTAACACTGTATTGTCTTGGTAAAATAGTATATTTTCTTTTACATTTGGGGTCGTTTTTTTTTATCGTCAAATGCACCAATAACTAAATAATGCGTTATGTATTTAAAATATGTAATTTAAAACTCAAAAATTCAAGTTTAGACAAACTTATTTTCATATCTCCTGTTTGTTCAACGACTGAGTCTCAATTATTCTTTTTGGGACAAAGGGACGTTTCTACTTTGTTGGTTAAAAAAACTTATTTTTTCTTTCTGTATCGAAAAGAACCAATGTTTAAGAATATGTTCAGTAAATTTAAAGTCGATATGATTGAAATTCGCAAAGTTAAAGGCCGATGAGGAGAACTTGTGTTTTTCTCGAAACTACTTTTTCCAAGCTCATGGAAGTGCTCCCACACGCCCTAGATAAGCATTCTTTATGAAATTTGCTAAGAACATGTATAATAAACGTTTTCATCGTATAGACTACAATTATCTGAAAATATTTAAAAGTGTCTATTTAATGAACAAAAAACTACAAAAAATGTTGGTAAAAATATAAACTTTTTTTTCGATTGCTCACTGTTTTTTTATTTTCTAATATTTCTTCTTAATTCTAGTTTAAGCTATATACAATATTATACACAGTAAAAATATGTTTAATTTTTTTGCTATAAATCGCTGGTTTAGGACTTAAGACTTTCATGGTGAAGAATGTCATCGCTTGCATACCGACATACGTGGCTCCCTCCCCACTCTAATTACCATGCTTTGCCAAACTTTATTTTTTTTTAATATTCAATAAAGGTCGCTTCATCAATACACTAAATATCAATGTTCTATATTTAATACCTTTTGCACAAATAAATGTTTTTTTTGTCTACAAGTAGTTTATGTAAATTATTGCCAAAAGAACGTGGTCTATTTTTGATACAAGATGGCTAGGGCTTTAGTAGACGTAACTAAAGTAGTAGCGCAGGAACTCGATTGAAGAATTGCAACTTCTAAAATATTAAAGATTTAAAAAATTGTTATAAATGTCAACAACAACATCAACGCGGTAGACCGACATTTTGTTGATTTGAAATATAGAAACAACAAAACGAGAAAGAATCAGCTTTGTAGGAATAATTACATAAATAATGCGCGTAAGTCTGTCAATAATTTATCTTAGAAAAGAAGCTGTATTTGCTTCGATATACCTATTTCTCGCCCTGGATTCCGGTTTCGGAATGTCGTTCCTTCTAAAAAAATTATTTCGTAAGCGCGATTATAATTCATTTTGAATACTTGTTCGAATTTAAATAATAATTAATTATGATGTTCTTATTGAACGCGGCCCGCTACGTTCCATTGGGTCCGCGACAGTATTCTAATTTAATCATTCGCGTAATTTGGCGAAAATCCAGGTCACTAATAAAATATTGGACGTGTTTAAAAAGTTGCTCTTAGAATATTAAAAGTATGCAAATTCAACCCATTCTAAATCTCATCAATCACCTCGTTTTTAGCCCCAAAGAAAGACGAAATCACTAAGCATTACATTAAGGCGTAACTTTGGCAGGCGGGCGCCCTTTGAATTCGTCGCCCTAGGACGCCCCTGAGTTTTTGTTAATTATTCAAATAACCTTGATATTTAAATTTCTACTTCTTTCCCTTTATTGTTTTAGGTCGTTAATAGTCACGAGCGTTGACTCACACAATAACTTTGGATTAAGCGCATTAATTGCGTTGGATTTTTCCCCATTTATGGGGAGTTTCGCTCTCAGACCATAGGGAAACTTATTTTGATGAATGGCTGCGTATTATATTAAAACCGGGTTGAATGAAGGGAAATTTATTAAGCATTTAAATTTTGATATGATACGGCGAATAAATATTAATTTATATCCCCCCTGTTTGATAATTTATGCAAACTATCAATCAGTTTAATTGAAAATTTTGCACATCAAAGAAAAAGCCATTGGCGAAATATGTTGCGGATTAGAGCTAGAATTGATGAAGAAGTGGAATATTGAAAAAGCAGTGTAAAGCCAGGCGGTGGATTTCATTGAAAGTCTATGAGTAAATTCAATTTGAAGAACTATGCGGGAGAAGTTTGTATTAAAAAGGATAGAGGTGGATATTGGAAAAAAATGGAGAATAATATTCACAAAAGGCTTTGTTAAATCAGCACGATTCGATTCAAGTGCATTTCGTCCATTGATCATTCATCTTTGATAATATTATTATTTTAATGCATTCAAATTATTAAATAAAATTATACTATTTTTATAACATATACTGAATTGAGAATGAATAACTCAACAACCTATGGAGCTACGTTAGTTATGTTAGTGATTTTAACAAATCTTTTTTTTTTTTTTTTTTTTTTTTCTGTGGGCGAGAAAATCTTCGCAAGACGCCCAGTGAAGCTGGGCAGTGTAGGATTCACGATTGTTCGGTCGTGCCTGCCCACTAAACCCGCCCTTGTCCTTCTCTGTCCTCCTGGTATTGTTTTCCACATTGCTTCGGGAGGACAGGTAGTCTAGCCATTTAATGGCCCTATTCTATTGTTGAAGAGGCGCTCTGCGTCTCTCTCTTTCACTGTCTTCTTTGGCGCTCATGATGTCTTCTACATAGTCGCGCCAAAGGTCCCAGTTCTTCTTACTTTCCATCATGCTGTGGACCATGTTGTCGATATTTAGCTCGGCCACCCCGAGTGCTTGTTTCAGCAGTTCTCTCTGGGGTGCCCAAGCCTCACAGCCTATGATGGTGTGCTCTGCGTCATCTGCTACCGCTTCGCAGTGGTGGCATTTGGGTGATTCTTCTTTGCCGATCCACCTCAGGTACGCACCGAAGCATCCGTGTCCGGTGAGCACCTGGGTTAGGCGGTATGTAGTTTCGCCGTATTTTCTGGCCCTCCACCGGCTTACGACCGGTATAAGCCGATGGGTCCATCTTCCTTTTGTGGACTCATCCCATCTGCGCTGCCAGTCTTCCCTCAGTTTCTGGTCGTGTTCTCCGCGCTTTTTGGGGTCTTTGTGGTCCAAGGCCCTCTTACTTGCAATAAGGTCCAGCGGGGGGGTTCCCGCGATCACAAGCACTGCTTCTTCCGATACCGTCCTGTATGCGGCGGTAACTCGGAGCGCGCCCTGCCGCTGGACCCTGGCCATTTTCTTTCTATAGCTCTCTTTTTGGAGCGCCTCATGCCATATCGGGGCTCCGTACAGAAGTATTGAGTTTATGACTTCGTTGATGATTCTCCTTCTGCACGGCTTTGGCCCTCCGATATTGGGCATGAGTCGTCCAATCTCATTGGCCGCTTTTTGCGCCTTCTGCGCAGCTTCCTCTATATGTTGTCGAAAGGTCAGCTTGCTGTCGAGGACGATCCCGAGGTATCTCAACGTTTTGTTATACCTCACCTCGTGACTGTCCACGACGAGTTTGCTGATCCTCGGTCTCCTTCTTCTGCTGAAGATCACAGCCTCCGTTTTTTCCGCCGCTAGCTGAAGGTGATTTTCCCTCATCCATTCGTTGACTCTAGCGAGGGCTTCGTTGCCCTTTGCTTCCATTTCGAATGGATGCTTGGCTGTCACCAGCAGCGCGACGTCATCCGCGAATGCTATGAGCTCTGCTCCTTCCGGCATGTTGACCTCCAACAAGCTGTTGTAGAGGACATTCCACAGTGTAGGTCCAATGACGGATCCCTGCGGAACGCCCATCTCCAGTCTTCTATAGATCCCCGTCTCATTGTGCTTCAGTTCTCTGTCCTTGAGGTAGTCTTTTATCAGCTCCTCGGCATACCTGGGTAGCTTGAATTTCTTCTTTATTGCTTCTATAATCAGCTCCCATCTTGCCGTATTGAAGGCATTTTTTACGTCAATTGTTACCATCACGACCTCCCGACTCTTCTTGATCGTGCCGCTCCACGCTTTGCGGATTGTGTCGACTACTCTCTGTACTGCGCCCAGCGTGGAACGGCCCGGTCTGAACCCGTATTGTCTGGGAGACAGGTTCCGTTCAATAATGGGCTGGATCCTCCTCAGTATCAGTTTTTCCATGACCTTGCCAATACCGTCCAGCATGCACAGTGGTCTCATGCTCGACTTGCCCGGCTTGGGTATCAGTGCCAGCCTGGCCATTTTCCACTTTTTTATGAATATCCTTTCTGCCAAACATGCATTCAGCACTCCCAATACCATTTCCGGGCACTCGGCAATCACTAGTTTTATGATTGCACCGGGCACGCCGTCCGGTCCTGGCGCCTTCTCCGTGCTAATGTCCCTCCCGACGATCTGGAGTTCCTCCGTGGTAAATGGCGGAGGTGGATCATTGTCGTCTCGCTCTTCTTCCTCCACGTTACGTGTGTCTATGATTTTGGCAATGCCGGGTTTATCCGGGAAAAGCTGATTTATCTGTTCAGCAATCTTTTGCTTGTCACATTCGACCGCTCCTCCTCCCCGTAGTTTCCCCCGCACAATCTTGTACGGGAGTCCCCACGGGTTAGAGTCAAGCGTGTGACAGAGCTCTTCCCAGCAGAGTGCCTTGGATGCCTGGATCATTTTTCTCAGTTCTCTACGGTCATCTCTGTGTGCTTCCCGACACTGCTCTCTGGCTTCTTCGTCCCGAGATCTTGTCAGCCGGCGTCTACTGGATAGACAGAGTCTCCGTTGCTCGGCTATTTCCTCCGTCCACCAGTACACACCGGGTCTGCTCTTCCTGGTCGTTCTTCTTGGCATTGCCGCGTCGCAGCTCCGTTCAACGAGCCTCTGTAGTTTCGCCATTTGGTTTTCAGCGCCCTCCAGGTCCGACGCGCTTTGCTCTATTTCATTCTCTCCCGCACGGAGCGTCGTAAGGAACGTTTCTCTGCACAGTTTACGGATCGACCATCCTTTGGGTGGTTGCGTCCTCGCGCTCGTCCGTCGGCCAGTCAATCGATAGGTGAGGTACTGGTGGTCGCTATTATTTTAACAAATCTAATAAGTAGGATTCAACCCTCAACTCATTACAACCCAAAATATAAATATTTTAGACTATATATAAATATTTTTGGATATATTGGATATTCTTATCAAATTTCTTCCAATATATTGGATATTCAAGCCTGCAGTATTAACTATAGAATGTTGATATTTAGTGTATTGACTAGGATTTCTTTACTCGTGCATGAAATAACGTTTTCAATGAAAGGATTTTGTTTACGAGGATTCTCATTTTCAGGATAATAGTGATTAAATTATAGTACCAATGCCTTTAAGTGTTGACTTATTCCATTCAAAACTTTCTTTTCGACGTCAGCAGCAATTAAAAATTCTTGCACAAATGAAAACATTTCTAAATTCTCCTCTTGTACGTAACAGTCCCGAAGAACCAGCTTCATTTTAAACGCAACTACTTTATTTTCCAATTTTAAAATTATTTGTACAAAGCCTCTGGAGAGTGTAAAGGTCATTAAATATACTAAATATGTCCACCATATATGCGAATTTATTCATTCATTCCTCGTCCAAAAAATGTTCTAGTAAGGCCGAGTTTCTCCCTCTTCTCTCATAAAATGCTTTGCTTCTTCTCTTAATTCAAAGGGACGTGAAATAACCTTTTCTCTCCACATCCATCTCACTTCTGCACGGGGAATGAGATGTTATGATTTATTATTTTTGCATGGCAAATTTCTTGAAATTTGACATACTGTTTGCGGCTTTGTCTATGTCTTTGCAGCCTAATTGCGAACCGCCGGTTGGGGAATACTAATTTAATGCAACATATGAAACTTTAATGGGCTATAACCATACCAAAAATAAATATTTTGCAGTCAAATTCTCATTGTTGTCGACTTTTATGCCCCCCCCCTTATCAGTTTATATATATTAAAAACTATATTAAAATGTTTATGAGTAAATTTTTAATCTTTTGTGGTGTGAGCAAATTTAAAATCGATGAAATCGTTGATGCCATAATCGCTTTACACCGATGATTGTCTTTCAGCTCCTATCAGCGTAAGACAATCTTCAATTCGAGACAGCGTCAATTGTAAATAAACACTGTTGATAGCATACAAGACCACGTCGTTTCTTTACATAAACAATACACAAAAATAGATTAGTTTGCTTCTGCTTTACAAGGTAATGATAATTGGACTAAGAATCATTCAACAAGCAGCGACGAACAGGAAACAATTAAATAAATAAACACTGTCGATAGCTCAAACTTTTCGTTAATTTTTTCAAGCAAACAAATAACATACTTGAAATCGAAATCATTATTAGTCGATAAATTTGGGATAATGATTTATAAAATCGTGCGATGTATGCGGGGAAGCTATCCATATCTGTCTGTCTCCGAGTTCGACGTACAAGAGTGCTCTTTCTGAATAAGTCAAGAGGGATCGCAGGTCCTCCGATAGTACTCCTTTAGAGGTAAAATCGATTTTCGTTTCGGTTCAGTTTCAAACATTTGTATCGGTTCAGTTACGATTTTCATTTTGGGAAAAATAACAATAGCTCATATTTAATTGTTTTTATTCGTATTAAAAAAAAATTCTACCACAATTTATTTCAAGTATTCTACATAAATAATATTGTCGAATTTATTATATTTAATTATTGATGATTCGTTAGTTAACGTATTATTTTCCATTTTTGTTTCTACGTAGGGTTGTGAATTTACAATTTAATTAAAGTTTTTTTTTCCTAAAAAATGTCTAAAATTTTAGAGATATCAAGTAGGCATATATTTAATAGATTGTCCAATCGAAAATGTCGTTTTTTTTAGTTTAATTCAAACAAATAATTTTTTATATAATAATTAATTTCATCGATACATTGTATTCTCCTTCATTGAATACAATCTTTTTCCATCTATTTAATTTTTTTTACTTCGGAAGAATAAATTTCAAAGGGTTTTGATATCAAATATTTTCAATTCCTTTTTTCATCTCTTCTATATTTATGATTTTTTCCCGATAAATAATCCTGCATCGATCTAAATAAATGATAGTCGGAAGGAGCAAGTTCAGGAGAATCGGAGATGAATGCAAAATCGTTTGCTTACCGAGTTTCTTTAATTTGTTTTCGGGCATCTTTGATTTATCGACATTCTTAGTTGCATTTATTGTTTTTTGTTGTTTTTTATTTTTTACAGCAACAAAAAACAGTGTTCTTCAGATGTTGTTAAAATAATGGCTGAGACATAACTGATGGTCAAAAAGCAAATATGAAATATACGACATTTTCGACTGGACAATCTATTATATAATAATATAATTTATTAAACGAAAAGATATTGACTTAATGCTTATTAGCTAGATGTTTGAGAGTCCCATCTTGTAGTACACAATACTAGGAAACTAATTGAAATCTGGGAGCTCCATTCTGGATATATACCAAATATATAACCTAAACAATAAATAATGATAACGTAGGATTGTAAGCTAGAATTTGAGTTATTAAAAATATTATCGGAAGTATTTAATTTGGACGAACAAAAATTACAGTATTTCAGATGAATAAAATCTAAAAAATTCTGCATACGAATGGTGAATTCTTATGCTTATTTTTCACGTAACTATTTGCTTTAAAAAGTCTAAATAATTAAATTAAAAATGTATTTAATCTTTGCTCTCGGGTGTTTTAATCCAAATAGTTTTACTGCTTCATAGTGCGATAATAATATTAATTTTAATGAAATATTATATTCTATTTCCACTTGGAAAATTATATTATTTCAATGGAAATTTATAAGGAAATCTAAATTTGGATTTTTGGTAAGGAAAACAGCTTCTATACGTATAATATTTAAAGCACTCGAACCCAAGCTATAAATGGTTAATCAACTGTGAGGTGTCAATCATTGGCTTAAATATAATATTTTAACATTTTCATTAATGACAAAATGGCATGTTGAACATGAAACTCCTCATGTGATAAAATAAAATGTAAAGACCTTTTTATATATAAGTTGTCCATCACTTGTCAAATGTTTAGCGAAAATTTGATATCAGCATGGATCGGCATTTTCAGTAAGCGCTATAAGGAAGATGTTCAGCTGAATTTACATTTTTTCATCTCTCTTTCGTATACGCATTTTTTTAAAGGTCAATATGCTGAAGGCTTGAGACTCAAAAGCAAAATATATAAATATTTTACGCCAAAAATAACCAGTGGGTCTGCAAATGATGTCTCTATAATATCAACTTCTTAACAATTTATCCAAAGCTTTTTAATTAAAATTGTTGCCAAAAACATTATTTTTGTTGGCTGATAATTCAAAGCAAGCCTTGGAGGAAGTTGTGTGCATTTAAATATATGTTTGTATTCTCTTGTATCCATTCTATTTGATTCAAGTCTATCGATATCAACATAAGAAGCACTCGAAGACGTATTCGAGTGCTCTTGCTCAGAATCTCTTTGAGTTTCGACTGTTGTTTTAAGTATATTGGAATACAACTGGAAAATAATCGAATATGGAAAATTATACAGTCAAATATTATTATGTACATTGTGGATAATCGTCGATAAATCTATAATATTTGATATTTTTTGGAAAAATGTCTATTTTCTTTTGAAGGTGTAATAAAGTAGTTCTTGGGTTTTTACCTATTGTCCATAATAATGCAATAAATACATAATTGAATCAAAATATTTTATGGTATTTGAGTTTTTGTAATTCATTTGGATACCTTTAAATCATTCGTATACGTTTTTAAGCTTATGTAAAATTTTGCAGTATTTCTTTTTCTATGTTGAAACGTGTTAAAATTTGGCTGATATCCAAGAAAGTAGTTGAACAATTCATCGAAAGCTGTAATCAATTTTCTCCATTATCTTATGTAATTTCACAATGGTTGCATGTTGTTGTCTAAAAACAAATTCCACGTCAAAAATTAAATTCATTTATGTGAAAATGTATCTTAGATATTGTAAGAAAAGCTTTACACGTGTAGTATGTTTATAATTAATATAATGTTTTGCTAAAAAAATGGGTATTATTTTGCGCGAAGTATTCAATTGTCGCGTCAATTGGATAAAGAAACAAGGGATTTTCTATTGATATTTTAACTCCTTTATCTGGTCGATAGTAGTACTAGTTATCGATTTATTGATATGGTTCAATGATTATCCAATGTTACAAAATCAATGAAATCACTAAATAAGTTAATAGGATTTTTTCATTTTAAACTTTTTTCTTCTTCATTTGGGGTTGATTCGCCTCAAAAAATCATACGAACTTATTGAGTGATATGTTAATCTATAAGTGTGTAGCAATATTAATATCAAGATCGTAACAAGGGGGTGGCAAAGCTGGAGCGACTGGGGGCGCAAGGTGCAGCCCGGGCCGATCTTGCATAAGCCAACAATATTTTCGACCGATTGTAAAATTCGTTTTGTAATGAGAGTTCGTAATCGTTCTGTAGAAATGTTCGGGTATGGAGTCCGATCACGAAGCACTCGGACGTCATATCAGCGATCCGAAAAGCGGACCGGTTGGACCAACAGACCTTGTGACCACTCCGTCCTCTTTTAGGGGTTTTTACAGCATTTTCAAGAATAAATGCGTACCCGGGGTCTATTATGATCTGTACGATCATAAAAGTCCCCTAAAAAGCTAATTTACATAGGTGACTCGCGACAAATTTTTCTTTTTACGGCCAAAAATACAGTAATATTTGCGACTTTCTATTTAGATTCAGCTTTTACGTTATACGCCTTTTCGCTTTACAGCCAATTTTCTGGAACGTATCCAGACCGTAATGGGAGGAGAGTATTTTGAAATGATATTTTTATTGCAAATTCAGTCATTCATAGCAATTCTGTTTAAATGTATTGATTATCTCAGTATTTAAATTTTTAGATCTAGTTAAAAGTTAAATTTGGACCAAGACGATTGATTGGAAATATAAATATTGAATTGTAAAATTCTTCAAAAATCTGGATTTGAATTTGAATCTTATATAATAAGAGTATAGGATATAAATCAATATATTAGGTTATGATTATATTAGGAAGATTATATTAAATGGCGAAATAAATAACATTTTTAAATTACTTATAATTGAATCCCAGATCCAACCCATTGTAACCAGTCAAGGGTTATTTTATCTTAAATTAAATAGAATGTATGTCTGTTTGTTCTTTATACAATCTTCAGACTCGATTCAAACTGAATATTGAATCCGATTCGAGATCTATCCCGATCCTTTGATATTCCAAGCGCTTTAAGGGAGATTTTCCTATAAAAAAGATTTTTTTATGAGGTGTTTTCCTAATCTAAATATTTTTTGTTGATAAAAGATATTTACAAAAAATATTTA
Source organism: Stenopsyche tienmushanensis (assembly GCA_008973525.1). Lineage (NCBI taxonomy): Eukaryota > Metazoa > Arthropoda > Insecta > Trichoptera > Stenopsychidae > Stenopsyche > Stenopsyche tienmushanensis. The sequence goes on from WACJ01000095.1 coordinate 378,577, forward strand.
TGTTGTCTCATCTAGATTCAAAGGCAGCACGATGACAAATCGTCCCACAATTGTTCTGTGAAATCATCATTAACCGATTTGCAAAAGCCGCGACGAAAGCGACCTCAAAGAATAACGACCAACACCTTTCTTCCCTTAAATAAAGAGCAGTGCGGAGATTATTTAAAAAGCACTCCGGGCGGCATAAAGAAGAGGGCGTCATAAAAATATGTTGTTGTCGAAAAACGAATTCCACCCTGTAAATGGGCCGAGCCCCCACAGTGCAGCTTTATGTTAACAAGGTTGTCCTTTTGTCTACGCGATATTTAGCGCCCCTGTACTTCTGCGCGAGAGATTAAGCGTCCGCCGGAACGAAAGTCCTGTACGGGGGCGGAGACCCCCTTTTGTGGGGGCGGAAAATGGCAGCCAGAATGATGATAATAATAATAATAATGATTGTTCCACAATGATTGCCTTTGTTTAAGTCAGCTTTGGGAAGAAGAGTGGAGCTAGCAAGCGTATCCACCGGCTTTCTTATGACTTTCTCATTGTCGCTCCCTCTTTTTATGTCTGCATGTAAAATATTGCCGCAGCACATGGAGAATATTAATTTGTGCGAATTAATATTCCGCACTGATTTTCTCGAAGAAAATCGCTTAATTAATTTGTATTCAGTCATTTTTATGCGCTGTGTCGTTACTCGTGGCTCGGAATGAATAACAATCCCCCGAAGAGGCAATAAGAATTTGACAAATGTTATTTGAGTGCATAAACTTTTACAAGTACAGTCTCAAACGTGCAACCTGTAGCTCAACTTAGGCGTTGGAGTGTAAAAATAAATTCGCAATTTCCTAAAACTAAAAGACAAAAATGGCAAATATAAATGATACAAATATGCTCGTTTGGAATTTTTATAGCTGCTTAATATTCAGCCATTTTATGCCAAAAGATTGATATTATTTAAAATTATGTTTAATTAGGTTTAATCTATACAGTTTGCTTGTAAAATATCATATTGCCTTTTCATCGTTTGGCAAATATAGGCAATTTTCATTCATTTTCATGGATAGTTTCAGCGATATTAATCCGTGTCTGTTGTTACATTCCTTCCGCGCCCTGTCAATGCTTTCATCAGCTTCAGAAAATAGTGAATGAAGTCCTGTATTTATGTATGTATTTTTATCCCATATGCATCGCGAGCATATTGCAGTAGTAATAAATGCATCCAATTTAGTTGCATTTAGTTCCCAAACTTGAAATGCTTCTGCTTCTGTGTACGCTCTTATATGTTCCATTTTATGCTGATCAATGATCAGAGGAAAATATTGACGGTGTGAAATCGAAATCTTGTTATAGAAGAATTTTACTATATGAGGTCTCAGGGGATATTAAATGCATAAGGTGGTTAAAGCTGTTGCAATAAAAATAAGATGAGATTTAATATCGAAAGCTGTGTTTGAATATATCATACTCTCATTTATGTTAGTAAAATATATATATATATATATATGGGTTAAAAGGTTAATTTTAGTGCAATCTAATTATCACATTGAAATATATTATTGCTTAAAATATAAAGTAAGATTTGAAATATATATACTAATAAATAATGGGAAAACTCACAGACATCATCCCTTTGTATCAAGCTCCTTTGAATTTGACTTCAGACTTTAGACATGATACAGACACTCTTCTATGTATTCTTCGGTATTGACATTTTACACACTTAGACGGCTACTTTGAATTCTTTCAAAGCCATATTGTATGCTTTTGTTTAGGCTTTCCTGTTGGATGAATAGCTGTTATATATAGCTGATATTTGGCAACAGTTTAGTTGAAAAAACAATAATATTTCTATTTTATATTTAAGAGATTGAAAGCTTAATATTTTATTACAATATGAGACTTGTCATTACTTTTAATCAAAATTAAATGAGGGCCTTTTCTTATCGGCGAAATATACTCATTTTTGTAACTTTATTCAGCAGCACATTGAATTAAATGTTATACTTTTTGCCAAAAAAAAATCTATTATATTCGATTATTTATAATTTCGTTAAATAGATCTAAGCACTTGTGAACTTCTTTCTTCAATTTTACACTATATTTTTCTTTAAACCTTTTAGTATAAAATGTTTGAAAACGTCATCATCATCTATTTGTTCAAATTACTTTTTTAATGTCGATGGCTTTATTTCTTTGATGAATGAAGTAAAGTGGTTAGTTCATTTCAAAGTTGAAAAACATTTCCATGTCTCTATGATTTTGAATGATTTATGGAGTAAATTAAATTAAATCTATTATCTGAAGATCAATCAAATTAGTGGTTGCTATCATTTAATTGGATTATTGATTAATTATTAGCATCTATTTAGATTAAAATTAAATAATTCTTGTTAAGCCAAATTAAAAACATTTTTAATACAAATCTTCTCTTTTTAAAGGGTGAATTTATATTCGATTCAGCTAAAAAATAAATCAGTTGTGTAAACTTTAAGAAGATGTTACATTTCACCAGTGTCTGATAAGGAAACAATTCATGCTTTAACAAATCGATACGTATTGAATAAGACCACAAACTGTTCATTCTACTGAAAGTATCGTCTGTGTTAGTGAAAGTGTTTTAGATGCTTCAGAAACATCAACAAAATATCTCTTCAACAGTTTAATATTTTAAGACAATAAATACAAAATATTAACTATCACTACATAGTATGATCTTAACGTAATAAGGAAATTCTTGGTTTTAATTTTATTTAAAAAAGACTTTGAAAAAATTTTGAAATATAATGCAACTATCAATCAATCATTGTTTCACACCATAGTGTTTTGACATCTTTGAGATGCAGTAAATTGAAAACATAAACCAATATCAACATCAGGTAGTTGCCGCTATAGTAATTATATGTCATCGCTTGTCTGGAAAGTATTAAACATAATATCGATCGGCTTTTTCCAATGGATCTTATTTCACGTCAAAATCTGTATCAATTATTTCAGCTAAAAGACTAGTCATCTAGCCAATTAAGAAAGCCAAGATCAATGAGATTAGGTCTTGCACTCGATGAAATATTCAAGCTTTCAGGGATAAGGCTATCGCTTTCGCTCTACGTATATGGTGCGATGCTGAACTCATTTAGTGGGTGAAAACTGGTAGTAAATTACCGGCGAAACGGACGGTCAGCCATTTGGTGGGATAAGAGGGCATGTAATTAATCAGCTGGTAACCGTTTCACCATTATCCACGGGGAGGACAACCGAATGGGTGGAATGCACAATCATAGTGAAAGACGACGACCTGAGCTTTATGTAACTTTCGCACTATGTTTTTGCCACTCAGGCCGTATTAAGCCCTCGACTTTACGTCGAGGGTTTTCCTTTTTACTTTTGTTGAAGCCTTTTCATGTTTTGTCCGGCTCTGGAATTGACGTGACATTTCGAGTGAATTGACTTTTTCAAAAGGTCGTTCCCGACAAAAAAATCCTCTTTCAAATCGACAGATGCAACGGAACATTTTGAGGCACGAACGAGGGGCGCGAATTCTTTAAAAATACTCTCAACAGGGACGTGCTCTTTCGATAGCCATAAAACAGCACACAGAAGCCAAAATAGTTTTATCAATACTTCATATGTTTAAGATGAAATTGTGGGTTCGTTTTATAATATCATTACAGGATTGTAAATTTGATGAAAAAAAAAACTATATCTGATCGATAAATAAGGATTGATATTATACGCAATTTTTTAATTGATTGATTTTAATAATAAAATCCTATCTAAGTTGTGTATCTGTCGTTTGTCGTATGTGCTTCTGTAGGAACACTCAAAATAATAGAGTAAGTGGAGTAGCGCGCAACATAAATGTATCATTGTGAAATATTCAAAATCAAGAATACTTTCATCAAAAAGATGGAAATATATCGTAGTTCATTGGATTTTTGTAACCCAAAAGAGAACTGGGATGACCGATTCTACTTTAGATGGCATATATTAACCCTTTTCATTCATATGTCGACATTATGTCGCCAAAATTTTAAATTCGTGTAAATACCATATATTACGTTCTATTCATAATTTTGGATAATAAATACTATGGAAATACAAATCTTCACGTCTATGTATAATTTAGCTAAAAATGTGTTACATATGAAAATAAAAGTTTTTTTTAAAGAAGATTTCTTCTTTTTAATGTTGACATCAAAATATAACTATAATCATATTTCAAAAACTTTCATGTTTAATGTTTTTGGATAGTTTTAAAATTATGTATTTGAAATTCATATTATTGGAATAAAACTTTCGAAAAACGCTATTTTTTTAAAAACATGTTTTTTTTAAATATTGAGACAGTTTTATTTTTTACTGATTTATTAAATAATATTGTAGCTTGGATGAATTATCTTCCTCATGAAAGGACGTTGTTGATCTGAGCCGTGTATTGTTGCCGGTTGGGTGGTGACACGCAGAAGGCGGGAGGGAAGAGTCGTCGGTTAGCCTTGGGTGCGGGAGGACGTCCTTCCCGCAGCCAGATATTTCTCTCTCTCTCTTTCTCTCGTGTTGAATAAAGAGTTATCTAAAAAAGAGAGTATTTCTGTTCGATACCCCCCCCCCCCCAGCCATCCGTCCGGCTACACCATGACCCGAAAGATATTTCAACGAGCACATAAGATCGGGGAGCGACTCAGGGACTCAGGGAGGGAAATTTGTTAAATTTAATATATCTAGGAGTAAGAAAGTATCTATGGAGTATATCTATACGATTTAGTTAATTGGGAAAATGTCGTATTTTCTGAAGAAAAAGCGCATTTTTAACTTTATTTTATATCATTATAATTTTTCGTTATTATAATGTCCTGCTATAAAATTGCATTTATGCAGTGATTTAGCGATTAAAAAAATTCAAAAGTCATTATTTTATTTAGTGCAAATTTTTGCGTCATGATACCTCCCGTTTTGTCTCACCCAGATGTCACCCATGTCTTTAAACGTTGGACAATATCATTTAATGCCGATTGTAGGATTACTGAATGACTTCAGGCTCTTTTTGTAATGATATCCTTTTATTTATTAAAGTCATCCACTTTAATGATTGCCAAAAATAAACTTGATGCCGATTATAAACGCTATCCCAATAAGAAGAAAATTGTGGCTTCCAGCCGATTAGCATCATAATCATTGATAGTTAACTTAAACTATTATATATATTATTTTTAGTTCAGTATTTAACAATTGGATAACTAATTCATTGCTGAAAGTTAATTACACATGATTTTTTATACTTAAATATAATCAATAGGTACGAATTTTTAGCGCTTAAATATATTGTTTTTACAGGAATAAAAAGAAAAAGAGCCCTTAAGTGTGTGATAAAATTAAGAAGCTGTTATAAATATTCGCCGAGTGTAAAGTTGGTCATAAATAATCCTCTTGCCGGAGTTAGTAGGTGGGTGGGAGTGGGTGCGACGGTACATTATAGTGCGCACACTAACATCCCTACATGTAAAATGCTAGAGAGGCTTTGCGCTTATGTGCGATATGACACACATTGTGGCTTGATAACATCCTTCAACGTTTGCCTTGCTACAGTTACTTGGCAGAGTAGCTTATGGAGGACAAGTTGTTTGTTTTCCGGGAAAGTGTAGGAAATTTCCCCGGGCTTGAAGGGTATTTATCATTGTCCCGGACGATGCACGGTGCGCCAAACCGAAACGCGGCGTCGCTCGCGACTTTGGTTTTCCAACTTGGCTGTTTTGTTTGTCAACTTGTTAGATGCCGTTTGTATCCGACCGCTTCTGACAGACACGTTTTTCTTCGGGTCTACTTAAAGTGTCATCAGAAAACCCAAATTACCTGCAAAGACTCGCTAGAATATTAATGCATCACGTTTCTCAGATGCGGGAAAACCGCGTGCCACAAAATATTAAAGTCTATTTTCGTAACATGTTCACATGCTAATAAATTCCCGAGGCACAGCTTATCTATCACGCAAGTTATTTATGGTTATAAAAAAATATGTTTACGTTCGGATAAATCTGTTTAGAATTTGGATGCGCGCGCATCAGAGTATGTATGGAATGTCGTTTAACAATATTTTTTAATTCGACAACTTGAAAAATATTATTTTATACTAATCCTCTTATCCTCTTGTCATGTCAAAACAGGCTTATTTCGAATTTATCAATTGTTCTAGAACAGTGGTTCTTAAACTAAAAATTAAAAGAAAACATTTATCTATACATGAACATGATATTTTCGTGGAATTATTTATAGAAAACGTTATAAGAAGATCTAGATTTCCTGGATCATCCTTACCACGTCGTGCTTTGACCCTTTGGGTAGTGGCCTAATTTTAAATCATCATAAACTTAGATGCTATATTTGTATGTTCACCACTTATCGTTCATACAAATCCACTTATCTATCAGGACTGCCGCAGCGTGTGCGAAGCTTGTACATACATAAACAAACACTGTCGATAACACACAATATTCAGTCATTTCATTGTGTAAACATAAACAATACACTTAAATTTGATTTATTATATCTATTGTCTCCTATTTACAATATGCGATCTGCAAGATACACTCTTTGTCTCAGTTTCTCTCCAAGCTCAACGTGCAAGACCCTCTCCGTTTCTATGTCTTCGAACTTAACTTGTAAGAATGCTCTTTTTGAATCACTGGAATTTCGACACAACTCTGTGTTTTACCTCGTTAAGGGGTTAAAATCCATCTTTGGTTATACACAACAAAATTTGCATATATTTTTGGCATTCTTGTCTTTGATCTGACCAATTGAGCGTAGTATACATTTACTGTAATAATCTATCCAGGTTTTAGTGCCCTGACTTCTATGATTTCTAATAACTCCTATTACATCCCGCCAAATGCAAAAGAGACCTTTTTTCTACATTAATAATGGTCGATGGTTAGAAAAAAGTATCTAGCTTGTAAAAAGCCTTATTTAGCTTGTAAAAAGTAAATATTCATGTTTCATCTTTGGATAATTTAGATGAAAAACTATAAAATAATGGCTACATTAGTAAAAATATTGGAAAATTTAGTTTTATTAATCATACATAAATTAAGTAAAATCCGAGTATAAAATTAGACTTAATTATAGGAAACATAGTTATGGATAACATGTTTTAAATGTTAAATTACAAAATTGAAAAGTTCGACTTGCAGGAAGCACTTTAAATCGATTGACACAAATTGAATCCATCCAATAAATCTGCTTAACGATAAGATTAATTTATATTGTTAAATCCCTTAGTTTAAGCCACTCCTCGTGGCTTTCCAGATGCCTTGCCAGGACATAATCCTTGCAAATGATCGCCATATCTCTATTCTATTGCACTGTCTGTTGATATTTTGTTAAAACTAATAAGAAAGTTTTTTTAAGACAAATTATGATGTATAATATGTTTTAAGAATGATCTTTATTTTTTAATGTCTTTTTGGATTACTGGAGATAAATCTTTTCATTTATGTATAAATTTAGTTATTAAAATATCATTTGGTTGCTGTAAATTAAGCTGCTTTGTTGTCTCATATATTTTTGAAGACACGAATTAAGCAAATTGGTATTGATGAATAATTTAACCCTGGGGTGAAAACTCGTTTTCTTTTCGCCGAGTTAATCTTGGAATTGCAGCGTGTCAACATAGTGTAACAAAGCCAAGAGGGAAGTTTCAAGAGAGGAAGCCAAAGCACCGACGATGCTCTACGAAGTGCAAAATTGGTTAGTGCAATAAAGAGTTCATTTTACACCGGAAAATTTTTGAATACTTCAAGTGTCGGAGAGAAGTTTCAGCTCTTTGAAGTGGCTGAAAAGCATCCGTCTCTCGGTTCCCTTGAGCGATCAAATCGAATTAAGAAATTTGTCCTCCTCCGAGGAACGAAGCTCATAACTTCATAATAAAAATCCATTTAATCTTGACGAGGAATCGCAAGAATTTTTTTAGAGACGGTTCTTAAATAAACGACAAAGCCTTGGACTGTTTACATTTAAAAGATCTATTTTAATGATGCAAAATTGAGTCCAATTTCAATTGCAAAATTTTCTATTACTTATGTATATAGTCTTTATGATCACCGACTGGGAAGTTATAAAACCTAAAAATATGTCTGTCTGTCTGTCTGTCGGTTTGCTATTTTTAAAATTTTATAGGAACATCTTTTGATCGATTTATAAACTATTTCGACGTATCTTACACGATATTATAGGTTGAATTGATACATTGACTATTTTTTAAAAATCTTTTATAAGCTAACAACATCAATATTTACATCGATACCGATGCTTATCATGCTTATTATATTTAAATGTTATCCAGAACATCCATTTTGGATCAATAAAAATATGATATGGAATATAAAAAATAAATCGATTCTAGTACTTACAGTATAAATTGAATTTTTATTTTAACGTCGTTCATACCACGTTTTCTTTTTCAAGGGGTAAATAAACGTAATTTCATACAATAATACTCAAGCATACAGTGAAAAACATGTGACATAAAAATGAACAACGGCAATAATCGTCATATCTTTACGACATAAAAATTTGGCGAAAAACATTGCAGAAATATAACAATAAAAGCCGCAATTGTTTCAACAGCAAAAAGGGTGATTTTTTTTCTATGGCATTTTTACAGAAGCTGTGTAATAAAGATGAATAAAATTTCATGTTTATTAGCGGGCTTAACATGAGTTTTCACGGTGATGCTGAAACGTGAAAACGATACGTATGTGGGGCGGTTTAAAAATTACCCCTTATGTCAACGTGGCCAATTTTCGATGACCTTGAAAGCCTTAAGCCTTTTTCAAGTTTTTTTTAGGCGTGAAGAATAAATAGAATGACGATCGTGCGACCTCTTGTTTTCGAGATAAGAATATTTTTATAGCGCAGAATTGACCTATATTTCAGGACCAAGACAGCAAATTTGGATCATAAGACTTTGCTATTCGAGCACGATAAAGATTAGGTTCGAGGTATTCTTGTGGAAAATAACATTAAACTATGTGTAAAAACCATAAAATTTAAGTGTTATCGCCTAAAAATGCCTCTAGTAGACTTTAAAAAATATCGAAAAATCGACCATGATGTGCTCCTTCCTGTCAGGTTTCTATTCATAAGCCAAATCAAAAGTCATTGAATGCAATCAATGATTTTGTGGCAATAATTTATTATTTTAGATGGATTCAAATAAAGTGCTAATGTTTTTTACATATAGAAAACGTATTAAATCATACAAAAAGGATATTCGTTATAAGGATCGTAAGACACTTTGTTTATAAGTTTATCAGAACCACATGGTAACAGTATACAGAAGACCCTGTTTAGAAAAAAGTACTTGTAATCTGAAAAAATATGAAAATTATGAAATATGCATAGACAATACAAGTTTTCATGTTGTAGAATTAATGTTATAAACGATAGTCATAGAAGTTATAAAAAATAAAAACTTGTTACCGTCATCAAATATATTCCATGACGATTTTTGAAGCATTTTAGCTATCTTTTGCTAGCTACAAAGTCTTTTTTTTATCTCTTTGTAAAACATCTTGCTAAATGCTTCATGCCTGTTTTTTTCCCCGAAGAAACCAAATACACAAAGCTTCCTCCACCTCTGGATGTTTAGCATACTTGAAAGTTTGCCTCTTACCTAACTCAAAATCAATGCTGGAGATGAACATTTGAAGGTTTTCGCGAGTCTTTTTTGTATCATAAATTGTGTATCGTTCTACGCCATATTTATTTGCCAATTTACAAAAAGATTTATTACGATTTAGGCGGTCCAGAATCATACTTTTGCATTTTTTACATTGACGAAGTTTAACCGTACGTTTGTACTATACTTGTATTGGGATGTCGGATTACAGGGGGCACCGAATTAGACTAGGGCTGGATTATTGTGGGTCTGCTGTATACATATTTTAGTGTTATTTGAAAATTATTTGAATTAAAATCGCAGACGTAATGACACATTTTAGGTTGAAAAGGTTCCTGCTGAGAACGCCGCTAATGGACGGAGTCAAAAGCTGGAGCTGGTCTGGAGCTATTTTCATAAGACGCAGGAAGCTTGCGCTCCCACCCCTGAGGATCAGGCGTTGCGAGATTAAATACTCAAGATCCATTCGGTATTTGGGGGTGGAGATTGGTGATAAGCTCCGGTTCGTCACCCACACGGAGAAGGCAGCAGCAAAGCCGGTCAGCATCACGGATAATCTGGCCCAACATTGGTGGCCCAAAAACAAACAGGAGGCGACTCTACAACGAGGTAGTGCACTCGATACTGTTGTACAGCGCGCCAATATGGGTAGAGGTACTACAGTTTGAAAGGGCCAGGCTCAAAATGGCCAGAGTCTAGAGAAGGAGTGCAATCAGAGTGGCTGCTGCATATCACACAGTATCGGAAGATGTCGTCCTGGCACTGACTGCCATACTGCCAATCGATCTACTCGCTTACGAGAGACAGGCAATACAGAAAGTTGAAGACAAGAATAACGCTAAGCAAAGAACCATGGTGGCGTGGCAGTCCCGATGGGACAACTCCGCTAAAGGTCATAAACCTAGAACCTGGGTAACCAGAAAGCACGGTCAACTGTGCTACCACTTGACCCACGTCCTAACTGGGTACGGTTGTTTAAGTAGCTATCTACACAAAATAGGCAAAGAGACCGGCCCGGAGTGCCAATACTGCAGAGCGGAGTACGACGATGCTGCACACATGATGTTTATCTGCCCAGCATGGAGCACCGGAAGGGACATCTTACGGAAGGAGCTGGGAATCAGCTCACTCTCCCCTAGTAACATGTTACCTGCAGTGTTAACTGATGGTAGGGCATGGAATGCGTGGTGCAAATACACGACTTGCACTATACGGCAGAAGGAGGATGCTGAACGTACAAGACGACAAACAATAGTAGTAGAACGAAACAAACGGAGAGCCCGTGAGGGATACTTCGCTGCCACTCTTGTGCAATACTTAATTAGTAGCCGGGTGTCAGCCGAAGAGGAGGGTGGTTTAGTGGGTAAAAATCTCACACTACCACCAGAATGGTGGTGTCTTTTGAAGATTCTTTCGCAAAAAAAGAAAAAGGTTTTATAAGTGAGTTGCGGATTCAATACCATTTTAAATAAATATGCTTATAGGTAGCCCTGCCCAACTTAATTATTTATCCTAGAATTTACTTTTTTAGAACCAGAAAATAAAAGGGAAACCTTCATAGATACAATCGATCTAAAATATTGATATTTTCGATCTATTTAATTTGTACGTATGGAGTCATTTCAAATCTACAGCGTACAAAATTTTCTACTTTATTTTTTTTTGCATAAATTCAAATCAATAAATTATTTAAATTGTGTAAATATAAAATCAACGATGTAAGAGATATTTTTAAAATAAATTTTTGATACCAAATTGTGATTGTAAGGTCACATGGATTTTGTCAGGAAGATTTTTTATATTTAAATTTGTTTTTGGCGACTTTTTAGCTAAAATTTTATTTTAAATTTAAAAAATAAACATGAGCTCAGTCAGTTTATTATAAAATTATATTCAATTATGATGTAAATATTTTTCTTAATAATATTCAAAGGACGAAAGCGTCATTATTTATATTTAATCAAACGTCAGCATTTAGTATAATTTGTAATATGACATAATATACGATCGTTTATGTGAGATTTAGTTCAATGGATCGTCAATGTGTTCAATCACATAAAATTTTATGGGATATTGCTATGATTGATACGATTCTGAATAGTTTTATTTGTCAATAATCATATTATAGACATTAATGTTGAGTCGGATCCTTTTCAAGTCCGTGAATCCAAAATAAAAAGAGATTGAGATATAAATTTGTTTTTTTTGTGCATAAGAACATTTTACAGAGGATCTTTATTTGGCAAAAATTTCACAATGGACTCGATTCAAATTTGCGTGCATTATTAAAAGTCGTCGTTGCATACAGCTTTTTGTTAGTGAATTAAAAATATATATTCGGCAGGATCACGTCCGAAACGGGAGTCATGAAAATGGAGTGGTCGTGTGAAATTTCATAAAAACGTGACCGAGCTACGTGATAAGGACGATGGGGGTGACGTTTTCCATTCGCGTTCGAAGGTGGAAAATTTCATCCCTCATTCTTGGGGATGTTTTACATGAACCGCGTATAAGAAGCGGGAGCGCTGCGTAAAATCTACGCCTTCCGGACAATGGAAATAAGTCAACTGAAATGCTATCCTGACAAAAGAAGTGCCTCGGATCAGATGCAGAATATTAAGCAGGAGGAGCGCGATTATAAATTGCAGCCCGCTTTTTCGCTGTTTTCCGATTCAAAACTCTCGTAAATCCCGAAGGATATCAATTGCAGCGGCATATGAATTAATATTGAATGTGTTCGTTGAACAACGTGTTTGGATTTCCTGGTAGTAAAGCTTGCAAGGATCAAGCACGTTCGACTAACACGTCAATGTATGACCCCATTGCAGCTCAACTTCGTAAGCGTGTTTGAGTATAAAGTTTTATCGCCTTATTGATTCGAAGTACTGCTCTTTAAATGTTGAGATGTCAGTTGAGTTGCTGAGAATCGATTTATTTGTTGACTTGTTATTATCGTAATAATATTACATACATTTCTCATATCTATACTGAATTTCATAGAAGATTCTATTATTATTTATAATTAAATCGATGTTTTTGACGATTATGTGATTATAATGTTGTTTTTGAATTCCACATTAAGGAAAAAATGATTGTAATTATAATCATTTACTTAATTTAATAATTTATTAATAATTAAGGTATCATTAAAATCATAATATTACATGCATAAAATATTGATAATACTGTAATACCTCAAACATACTAATTGATCGTTTATTCATTTAGTTTATTGATGGATTTGAAGAGTAATATTTTCATATTGTAATAAAATCAGGGAGCTGAACAAAATGTATTTGAATATAAGCATATGAAATTTACATACTCTATACCACTATAATATACTGTACCTTTTGATACCACAGGTTCAGGAATTCACTATTTTCAGAGTGTTCATACAGAGATCATTTAAGGGACGCAGACCGTGTTCTGTAGACATGTCCGGGTATGGCGTCCGATCGCAAGGCGCTATTTCGATGTGTCAGCGGTCCAGATTTTGGACCGGTTGAACACGGAAACCTTATGGCTACTCCGTGTGTCAGTGAAGGGTCCCATGTACCTTTTGATATTTCTTAAAAAATATAATTTATATAACTCAATAAGCATACATATTGTAACGTTGAGGCAGGGGTGCTCTCGAGGCAGAGTCACCGGGCGTGAAACTGTGAGTAATATTGAAAATTCTTTTATGAAAGCTCTCAATTTTTTGATTCAAGACGTGAACGTAGACACATACATTTATTGTTAATTCTATCATTAAAAGATCGTAAAATGTTTGGCTTATTGTAACGTAGTGTAGGGGTGCTCTTGGAGTAGAATCTCGTACGCGCGTTCGTTCTTCTACCACTGGGAAGAACGTCTTCCCGCAGCCAAGGCTATCTAGGAACTCTTCAACGCCGGATCGAAAACGGTGTACGCGCAAGAACCAATATATATCATTATTTCAGAAACAATGTATCCGCAGCACCACATAAGGTGTCACTGTTAAATTGACACATTACGACTAGAGACAGATGACGTCACTGTTAAACTGGTGAATTGAATCTGCATATGATGCCATTTCGCCTACGTTACATTATCATTAAATTCCATTAATGTCTTATCCAGACATCATAACCTATTAATTTGTCATATTTAGAGGCCAACGTTTTCACATGAAAATAATAGTGTGCAAATTTTGAAACGAGTCCTTAACCTAATTTGACGCACATCCCGTTTGCATAGCGTGTGCCACGTTCATCACCACACACAACGCATCATATAGGTCAAAGACGACTTTATCAAACAATACGCACAAAACACGCATTTTTAATGACCCAATTAAGACATTTCAATTTCGATTCGTTCATTCGATATTCACTGCTATAAACAAAGGAAAATATTTTCTCGATGGATCAACTTGTGCAAAAAATAGCCAAGGCGAAATTTCCAATTGACTACGGGGAATGAATACGCCCGAAAATCGATGCTATCCCACTTTTGGTTCGCATCGGCATTCTCGTAATGCCGATGTAAGCCGATTGACGTGAGAATAAACATTTGTTATATGGGCCATAGAGCCCTGTGAGCGCGCACCAGCTTAACATCGATATATCGATACGCTAACAAACGACGTTCGGCTGCTTTGTTCCATATACCGCTAAAGGTAGCCTACAATGGGGATGATTATATGCGAAGGGTGTATTTTATGTCCTTAAAAATATATATATTTTTAAATAAAAGCAAAAATGACTCCATATCTGCCGATATACAGCTTCTTTCTTAACAAAATTCGACTTGTTTCAAATATATTTTATATTTAATTTTTAAAGTTTTACATGTAAAAAATATTTTTTTAAATATCCCAGAGCATAAATATTTAAAATATATATATATTTGTATTAAAAATGTATTCTGTTCCTAGGGAAAGAAATAAATTGTCATCATATCTGCTGAACGCCCCTAACGCTTAAGGCCAGTTGGTCATTAATTTGATCGACTATCTCTGAACGATTGACTCTGGGACAAAGGTCCATAAAGATAAATTACAAGGATAAGTTTTCATGAAATAAAATGCATACAGAGACTATAATATAGACCCAAAAGACCATAACAACGTATACGACCAAATATAAAAAGCACAATTTAGATTTATATGCCAAATCATTTGCAGCACGAAATATATGAAAATCATCAATCCAAATATTGAACGAATCGTCCCCATGATGAATTTTTCGGTACGTTTTCATTCTTCCCGTGGGATTATTTTTAGACCAAGCAATTTGCTCGATACGACGCGTCGTAAAAGCGTTTCGTGTTCAAAAAAATTGATAATAAAAACGTTGCTAACCCATAGCCAACAGGCCATTCTGTGGTCGTGTTGACGTTTTTATTGCCGTTGTACCGGATTGCGGCTATTGCTGCAAGTCCACCGACCGCAAGTTTGAACCGCATAAAATGTCTAGATGCAATTTTAGAAAATCATAAAAGCACCAAAGTGCATGCTTAATATGCCATCATACGATTTAACTGCATTAAACATAAATTCGGTCGGCTTGAACATTCGCTCGAAATTTGAAGAGCATGAATCTGTGAGCTCTTGAAAGTTTGATCAGATCTGTTACATCAATTTCAAGTCAATTTCTCTTAAAATATCAATAAAACTCGGTTATAACGAGCCAAAAATATTTAATTATTAAGGGGAGCAAATCTTTTACAGCGTTCCAAAAAATCCTGTTTACCTCGATAGTTTGTTGTGTGTGGTTGAGTTTTCGAAGCAAAAATATGAAAATATTTTAATAAAGGAACGAAAGGCAGAAAAGTTCTTGGCCAAGAGATATAACAGCATCTCTTATCAATTTATTAAGATTTGTCCAGGAATGAATTACTTCAAAGATGCTTGGGTGGCCATACCCAAACTGCTAATAAATGTTTTAACTCGACGGTTTGGCGACTGACTACAAAACACCTGCATTCTGGTATAAAAATGATTGAAATATTAATATACGTTACTGCTGAGATAATTAATGACGACCATAGCTTAATTTTGAAGATGATGAATACATTAAATATAATTATTGGCACCTACTATAAAGTCTTTGCTGAAAACACTGATGAAACGCGGGTAGCGAGGTAGAACCGTATGAGTCTTTCTGATACAAAAGCAGCTCGTATAGGACGAAAACAACAGTTAGTCGAATATAATCAACTTTTTCAGAAAGCTGAAGATCTATTATATGCGCCTGGAATCATTGATTGATCGGTAAGTCACTAAAATTGATGTAAAATAATGTCAAAAGTTTTAAATGACACATTATTCTTTATTATCGATGTAAAAATATATATTATGTTTACTTAAAAGACCGTTAATATTAAAATATTTAGTTAAATAATATTTGATGGTTCCTCGTTATAACCGTGTTGTTAATAAACTGATTTTTAAGATATTATTATAAAAAAAATATTTTTCAAGTAAATTGAATAATGGCGTTAACTTATTTGGATTATCTCCTCGATAGTCTGCTTTTAAATGAGTTAAAGCAGCAAAAGCAAATATTTAAAAAGGAATTTTACATAAAAGAATCTTGTTCCTCGACGTATTTGTTTTTGTTATCACAGCATAAAGTACTAAATCCTCTTCCTCCCCATTTAAATTATGTCGGTGTTCTAAATAAATGCACCCTAAAATATGAGTTTTCTTTGTTGTGTCTCCAACAACTGATGTATTCTTTAACCCTTCTCTTGAAGTCCTATATAAACGGAATTATAATATGCACATATATGCTTATAACATCCGCTGGTTTTAACAGGGTCCCTTACGCGTTTGTTTGCATTGTTAAGGACATTAGATAATGAATTGCCATTGAAAAAAGCTTTTTTATATATCTTTTATTAATATTGTATAAATTGGTAGATATGTGTCCTATGATTTAAAAATAACTTTTTATCTTAGCGTTTTTTAAACAAAAAGCAGAAATATCATGGCTTTAGGGATGTTTGAGGGTTGTCCATTGATGTTTCTTTAACGACTGTTGCATTACGGTAGAAGTATGAAGTTTAACTTTATCGCGAAGAAGCATCATCGTTCAGCAGATAGGAATGTCTCATAATTTTAAACGATATGGTGATTTAGGGCTTTCCAAATGAGGAGTTTCGCTCCTAATTTTTTTTCTCATACTGGAAGATTTGATATATGTATAATCTGCATTGGCTAATTTTTAAGAAGCGTTTAAGTTGAATTATAGCAGTCTAATAAATATTATCTAGTGTGTGAATACTAGAAAATATATAATACTATGTGACACAATAGCACGATGATTAGGGCAAAATTATAAATGTACAAAAATGCATAAAAATCAATCCATACCTCTTGTAGTTTTGGACCCTAGATGATTGAGTTAATAATCTGATTACTTAATCACGGAATAATTTGTAGGATAAACATATATACCCTTTTTAATCAATACAATAAAACAATAAGGAGCTCGAAGAGTGCTTGAATCTCAGTAACATGAGGCTCCACCTTTCAACAGAGCTCTGGTCAGTCTCAACTCAGAGTCCAAAAGACAGGGAGATGATAAAAATATTTATTTATCCATTCCAATATTAGGTGGCGATCATGAGGTAGAGGCTTTCAGAATGAAGCGACATGAACATCACGGTCTAAAGATGGATTAGGCGGTTCGATCCACAAAACTGACCAACAGACGACTCCCTATAAAACTCCTCAAAACTGCACTAATTAACTAGCTTCTCATACCCAGAGCACCCGATTACTACTTGAAGTTGAAGTAGAGTGTATTTGTACACAATTTTGTGTGCTTCGAGTGGTCCTGAATAGCGAAACTGCATATTATACTAATAATTAAATAAATTAATACGGCAAAAATTGTGCCACCCCTGATTATGCAATATTGTATCTCGCCTGCTCCAATAACATCATATCTAATAGACCGGTGGCTTAGACATATTCCATATTTTTTTAACCTCTTAAAGAGGTTACACACAGAGTTGTGTCCGAATTCCAGTTATTCAGAAAGGACATTCATAGACGTTGAGCTCGGAGACAGACACAGACGGAGAGTGTCTTGCACGTTGAGTTTAGAGAGAAACAGAGACAGAGAGAGTATCTTGCGTACATCGAAAGATTGTATAGGTCATGAACCCAAATTTATCGACTAATAATGTGATGTAAATGATATGATGAATCAATATCAAGTGTATTGTTTATGTTTACGCAAAGAAATGATCGAATATGTGCTCTATTGACAGTGTTCATTTATTTATGTACAAGCTTCATGCACGCTGCGACGGTCCTGACAGATAAGTGGATTTGTACGGATGATAAGTGACGGACATACAATATAGAATTTAAGTTTATGATGATTTAAAATTAGCATCCCACAGGCCTAAAATACATTAACTGTGTGAGCGATCATAAAAAATAGTTTCACTATTGTAGTATTTATTTTATTCACTATTTAATGCCTTAGTTCCCATCGACGGTATTCTTGGCAATTGTGGGGAAACGACTACGTGGTAATCTTAAGCTGATCTGCCAAGAAGTGAACAAAATAGAAGTGCTTTCGCTGTCGCTTTGGCGAGCAATAGCTGGATCAGCTTGTGACGAACGAGCGTAAATATCAATTGCATATAAGAATATAATAATATTTTCAGGACTCATTAGAAATATTTCTAAATAATGTATATGGTTTGATTTAAGCTAATATTATTGTAAATATTTCAATTAATTTTTTTTCATTTATTGCATATTTTCTATTCAAAGTGATACCATCCTCAAGCTGATCACCACGTCAAAAGTCATGATCTATCATTCACCACGATGTGTAAATGATAGATATATAGTGTGTTTTTTGATGATGAATTAATGAAATATGTTGTTTATATTTGTATTAAAAATATTATTTTTTTACATGAATATGAATAATTTTTACTGTGTTTAAACGAGTGACACAGAGCGCTTGTTTTAAGCATTCGTCCGCGTTTCACTTAACCGGGCTCCAAATCATGAAGTCCAAAATGTAATTCATTACGTCAGTCCAGGGGGGGGCATGACGACTATATTTTAATAATTCAGCAACAACTGCGTTGGTTAAGCTTTATGAACCGTTTCATATGGAGTTGTGCTTTAGGGCCGTGTCTATACACCACCGCTGGGAGGGTAGTTCCCCTCGGGAACAATCCCGAAGAAAAACTGCTGCGACGACTCGCTTATTCACAAAATAATGCTTCGTATTCTTGGTCATGTGAAAATGTAGAATATTCCCTATTAGATGTATCAGGCGTTCCGGGTCTTAAGAACCGCGTGGGGAGCTGAGCAAAAGTTAATGGCCTGAATGATGGAGTTTCGCTTATTTATTCTTCCAATATCCTTTTTTTCGTACGGAAGAAGCACTGATGTTAATATTCTTGAGGAGTTTGTGAATTTTTGCAGAGGGCGCACCAGGAGACGTGATCAATATTAAACAAGCACCCTCCGGGGGGTTTGTGTTGCGTATTTTGTATTATGACATTGGTTGCTGATGTTTGCACAAAGAAATTTCTCCCAATAAATATTATATTAGACGATAGACATTCGAATGTGAATAAGTATAAGTTATGATTTGTAAAAATAGGATATTTTCAAACTTTGTTGAGAGGTTATTTTTTGAAATGATATATATGAGGTCAGTCCAAAAGTTCGTGCGCATTTTTGGAAAAAAATTAAATAGTGTAAATAAAACACATTTTAATTTTAGATTTCGAACTTATCGAAATTTGTCGTCGTTCGACTAATGTATTAGTCAATCTGTTACCAATTTTCGTAAAAATCGGACGCATATTAGTACCCAAGGAAAATGAATATCGATAATCAATATAAACGGGCTGTGTTATATATTTTTATTTTCGTATGGCGAATCTGCCAGATCTGCAGCAATAAAAAATAATCATAACACCTCAAGAAAAAGACAGTGGACAGATAAAGATGAGAAGCCAATTTCAACAGAAAATGTGTTTTTACATAAATTTTGTTTTTACATCATTTTTTCCAGTATAACCTGGAGAGTCCCCGCTCTCACATATTCTCTACGATGGTTGCATGTGGGTTTGTTCTTCTATCGGACCGTGACGATGCCGAGTGATATGATGGAAATAGTCGGGTACTAATAGAAAAAATGTAATTTTAACAATTATCTTTTATTTCCGGAGAGAGAGTTTATAGTTATCAGCCTGCGGGAAGAACGTCTTCCCGCAACCAAGGCTATCCAACGACTTCTCGTAATTCTAGACGTAATATATCGGTAGAAAAAAACAGAATATGTCGTTGTTAATCTGGCGAATTGGATCAGTTCAGATTAATAGCGTATTTGCACTGGGATAAAATTTGTCACGTAACATACCCTTAAAGTGTCTGGAATTTTCAGAGACTCGTGGATTAAAGAATTTATTACTTTTACTACTTAACCCACATACATATTACTACTTTACATACATAATCACCAGAAAAAGCTAAGCTAGGTATAAATTTTGGGTATTTTTTCAAAATGTTGAAAAATAAATTCTATTTCGACAACCCTGACATTTAGAACATAGGGCCTATTTGTGAAACGTAGCTAAAGACCTTACCTTAACTCCCAAAAAACAAAATGTCAGTCCATATGTAAAAAATTCTGTACAATTGAAATTGGACATAATTATTTTTGATAATTATAACACAAGCAAAGCACTTTTGGGCAATTAATCATGCTTTATTTAGTTAAATAAATTAGGCCAAAAAACGGATATTTTTTAATTTATACTTAGACCTAATTATTTCTAAAAGCTTTGTAAGCATCAAAGAAAATTGGATATTATTAATTCTTCAAAAGTGCTCTCCTTTATTTTATACAAAAGAAGTATCAGAATGATTGTAATGCTTATAATTAAATAACCCTTTGAAGATTTCATATTCAGCCTGCAGTATTTTTTTATTCGTTCAAAAGCTAGTTAAAAATTTACTCAGATTAAATTTGCCTTTTGCAAAACATGTTGATTTAACAAAGCGACTAACGACCTCCATCTTCATTTATTTTTTTGGCTGAATTTGGAGCAATTAAATGAAATACGCATGCATTAATGAACAAAAGCTCTGCTCTATAGATTGTGTGGATATTATTCTCAAGACGCAAGCTTTCGGAGATTCTTATCGGCGATGTTTTCGCGTTTTTCACGCCCGGTGATACTTTTGCTAAGATAAGTCCTTTTAAATAATGCGATCTTGCCACAATCCAATTTTCTTGTCTGAAATATTTTATAAAATAAAGTGAATTTTAACTAAACGTCCCTACAAAGCCAGCTTAATCTTGTGGAGTTTACAAGAGGTCATAAGACTTAAAAAATGTTAAGCTTTTCAGCCGGCATGATATGAAACAATTTTGTTTCTGAATTGGCATTTTTGAAATAAAAACTGTGCTATCATGATTTATACGCCCTGTGCTTCTATATTTAATTAAAAATCTTATACTGAGGCTTTGGATTACAACGAAAGTCGTGTGCTGATGAATATACATTTTCCATCGTCATATATTGGGCTGACAATGGGATGGATTTATTATTCTCCACGGTGAGAATTATTTTTGCGGACAAAAATTACATTTTGTTTCTAGCAAGTAATTGGTCTAGACTAAATCTAAATGAATTGCGATGAAGCCTTCACTAGGTTGTATTTATTATTCCGAAGATCACCCTGGCGCAATCGTCTGAAATGGTTATCTTTTTATGATAGCTCGAAAAGCGCTTTGTAAGGCGGTGTTCTAAATTCAGAAATCATTTTAGACATTACTTTTAGTTGTGTGTAATTAGATACCAGTTTAACAAGGAACGTTTTAATTTTTATTATGGGCGATGAAAGATGGACCTTGTCTTTTGAAGAGCTTTAAGCTCCGTATTTTTTATGCTTTCATGCCGGTTTAACGTGGCTGTAAATTACAATAATAAAACGAAAAAAATGTATCTTTATAGTCATCTTGATCTTAAATTTTCAGAATATCTTAATAAAAGTTTTATACAGTAGTTAAATATATTACAATAAAATGTGTGTGTACCTTTCATATAACACGGTTTCGTTCTACAATACAACTTCAACTGAGAAAACAATGAATTAACTCTAACTAACTACATGTAAAACTTATTATATTAAGGAATTTTTTACTCCATTTAAAATTAGATGGAAAATAAATATATTGAATGGCATGGAAATGCTTTACGATTCGATTTGTGTAGTTCCATTCAATGAATTTTATAAAATCTTTCAATTAAAAGGAAATGATTGAATTTCTCCGTTTGTCGTATGAACATCATCCAATTATTAATATGTTAGTTGTTAAATTCTCCTGTAAATCGGATTAGTATTTTTTTAAATTAATTAACAAAGAATTTAATACTTTATGATAGAAATTTGGGTAGATTACCCATTGAGAAAAATATTTTTGAATTAACATTTAGAATATTGCAAATTGTCATTAACTTGAATTATAATTAAGGAGTAATCAAAACTTGATTCTATTCGAAAGCACGTTGAAATGTTTTCTAGTATACGATAATGATTTGAATTTGAATAGTATTGAATAGCACACGTTGAAAAATTGAAAGCTTTACAGCTGTATCACGAAAATTTTTCAAGAGGATGGTCCTTCATGAAAAGCAGATCAGATAGGCGAATTGACTTCCACTTTGGAGTATGTATGGCTTTTCAATTCAAGAGAAGAACCTAATTATGAAAGTTTGATTTATTTACTCATTTGAGTCTATGTGTTCCTCTTTGAAAATGACAAAAAATCTTCCTTTAAATAAAGTTGTTCAAAGAAAAAAAACTTTATTAGGGATGAAGTCATTTATTTTACATTGTTAATATATATGTGATATGCTTAAAGTTTAAAAAAATGTAGCCTCTTTTTGGTGCTTAATTTTTTTCCCAAGCGTTCCCACGGATACACAATAGATAACGGATTGTGGAATTTAGTTTTCAAATATAAAAAAAACTTGAAGTTGTACTTAATACAAACATACGTTTAACTAATCGAAATATTTTAATTTGAACTGTATAGATTATTCATCTTCTTTAGAGCTGTAACGAGGGTATGAAGCGTGGCAAGTATCTAACTGCCCCCCCAATTTAAAAAAAGCTAAATAATGTTATTATAAATGCAATATATATGAAATATTTTTATAATCTATATTTTAAAATAATATACGAAGATAGTCTCAAAAGAACCCGTCCTAACGTATAGATAATGGTTGCTGCTTAAAAAATATTATATAGAAGTCTACTGTAACACGAGAGAGAGATCTGGCTGCGGGAAGGACGCCCTCCCGTAACCAAGGCTAACCGAGTACTCTCCCGACTTCTACCTCCTGCGCGTCACCACCCAATAGGCAACAGAGCGATCGGTCGGTATTACAGACGCAATGTGTTCACAACGCCACAGAAGATGGCGCTGTTAAAATAACACATTTCGTCTAAGGAGAGATGAAAGATGTCGCTGTTAGTCTGACGAATTAAATCTGCTCAGATTAACTGCTTAAGTTTCAAGATGCAGTGAACATTCTCGGTGTCAAATCTATTCCTTCGCTTACAACAGTAAGATGCTGGGTGACAGAATTTAAACGAGGCCGTACGAACTGCCAAGACGAACAGCGCAGTGATCGACCAAATGGTATTGGATGCCTGTTGACTGTAAATTCGAGCTAGCAGACATGATAGGCTTTTCAAAAAATGCTGTATATCGCATATTAACTGAAATTTTTGACATGGAAAAGCTGTGCGCAAGATGAGCACCGTGTTTGCTCATAATTGTACAAAAACAACGTTATGATGATGTTTCAATCGAGTGTTTGGCAATGTTTTTGCATCAATTCAGGATGAAACATGACTCCACACAAAGAAAAAAGGGATTAGACAACTTAGTATGTAGTATAAAAACGAATAGATCCAATCGATGTCGATTCGTGTATTCTGCATTTTGTGCCACAAGCCCAGTTGCGCCCGTGGCGAACGCCTGCTTTGCTATCCCCTTGTTACACCCTAATCTTCTTTTTAAAGTGTCATATCAGTTATCAGATGCAGACGACCTCCACAAGTTACGTTTCTTAGAAAATGATGTTCAATATGATGTCTTACAATTTGCTTTCCACATGTGGCAAAGTCAGGAAAGGATTATGTGATAGGGATCTTAGACATGGAAGAATTCATGAGTGAGCAGCGAAACCATTTATTTTTTTCAAATGATATTTTAATGATGATCACAAATCCAGTCATGCACAGGTATCACCACCAAACTTTATAAATAGTGTCAGTATATATTTTTTCCTATCGAAAAAATCAGGATAAATCTGAATCAAGATGATCGATCAGAAGAGATTGATTAGAGCCCAAGATTAAATTCACTAAGTCAAAATATGATTTTAAAATCATTCTAAGTTGTTCTATTTCATTTAAAGTTTATATTTATTGTTAATATCTATACCAATCCTTTGTCAAAGGGTTTCGTATTTAAAAATATACAATTTTGAAAAAAGGCATAATACTGTTTTAATGCTTATAGTTTTGATATTATTTTTATCTGTAGTCGAGCAATACGATTTCCTTTTCGATATTTGATTGAAATTCTTAAGCTGCTGAAATTTTCCAGCTACCAATTTTACACCGAAGGCTCATACATAAAAATGATTCCATTTCCATGCGAAATATTCAGCGACGGCGTTGTATGTCGATTTCTTGTCCCGCGCTCGAAATCCAATATGAAGTCGTTGAAAATTCACTCCCAATCAGATTTAGAGCTGAATACACAGCAACAACAATTTATTATCCAGGATGAGATTGGAGCTTCCGAAAGCTGCAATTGTCGCCGTAAATAAAATGCGAGAAAATCCAACACTAGTATCGGGACGTCCCCGCTGTATATTGTTTGTGCAAATTTAAGGTCCAAAAAGTGGTCGAAAGTGTACAATGTCTGGTTTCGCGCTCAAAATAAGATAACCGTGAAGTGATATTGGATAAATGGGATCCCTGGTGCGACGGGTGGCTTCCGGGGTGTAATGTACCCGACGCCCGACGGAAAACCAATTACATGGGAGCAAGCGTAGTTATTATTGTGTCGCAGCAAGCCGATACCGCTTTGATTGCCCAGGGTTAAAACAAATACAAAGGGAAAGCAGGACCTTGTTCCAGTGTACGTGCAAATGTGGTTACGGGAGGACCCATCTAATTACAATTACATGGCGAATTTTTAATGTTGCCCTTAATTGATTAACTTTTTGCCAGACTTTGATATATTTCAACACCCCTGCAATGCCTGATTTATTTTGATACTACAATAACGACTTTGTAATTTATCACATTCTATTGCCATAAGATACTTTTTTATAGGAATAAACTATTTTAATCAAGTTATTTTACATCACTTTACCGCATGGAGAAATTAAAATAAGACTATTTTAAATAGGTCCTGGTTGATATTATAAATCATCTCAGTATTTTTCAGAAGCAAAACATCAGGCTAAATCAGGAAATATTTATATGTTCATGGTTCAGGAAATCTAGAAACTCACCCATTTTATCATACATTGGTAGATATGGATAAATAAACCTAATCACAAGCCTTTATTGAATTAATCATAAGATAATATTGTAAGTTGATTTATCACTATATAAGAAGAACCACGATTATTTTTTAAGTATAAATTACCATACATTGTTATTACATATGCACAAAGCCGAAACATGGTTATGAAGCGCCCCCCCCCCTTGAAATCTAATTTATTTTTTAAAGTTAACTAATACTATTATAATTGTAATGTATTAAATACTATGTTACTGTTTCTAAAAAAAAGCTATGATAGAAAGACGCTACGTTGCGTCCGTGATCGTAGAGATCATTGAAAATGCGACAAAAAGTCCTAAAAGAATACAGAGTGGCCGCATGGTTTATATGTCCAATCGGTCTGCTTTTTAGATCGCTGATATGACGAATGAATCTACATACAGAACGATTACAAACTCATTATGAAATGAAGAATACCAATCGGGTAGGTTGTTTACATTTTATAATAGGTCGAAAATATTGCTATTTTTATTTTTTTGTATCGGCCCAATGTTTGAACGATAACGAAGAAAAGAGGGATTATACAACTTAGTATATATTATAAAAACGGACAGAGCCAATTAGTATAAAGTAGAATGGTCAATTAAAATAAAAACCATGTATAACTCTCGACCGGGTCGGTATTTTCAGTTGCGCCCGTGGCGGGCGCCTGCTTTGCCACGCCCTTGTTACGGCTAGGGAATCCAATCCCGAGCCAAAATTTCAATCCCGGGATTTCGGGATTTCATTATACAATCCCGGGACCAGTCCCGGGATCCCGGGATTGGGATTTTCAATATTTTAAGAAATGACCTTGATGAATTTGATCAAAAATTACTAATAAGTCCATTTGTTCAATATAAAAAAATCACTTGAAGGCCAAAGAATTTTATTTATTTAAGAAAAGATAAAAATACAATTCAAAAATAGATAAATAAAACACTAAAAAATTCAAATATTATTTTGAAAATATGCCCGAAGTAACATTAACATTAGTGTTTCGTCATTTAGTCTGGATTTGATTTTGGAAGTCGGACAACTTGCTGCTGAAAATGCACGCTCAGCTTCCACACTCGTTGAAGGTATCGTCATCAGATATTTAAATGCTAGTTTGAGTTGATGATCGCGTGAGCCTTCATTTTCGTATAACACCATCAATGTGACTGATAAAATTATTTTCTGCTGATACACGGACTAAAAATCGCAAAATTCCCGATTTCCCAATTTCCCGACAAATTATTTATTTCCGTCGCTGCAGATAAATATTTATATACTATAATACTTTGATGTGATTTGTAATTATATTACGGAGGAATATAAAAATTCTGATCCCCGTATCTATTATATTTCATATCGATATTACCATTATTTGTCGAGGTGTAGTAAATACATTACCGGTAGGGAAAGGTTACTATAACAATTTGAAAAAGAAGAAAAAGAAGTACGCTATATATGTATACATAGATTAGACAATCACTGCTTCTATGCGTCGCCTAAGTTCGCCAATTAGTAATTACGCCACTGTTTCCAAGCGTCTAGATTTCGTCGGGGATGTCTCGATTTAGTAGCCTTCATCATGTTGGTGAGGTGTACGATTTCTGTTAGATAAAAATTGCAATCCCGGGATTTTCGGGATTACGTTTTCTAATCCCGGGATTCTTAAGTACCTAAAACTGTCCGGGATCCCGGGATCCCGGGATCCGGGATCCCGGGATTGGATTCCCTAGTTACGGCCCTGCATATACAGGTTGTTTTGCGTATGGATCGACAATTTATTTTTAAGGATAAAGAGGGTTATTTGCTACGTTTCATATTTAAGCCCTATGTCCTAAGTATCAGGGTTGTCAAAATATTTTGAAACATTTCAATATTTTGAAAAAACACCCAAAATTTCACCTTAAATCATCATAACTTTTAAAAATAACATGAAATAACTGTTTTTGAATTTTGAAATGAATTTTTGATCTAAATAAATCATTATCATACTGTGAAATATCAACTTCTAGATTCTTTAAACAAATATTTTGAACTTAGTTTAGTTTTAAAAAGTTTTCTAAATTATATACTTTCCAACAATATGCTACATGTTATACAAATCATTCAATAAGTTGTTAAACTTGAAGAGTTACCAATTTACCAGGGTCACGGGTAAGAAAATATTTTTTATGTTTAAGACGTTTTTATTAAATTTATTTACAAAATTTATCCAAATTCGCCACCTCTGCTTAGTATGCACATACTACACCCTTTTTATTACAACTATAGTTGTCTGAAGTAGCATTTCCTCTTTCATTTTTGTAAAAGCGGAGCTTATTCCTTCTTCCGACCTGACACCACTGGATTTCTTTGTCTGGGGACGTATCCTATTCCGTGACTCGCACGTCTTCCAGATCTGACACCACTGGATTATTTTGCCTGGGGATGTGCCCTATTCCGTAGGTCGCATTGTCTTCAGATTCGATATCACATGATTTCTTTGTCCAGGGATGTGCAAAAGTATGAATTTACACGACAGAGGTGTCCACCAAGGAAAATTTTATATTTTATATTAATATTTTTTTAAAATTAATTTTATATAGAAATAAATAAAAAATCAGTCTGATTAATTTCTAGCGTAACGGTGTTAGTATATTTAGGTAAATAAAAGTTAGTAATTTCTTGCATACATCACTAAGTATATAAATAAATGTTTTCATGGTTAAGCCGGGTTTATATTTCGGAACAATATTTTTTTCCCTGTTTAATTTATTTATTATTAATTTATTATTGTATGTCGTCTAAAATGTTATCATGTTGTTAAAAAGTGAAAGAAATTACAGTAGTTCATTGTATTATTCATAATAATTCTTTAAGGATTCAATGGAAATTTGATTCAATAAGTAATGTTATTCTTTTCAAAAATTGAGATCTTTCTTGATTTAGGTGAATCCTTCATGTTCTTTTGTGGTCCTAATTTAATTAATTGAATTAAGTTCTGTCATCTGTTTGAATCAAAACGCATTAAGCAATGAATTTTAGGTATTTTTTTTAGATAAACACAATCCATTCTAAGGCGATCGGAGACTTTGGTGAAGTTTTACGTCATAAATTTTGCTTAAAACCCAATTATACAAAGAGATAATGAGATGATTTTTTATCTTTGAACATGAAAAGAACACTACAAAGTAGATGCGTCTATAAACTTTAAAGTTGCAGCCGAGGAAGAAAGTATAAGCGAGAAAATTCTCGCTCAAGCATCAAGTTGTACAGCAATTTGTGGCCACAATAAAGTTCAACAGACCGATAAATTTTCAATACACTGGGAAAGGATTTGTGGAGGACTAAAGTGGCTCTAAGTGTGGATTACCCGCTGCAGAAGCTGGGATTAAAGCCTTTATCTGGTGCAACTGTACCCCGAAAATAATTGAGATAAAACTAATAACACGAGGGAGGAATCTCATGCATAGTATAATCATTAAGCTGTAAACTTCAATCCAAGCCATATCGTAATAGATTTACATAATTAATATATCAGATCGATCCGTTAATAAATTACACGTACGTTTTAAAGCTAAACGAAGCCATGTCTAAACAATTAAAAATATATTATTTGGATTTAATCAGCGTGTATGCGATGCTTCGCTGCGAGGGTGTTTTGTGCGAAATAAAAACTTTTCTAATAACGAAAACAGAACATTCATTAAAATCCGCCTCAAGACAGAGCGGTGAACTTATTAGAGGATGAAACAAAGATAATTTTGGAATTCGGCTTTAATATAATTTTTGAAGAACAAAATCAAATTTTAATCAAGGAAATAAGCTTCTGTGGGCCGAATGCAATTTTTATAAAGTTAGCGGTGTTTTTAACAATTTATGATTCTGAGAATTTCGTTACAGATTTATGGGGATAAAATTATCGCCTTTGTGGCTAGAAAATATTCCTTGATAAATAAACAACTTTATTTAATTTATAAAAGCGGATTTGTTGAGGAAGATTTTCCATTTTTGCCATATTTTCATGAAACGATGGACCAAAATAGGGCAGATATTTTCTCACACAAATATTTGAACTATCTTTAAGCTGCTATTGATTAAAACAAAAATATTTTAACGCAACGGAGATTGATAATTTAAGAAATTGCCGTTTTTATCAATATTTTCGCCAGCCGTAAATAAATATTTTTTATCATCAAAAAGGAGTTCCAAATGTTGCAATAATTTTTTTTTAAATGATGACTATAACAATAATGTACATACGTACGTAGCCATACAGTCGCGTTCGTCATTACTTGAGGTGTTTACTATTAAAATGCGAAAAAAACTTGACATTTAAAAAAATCAAGAAACATCAAGAAATTTAATTGTAAATCGCCTAAATCAGTGTTAATATTTCCACAGATGTTTCTGATACTTTACACCATTTTTATGTGATGAAATTTCTGTATTATTTTGTTCAATTTGATAATTGATCTAATGCACTTTGATGGGATTTGTTGGAAATTTCATGCTGTGGTTTTGGATGCAAGCCTATAAAAGCTCATATCAGTTCCATTTTGTGGTCGACTAGGTATTAATATAATATCGCATAACGTCAAAGAATGTTTGCCAAATTATTGCCAAAAAAATGAGTTAAAACCGTTCTCAAAAAAAAAAAAAATAGAGTTATAAAACTCGATTGCCAAACGTAAATTTGGGAATAATAAATTTGGTAGGAAAACCTACCCGATAGTTAGTCAAGTTTCGCGTTTCAAGGCGTCTCTTTCATTTTACTCAAAATCTCTCCTCCATGAGAATTATTCTACCAACTTTCGGATATTTAGATTATTCAGGGAGCGTAATCCGAATACTTTATCCGTCCCAAGGTATAAGGATAAACGGAGGATGGCTCAGGGATTGATTTCATATCCAACTTGTGAGTTTTAAATTGGCCCAAACAACTATGGACGCAGCTTTTCTAGATTATTCTATAAAGTTTTAATTGAATCGTGGGGATTATACCATTTTCACTCAGGAACATTTCAAGTGGCCTTATTAAATAACCACATGATTAAATATAAGTTCGGTGTGAATGTAATTCCCAAGAGCTATAAGTAAGGGGCCTTCGAATGTTCGTCACGTTAAAATATTCATATCTTAAATATTAAACATGATCTGGGATTTGAGTATAAAGCTAAAATTATGTGCCTCGGAAGAAAGTCTTCGTTTGACCTTTTGTAATAGAATACTTGGCGTATTTGGAAAGTTTTTTAGCGTTGGATGTGGAAAAGCCTCAATTAAGGTAGTTATAAGGATTTGAGATTTCATTTTATGGCGCCTTTAAAGATAAAATTTTATTTCAGACATAAACAGCCTTAACAGCCGTCATATATCATCTTAAGCTGAATCTATGGTACAATTTAATTATTTGTATGTTCTGTTCACAAAATATCAAACTTAATATATAATAAACTTGCACTTTATACATTTTAAATATTTAGGTATTCAGACTGAAATTTTGATTTTGAAATGATATTTTTTGAATGAGTGCTTTCTAAGCGCGCTTCAACTTTTTAAGACTAATGTCATTGCTAGACTTAAATTGGTAAAATAAGTAATTTTAATACTTAAAATATTTGATTTACATACATGTACATATATATATATATATATTCGTATTTCTTCTTCTTTCTGTACCGTTTCAGGTTCCCCCGAGGTTGGCGATTATTCTGGCGAATACCTCTCCGTCCTGTGCTTCCCGGAATAGTTCATCCATTCTCCTTATTCTAGTCTTCTCTCTAATGTTATACAGCTACCTTATCGGCTTCCTATCAACTCCCCGTCTTCCCTCTACCTTGTCCTCCAGTATCAATCGGAGAAGACGATATTTATTTCCACGCAACACGTCCTAAGTATGTCAGATTTGAAAAATAAACTAAAATCAGAATGACCTCCAATAATCGATGATGATGGCATTAAATTCTCTGGTAGAATCTGATTCTCGAAAAGCAACAATAGAATTATCGCTAGACATCGGCTGTCTCTGGTCGACAGTAAAAGAACATTTGAAAAGACTCGGAAAAAAACATAGAAGTTGTCATCAACGGTCTTGGAACAACGGATAACCATTTGTTCATCGCTATTGTCCAGATATGAAACCGATCCATTTTTAAAAAGGATCGTTACTGGAAATGAGAAGGAAAAAACAGTGGCTTTCTTCAAATCAAGTATCTGTTTCTATCCCTCGACCGTCATTATTCTTGAAAAAGGTCCTCCTTTGTGTTTGGTGGGATTTTTTGACGTAATTTACTACGAATTATTAAAACCTGGTCAAACTGTCACGGAAGAGCTATATTGTGCACAATTAGATAGATTAAAAGCGGAAATACTCAAAAAGCGATCAGTGCTAGTTAACAACCAAATAAGAATATTACAGCATGATAATGCAAGACCACATGCAGCAAGGATTATGCAGAACAAAATAAGGGAGCTGGATTTGGAATTTCTGCAACATCCACCATATTCTCCTGACATGCAGACTATCATTTTTTCCAGTCATTAGAACATTCTTCATCTCTTCTGTGGAACAAGTGAAAAATCATTTGGATTCTTATTTTAGTGGAAAACCGGCCGAATTTTACGAAAGAGGCATTAAAAAGCTACCTGATCTGTGAAAGAAGATTATAAATAACAATGGAAATTATTTAATAGAGTAATATTGTATAATTTTTATAAAAATAATTTTTTCCTCCAAATAACAAAAAAATGACATTTCTTTCCGCTTTACCTAAAATTACGTTATAGATTTCTATAAATCATCTAATTATTCTTAAGTTTCCTTCGTTCTTCCATGAGAATAAGAATATGGTCTATCATTCAATTTTTCTTTTCAGTAGTTCCTTTGGTCTTTAAATTATCAGTACAGATATCTGTGAAAGCTGCCTTCAGATTATCCCATTGTATCTGAACAGTTTTATCTGCGTCTACATGCAGTTCCCGTAATTTGGAGTTTAGCTTTTATGTTATTTTATCTTTTACGGTTATAGATCCCAGTTTTGCTACTTCAATTCTCTTGCTAAATTATGAATGGGGTTGCATCATAATCATGCATGAAAATGAATTATTAAGCTCCAAAAGCTTCAAAAAACCTTTTTCAGTAATCGTTATGGATTTTGGTCCACTCCTAGGAAACTCCCTATCGAGATGATTGTAAGTGCACTTTTTACATGCTCACCAAGCTTTTTAAATATTGGGTTTATATTCAAAAATAAAACTCAGAGGTCATACTATTTTTAATATCGAGTGCATGAGGAGGTGATGTTTGATACCTTAGCCTTTAAATGAATTGTATTAAAATAATGATGATGTTGAACAAGTGTTGCTTAATTTTTGAAAGTATAACTCTTAATCAAAAAAATTGATTAATGTCGCATAACGTTGTATGAAGCAGTTGGTTATATTGTTATATTTATTTGAAGTTTTAAAAAATTAACATAATATTTCAATTAAAAGGTTGTCCCATTCTGATAAAATTAATAAAGCCAGATATTGCAGATTCGCTTTTTATAATTAATACTCAAGTCCTGATATTGGAATATTAAAATTTCCTTCAAAGCTCCAGATGGAAGCTCGGCGTGATTATACTGCAGAAAATTTGCTTTTTTCAAGCTCTCCTAATTGACAGAAATTTAATCCACTATAAATTTTGCTTTGAGGCGATTCTCCTCCAAAGATAGTTCAAAAAATGATCAATTAAAATATAATTGTTAGCCAACATCACAATATTTTTCCCAGGAATTATCATTGAAGTCGTCCACTTCAGTAAAATATGAAATTCGCAAATAATCCCGCTACATCCCCAAAATTTGCGTTTAATATTTTTCCCTGTGACGTGCAAGATTATAGCGAGATGATGGAAAATCCTGTTTTCTCCAAAATTACCGGGGAAAAAGTTTACTTCGCACTACTCACATATCGATCAATCATACGAAAAAGTTATATGAATTCATAATGGAAAATTGGAGTTTTCCTCCGGCGAGCTTACATCACTCTTCCCGCGCTATATCTTTTATCGAGTAACTTTTTTCACGATAAAAATTCTGACACAAACATCTGTTCCGTATCAATTTGTGCCAGCTCTCTATGGACAAAAAATACGGAATTCTGCAGAAAGTTGTTTCAATGTCCTCTTGACACCAATAGCGATAATCGCCAGTTACACTTTTGAAAGTGATCCGTATATAGGTCGTTGGAAAAATAAATACTCGCAGAACATGCTTACCAATTGCTTAAGTTTTCTAGTTTCTCCCCAACATAAATTGCTATAAATTCAAGCATCCCATGAGATAAGTACTGTAGATTGTACTCCATTACTTCTTGGTTTATCGTATCCACAAATTTATTGTTATGTTATAATGAACGTGGTTCTGTCAATAATACATATTTGATCAATAGATTTCTAGCCACTTTATCTCTCATTCCAGCACACAGCTTGAATCAAGTTCATTTTGATATAAATATTCAGAACAGATGAAAATTTACGATGTAAGAATTTAACACAATATTGAAAAAGTTCACGAATACAAAAGTATGATTTTTCCTAAATAATCAGACTAATAATCAGATTTAACGCAATCAGATTTTAATCGTAAAAACCATCGAATAATATATGAAATTATCATCATACGTCTTGAGGCTTAAAGTTTTACTGTTAATATATCAAGTTAGATTAAACTATATATAATATATAATGTCACTTGCGTTGTATTAATCTGATACTTATAGCGATTGTGAAGAAACTAACTCCTAAGATAGGATTGTAGGAAAATTGTTAAATTGAATTTCATAAAACTTGCCCACATATGATTAAGATAATGGAGTCTTATTATTAAATTTGAATTCTGATTGTAGAGAAAAATTCGCACTGCTAACAGAGTTAGAATCGATTTTCAATCAATAGTCTCGATACAAATAAGACACTCACTCAAAGACTATCTTTTATATGACAACAATTAATAATAAATATGGTTTAGAAGCATTTTTATAGATTTTATCATCGTTTGAAATTGTTAATACATGACAAAATATTTAAATTCTTTTAGAGGGATGATAATAGAAAACAAATGAATAAGATGCACATTTATATAGCGAACAGACAGACACACATGGTTAATGTTGAATATATTCAAGTGCTCTTTATATTAATTATTTGATGTGAAATTCAAGATATTTTCATAAATTATACTTGGTTTTGCGATTATTTTGTTTCTTTTTGGTATTTGGGTTTATTCCATGAAGATCTAAGGTGAAATTGTTGGAAGACGTATTTCTGGTTTTGCACCCAGTGTTCGATTTTTTATAGTCTGTGAATTGTGTCGTATACCTTTATATAAAATTTATATAACCCACTGTATCAGAAAAATTTGAAAGAATGACTATTACCATTTTTTTTTAATTTCACACATTAAGTTCGGGAGCATATTAATATGTAATGCTTTGAAAGTCGCAATTCTTTAATCAAGTTCCCACGTTACAGATTTAGCCATGTGTACTGAAAACTTGTATCAAAAGTAAACGAGGCTTATTAAAAAATAATTAACATAAGCTACTCGTAGACAAAAAAGTAGTTTTATAGATTTTAATGAAATGCTGTATTGTAAATCAATTAAACATTCGTGAGCTACGAATTATTAAGCATACAAGAGTGCAAAAACTCTGCAAGTAATTTAAATTAGTATAAGTACTTTTATATAAATGTGCATCGTAGATTACCGATATCAGAGAGCAAACAAACTTGAAGTACTCCCGCATGTGATGTGTTAATATTTAAGCAATATTTAGGCCGTTACAGAATAAAATTCATAATTTTGGCAAGATCGTTTATCTGTGCAAAATATATTCATCCAGAAATAATAGAGAAGATGAAGAAAGTTCTAATGAATTGAATAGAAAACTATAATGGCAAGAGTATATATTATATTTGGATAGAAATATTAAAAAAACAAACATCGCTAAGAATTTAAGAGTATCTAAAGTGTAACAAACACTTGTCGTCTGATGAAGGAGAGTTCGAAAATTTTAAGAAGCGATTCTCACTACATAATATAAAGTCTGATGAGAAATTGTCTTCTTTATATTATAATAGTTTGGGATTCAATAGATGGAACTATGAAAGTATTTTTGATAAATATGTGTTTGCATACAAGAAATATCCCGAAAGTAAGTGTACTAAATGTTTTTAAAATAAGTGTATTTGAAAATAAAAAACACGGGATATTGCTGATACACTTAGTAACTATTTTTCAATATAATCGCCATCTCGTTCAATGTATCTGGCGAACCGTGGCACAAGTTTCATTATGCCAGTTCTTTTCCCCACTTCAGAATCTCTTTCTGCACCTGCTCATCGGTTGAAAATGTAATTATACCCATGTGTTCTTTCATGGAGGGGAAAATATTATAATCTGAAGATGCCGAGTTATATTCAAAACATTCCAACCAAATATATCCAAGAGGGCCTTGGTGGCTAAGGCACACTCCTGTCGTCAGCATCTTCCTGAGGTAGAAATGCGACCAAAATTATGCCTTTTCCGTCCTAAAACACTGAGATCATGATTTTTTTTGCCCAAAATTGTGGTTTTGATTTTATTGGTAGATGGGGAATTGGCGTGAAACCACTGAGATGACTGCCTTTTTGACTCAGACATGTAATGAGCCACCCACTTTTTATCTCTGGTTACAATAGATCTCAGAAAATTCTCACCTTCCAATTTAAGTCCTGCAAGAAAGTCGCGGGCGTCATTGACCCGCTGACACTTGGCAGATCTTTCCTGCAACTGGATACTTCAACTTGAATTTACGTACGACCGTATTCCTGCTGTGTTCGCTTTGTCAGGAGATTTACCTCTACCACTCAGTATGGCCAACCATTAAAAACAAAAAATCACAGCTCGTTATTGTCACAGTACACTTAGTTTCGGAATATGCCCGTATTTTCAGTATCGTTTTACTGAGGAAATACATATAGATTATTCTACATTTTTTGGAACGTACACTGTATTTTTGTATGTATATTGAACTTCATTCAATATGAATTTACAATACATGCTATTTGCGTATCGTACGAGAGCCAAGTAGATACGATATAATATACGAAGATTTATCAAAATTTCAATACGATTTCATGATTTGACAAATCCACAACGCAAATGCAACATTTCGATGCTGATTTAGTATTTTAAATCCTATGATGAATTGCATGCAAATGACATGTGGCTCGCTTTTGTGGGGGACATATCGCGAGATTAACCTGTCGTAATATGCCATACTTGAAAGATTAATGCATGTCAACAGACTGAAACCGCAAATATCGCATTTCAATGCACATTATCCTATAAAAATGACATTCTGCATTGTGATACGACTCCCCCCTTTTGCTTTTAATATGAATGCGAGCATAAATTTATGATTTTTTAAATTTTAAAATAAAACTTTGTACATTCATGGCGTATTAAAAGACTAAAACAATGGAGAATAGTTTTACAAAAGCTTTAAATTAAATCTTGGTATTCTGAATAGTAACCATACTTAATGCAGTCACGCTAGAAACTTCGAGCTTTTAGTTTAAAACTTAAATTAGCGAGCGTTATATTTATATCAGCGAATTTGTATAATGCAAATAAGAGTAGTTATTGTAGTAATGCCATAATTTATGAAAATCATTTTGCAATCCAATCGCAAATTCACATCGCCAGGCATTGACGCGCGAACAAATTAAGCCGAAAATGTACGCCAAATATATTTTCGATAGTCATTCATCATTTATATATTTGTGATATCATTCCGCAACATTAAGCCCAAAAAAATGTCAAATTGTTTCCTCATATCATTTTGCAAAATAACAAATAAACGTCTAAAAACACGTAAATATGGCTTTTGGAACAAGCCCCATGGCGATTGTATCCGGCTTATATCACATTTTGATACATAGAATATATCTAGGAATTAGTTATGTACCAGCAGAAACCATAAATTCACATTTTGAGTCATTTTCAGTACATGTATTGTATTAAAGGTAGAAATAAACATGTTCTTGAAAGAAAGTATTATTTAGTATCATATAATTGTGTGTGAACCTGGATTTATTCTGTACTTATGGAAAGCCTTTAGATCTAAGCAAATTAAGTGATATATTTTATATGATGTCAAATGAAACTTTCTTGGAATTTTGAGATGCAATGTTTTCTATCAGATTTTCATAAAGATTATTTTTAAATTTTCACATTGTATTTATCATGAAATTGCTTATAGCATGAAAGTTTTTATTTTTCATATCAGCTTCACATCTTAAATAAAAATTGGCTCAAAATTTTGTATGGTCATCAGTAAAATGGTCAAGAATATACAAATGACATAATTGAAGTGGTTAAGCATATACAGTAGAATCTCTTTTATTTGGATTGTGTTATTATAATGGTGTGTGCAAATGCAGCAGGCAAACACAGACTGCTATTGCTTGTCATTGGAAAATCAAAGAACCCCAGATGTTTTAAAATATTAAAAGTCTTCCGATTGAATATAATTTCCAGATGAATGGTGAAGTTTTTAAATGATGGTATGGAAAATAATTCATACCAGAAGTGAAAAAATATAAAAAAATTAATATTACTGAACAATTCACCTTTCCACCCATCTATAGAAAGTTTAAACAAGATCGATGAAATGTTTATGGTAAAATTTATTTTACCAAATGGCACGTCGGTACTACAACTAATAGATCAGGGTGTAATTGAAACATTCAAATGTTTATATAGAAATCAAATGTTTCGATTGTTATTTCTAGCAGACTTTTTTGGAAATTGCGATGCAAACGATCCTGGATTCCAAATTTTGAATGATGAGGAAACATTTAAAGAAATGTCTGTCTCAGAAGAACAAGATTGAGAAGAAGAAAAGATTTGCAAAGGGAGAGATAGTGGTCCTCCATATTCTGAAGCGTTCAGTGTTGAGACATTACCAAAAAATGGTTTTAGTACCAAGAAGAGTGTTATTCAGGACAACTTATTTATCTTAAGAGTATTTGCGACTTGGCAGTTTTTAAAAGAAGAGCTAGCTTAAAGCCAAACTTGATAATTGATTTTTTTAAATAAAAAAATATTTATTATATGTATATGTAAATCTAGAAAAATAAAAATTATTCATACATTCCCTGTTAATTATGGCGATTTTCAATTATCTGGATTTTTACTATCTGGACTACCCCAATAAATCCGGTTAATCGAGGTTCTACTGTAATTATTTTACAAATCCAATGATATCCCATCAGTAAAATATAAATTTATTTTTATGCTAATATTTATTGCAAATTGTCATCACTTGCAATGAGTTTGAAAATAATTGATTAGAAAAAATTCAGGTAGTGACGAAAAGGCGCTCATCTTATTTGAGACCTTTATTTGACTCAGAGAGGGATCCGCTACGAGACGACAGAGCAGCTGGCGGGAAGAATACATTTTTCCGCTGTCAAGGCTATTCATTCATGCGTATTTGTATTCTAGTCCACACGCACGCGTAAAGTGCACCAGCGACGATTTAAGATAGCTTTCTGTGTTACATAGTTACAAAAAGGGGAAAATGAGTAAAATAAGCTACATAGTCAGTCTTGATATTTTATAGCCAAATCCAATTTGTTTTCCATATTGACTTTAAGCAGTTTTTAGCGGTACAAATATATATTTTTTTGCGTTGATTTTTGGATTATTCATAAAGTGTATATACTTTTTAGTACGTTATTGAATTTCAACAAAAATCTTATTTTATTTAAAAATATATGTGCTCTCCTCTATCCCAATGTGGATCCGTCTGCACGATGTTTTT
Source organism: Stenopsyche tienmushanensis (assembly GCA_008973525.1). Taxonomy (NCBI): domain Eukaryota; kingdom Metazoa; phylum Arthropoda; class Insecta; order Trichoptera; family Stenopsychidae; genus Stenopsyche; species Stenopsyche tienmushanensis. The sequence continues at coordinate 417,661 of WACJ01000095.1, forward strand.
AATATTCTACTTTCATTCAATTCCCAGCGAGGTGATCGTAAATATTTTAGAGTCTCGTGCCATTTCAGATCTAATCTGACTTCACTCGTTAGCAGAAGACGAAGATGTCTTCTGATGGGATCTTTATATAAAACGTAGGAAAAAAATAGCAAAAATTACATTTGGGACGCTTTGCCCCTCAAAATGAAAAAATAAAATCGGGATCTATACGCAGATGGCACGAAGAAAATATCTAAAAGGAGTTTGAATTTAATAAAATGAAAAGTAATAATTTTTAACGAATAAAGTCCTGTCCTACCCTTCCGCTGTCGCAGGAAATTACGCAATTCTGGCTTTCATTATACATTTTCCTCCTTAATTATTTTCAAAATAATATTAATTGGCAAAATTAAGATTTTTCCTCACAATGATCTTGCTTTTTCGCAAAGAACTAAGATTTATTCCGGGAAATATAATCGAATTACTTCGGAATTTATTTATCTCATAAAGCCACACCGTATTTTCAGTTCATTGGCTTTTGATCACTGGTGAATTCAAAAGCTCAATATCAGTGTCATCGTATCAATTAAGAGAATTATGCAGATTGGAAATTGTATTCATGAACTGATTGCAATGATGTTACGGCATATCACAAAAGGGTGACCATAAACGACGCAAGGAATAAATGAAAATTTATTATAATTATATTCTTAATAAGTCACATTTTTTCAATTTTATATGTAACGGACCTCATATAGCACGATTGTATGGTCCCGCAAAAACGTAATACAAATCAGTGTTATTATTTTTCGAGATCTGTTATGAGTTTCCATCATCAGAGAATTCTGGAATATTTCTGGTTTTAGCCTTAAAAAATCGATAATAAGGGATAGTCTGCTTTTAGCGTCTAAATCTTTACGTATTTCATTATAAGGATTCTAAAATCTGTTGTAATTCTCTCTTGGATTTTAAAGAATTTCTATTTAAAAATTGTGCTAGATTCATTTAATATTTCGACTAATTCGTCTTCGTCAACGTACGATCCTCCAATATTTCTTGGATGATATGAATATCAATGTCATTAAAACCTTCTCCCCCAATATCATGAAAAATGTGTATTGTCCTTTAGTATTCATCATCTATTGATGGTAAAACATTTTCAGTTGTTCAGATGTTTAGATATTTTTAATCCTGCCGCGTCCTTCCAATGGAGATGGAATAGTCTAGGGATAAGGTTTTTGATCATTTTGCATAAGTGTGAGATATTTTAGATCACGATCTCGGTAAAAAAGGAGCATCCTTGATATCATTACCATCATAAGTCTAATCTCAATTGAGAAGGGTACGACCAGATGATGTATCGTAGGGATTCCCGTTAGTGCTCATATTAGCTCAACTCTGATACCATGTAATAGAGATAAGTTTCTATATGAGAAATACCTGCACAAATCTCTCCCTAAGAAGCCTTTGAAGTTAGTAGCCTGCCGTTTATCCAATTTCACACAAGCCTGGAATCAGTGGTTCCATACAATGGCTTCACAGGGGTGTAGCTTTGGACTGGACAAGCCCCAGGAATCCATGGTTGCAATGTTGAATGAGCTATTCGCCGATATTATTTTCACGTGTCTCCTCTTTACATAATTTACCACAAGAGATTCGACTATTGGCTATACAATCGTGGAACAAAAGCCTCCCTAAAGGCTTTTATGGGTGAGCATCGTTGATTGTAAAATCTACCTTAAATGTATATAAACAGACAGACATACATCTAGTCGTGTTTTTTGATTTATGATGAGAATTTATTATTTTTTGAATTTTCAGTAAGAATCATTATGTAACCAGATCTACTACTTAAAGTCTCAAGGAAAATATTACAATTGAATAAAATAGATACTCCTACAGTGTGAGCATCATCCAACTTGTAAATATTAAAAGCAACCAAATTTCTTCATATACATTATAATCATCTATGAATCAGTCATTAGAAAATTTATTTTTGGATGTGTCCACAGCAGAAAAAATGTAACTAAATTTATTACAAGAACACAGATTTCAATCCTTATAAAGCTCTAAAGGACTTATAGGGTTGGTCAAGGATGCTTACGCAAGATTATGAGATATAATCCATCCGATTTATGTAGATAAATACATTCCTAATGGATGGAGAGGCTCTTGGAAGACGCCTCTTGAAAATCTGAATGACCTTGTTAGGTCGAATGTATAAAATTATGCGTTCTTTCATTTCGCATCATCCGTTTTAAGGATCAAAAGTTCTAACCAAAATTTGTCATCATCTTCAGACGGCATCAATTAAATTTTTGAACCGATAAATTGCAGATAATTGAGGCTCTTAAGCTCAGTTATAAAAGCACGAACCCCGCAGGGATATAAAATATTAATTAAGGACAAGTTTTACGATCGGCAGATAGTTGGTCCCGACTTCGATGAGAGAGAGTCCCGAAAAGCCCCGATTGAAAGGAGTAAATAAAGACGAACATTTCCGAGTTTTGCATATCCTTAAGCATTTATGAGCCCCGACGAAATTGAATCACGTTTTTGTGTACGAATTCCATTAAACTTACTTAGAGATTCGGAGAAAAATCTTTTCAACGTGTACTCAGTAGACGTCCCTCTCGATAAAAGTTTTAAACAACCTGAAAGAGGCTGAATACCGTATCGTTATGGGCTCACTAGACGAGATGCGCGGAGAGGCGTAATGATTTCGTCTACTATAATCGAAAACGATGATTAACACTTTTAAAAATGGCACAACGTACATTCATATCACACCGTGCTCAAGATATAACAATCCTGAGAGAAAGCTCTTGACAACAATAAGCTTACAATGAAAGAAGAAAGCTTTTTGAGCTTTTACCGTAGTGGAAATTTTGTATGGAAAAATAGGCCTTATTTATGTGATTCTATTTTTGAGCCTTTAAAGAAGTTTCTTCTTGACGGTAATTGTTGACAACTTCAACCCTCCTCCAAAAGGAGCTAAAACGAATTGACAAGTATTTACTATCCTTATTTGAACCGTTTGTTAAATACATTTTTCGCTCTTTGAACGACATTCATTTTTATTTCAAGCCCTCTTTGATACATATTTTAAATATGTTTCATCATTCCAAATTATATTTTAAAAATATTGTCTTATTAAATATAAACAATAAGGATTGATTTTACACAAATATAAAAAAAATGTGAACTTGGCGATTAAAGCTTTAAATATTTGAATAAGCAATTTTTAATAAGAGCTACCGATTCAGTATTGCCATCTTATGTAAAAACGAATAGTATTTCATTTATAATACAAAATTTTCAGTTTCAAAATGTTAATATCATTAGAAATACTTATGATTCTTTCTGATATATTTTAATACTGATATGCCAATTGATGTATAATAAGATTCTTGTTTGGATGGGTCAAATTGGGTTTTATTGAAGCTATAAAAGACATATTTTTTCAGTACTGTGTTATTTCTTGTTCTTAGAAAAACAGCATTTAAAAAAATATTTTATTAATATGATTCAAATTAATTTGGAAAATGGTTCTAACATACAGGTCGTTTTGCATATGGCTTTTGCAAATTTTGGGTATTTTTTCAAAATATTAATTAATTAATTAATTCGTATTGTTCATTGAATAATGTATTATCAATTGTTTAATTTATAAGGGTTTCCATGGATATACAAACGAAAAACAGGCGACATATTAAGTTTATTATTAATATAGTTTAGTTAAATTACGACAACTATTTTTTTAAAATTTCTTAAGGGACTTTTGTACCTTGTTGGTTAAAAAAAAAACTTTTTTTTTCGTGTATCGGAAAGAACCAATGTTCAAAAATACTTTTAGTAAATTTCAAGTCGATATAAATTAAATTCGCAAAGTTATAGGCCTACGAATAAGAGGAAGTTTAAATGCGTTTTTCTCAAAACTATTTCTTCCAAGCTCATGGAAGTGCTCCCACATGTCCTAGATAAGAATTCTTTATGAAATTTGGCAGGCATATGTATAATAAACGTCTTCATCGTATAGACTACAATTATCTTAAAATATTTAAAAATGTTTATTTAATAAACAAAAATCTACAAAAAATGTTGATAAAAACACAAACTTTTTTTCGATTGCTCACTGTTTTTATATTTTTCAATATTTCTTTTTAATTTTAATCTAATCTATACGCAATATTATACAAAGTAAAAATATGTTTATTTTTTTTGCTAAAAATTAATGGTTTAGGATTTAGGACTTCCATAATGAAGAATGTCATCGCTCGCGCACCGATATTCGTAGCTCTCCCCCACTCTCATTAAAACACTTTGTCAAACTTTAACAAATATTTTTAAATTTAATGAAAATCGCCTAATCAACACACTAAATACCAAAATTCTATATTTAATATTTTTCGTATAAAAAAATGTTAAAAATCGATCACTTTTAGATCCAACAAGTTAGAAACGTTCCTTAAGTGACTTTTATTCTTAGATCCAAATTTGTTAAAAATTTGTTTGTATTTAACATGTTTATTAATTTTTAACTTCAAATGATATTAATATAGAGTGTATGACGAGGTGATTGTATGCCTATTTATAACATAACAAATATACTATTGATAAACTGTTAAAAAATATATATTTCTGAAAATTGTATCAGTGTCTACCTTAAAATTATACTTCATTGGTAATGTATGCTTCGTTTCAGTTTGTTAAACTAGATTCTCCGTCAAAATTTACATAATCTTCTTATCTCGACCACTCCACGTTGGTTAGTTAGACGAAGACATGACTAATTACCTCAAATATTACAGATCTTCCAGTTATTAATATGCAGTATTAATTAAAGCATTAATCTTGTTACCGGTATTACTTAAATTTGTAATCGAGCAGCTTTTACCGAGATCGATTTATTATGAGCTAAATTACACGTTTGAGAGCCTCGGGAAATGTGCACATTTTGTGTGCGATGATTTATTAAAAAAATATTATTTAATTAAGCTTTTAAGCTCTTGGAGGAGACTTTGAGAAGCTCTCCTGTGACCGTACTTATATGGCATACGTCATCGTTTGCCTTAATTCTCTAAAATAAGAGCTTATAAATCTCACAGGCTATCTTTCAAAGCTCCTGTCCGAGTGAATCATTTATGAGGTACCTTGGAAAATCTGGTTGAAGTTCTCTTTCACCATTATAATTTTTGGCCTCGTTTATGTTCATGTATTAAAGGGGCACTTTCATTTAAAAATATTTTTTTTTATATATACTTAATTCTAGTTATCTGTATTTGAACGAAACAAGTTGATAATAAATATAGTTGGAGTCGAATAATAAGAAAAAAAATGAGTTTGACATGGGCTATTGGTTGGAACATGCAGACGTCAGATTGTCGTCATCTGGGTGAGCCGAAGCGGGAGCCCGAATAGTCCTGAAGGAAATTATGTGATATTTTATCATCAAATCAGGTCTCCACGCACATCATTACGTTATTTTAATATTAATCATAGCCATGGTTGAAGAAAACCTGCGATATACTGTTCGCGAAATAGCTAACAAGTTAGAGATTCCACGAACATCCGTTCATAATCATCTGACAAAATTGGGCTACATCAATCGTTCAGATGTGTGGCTTCTTCATGAATTGACTGACTCAAATAAACTTCAGCGTATTTCAACATGCGATCTTCTTCTCCAACGACATAATAGCCAACCTTTTTTGAAGAGACTTGTCACTGGAGATGAAAGTTGGATACTCTATGAGAATATCCAACGTAAACGGTCTTGGATCAAGGGTAAAGAAGCTTTAACTGTAGCTAAACCTGGCCTACATCCAAAAAAAGTTTTGCTATTCATTTGGTGGGACTGGAAGGGGGTAGTTTATTATGAGCTACTTCAACAAGGTGAAACGATCAATTCAACAAAATATTGTTTCCAACTAGACAATCTAAAGGATGCAATTGCCAGAAAACGCCAGAATTAGCGAACAGACAAGGCGTTGCTTTTCATAACGATAACTCCAGGCTTCATGTGTCTTTGCTCGTCAGAAATAAATTATTATCATTTGACTGGGATGTTTTACTCCATCCTCCATACTCTCCGGATATTGCCTCTTCAGATTATTATTTATTTTTTTCATTGAAAAATTCTTTACGTGGTAAAAAATTTAATTAAAAAAAATGATATAAAAATTTACCTTGATCGATATTTTGCCAAAAAACCTGGAAAATTTTGGGAAGAAGGCATTATGAGGCTTCCGGAGAGATGGAAAAGGGTAATAGAAGGGAATGGATAATATATTATTCAATAAATTTTGATGTAATACAAATTATTGTTTATTTTTTTCTTAATATGAAAACGAAAGAAACTTATGGGACATCCTAATAAATTTCTATTTTTTTAAATATTCCATCTATAAATTTGAAATTTTCAAGTATCAATGACAAATCGCAAAAGTAAACGAGGAAATAAAGCAAATATCTCAACTTAATGCCTATCCACGAAAGTTTCCCTCGATATATCAAAACTACCCTAGTTTGAATTCCCTTTAACCCGTCGAAACGGTCGCCATCTGAAATGATCCTTATTGTGAAATCGTGATTGAAATTTAGAATAATTTATATCGAAAGATATCGTTAACTGCACATGTTGAATATGAATAATGATTAAAGCCCGGCGTGAGTGTTCGATTTACGGCCCATACGAATCGCGATATTCCAACCCCGTCTCTTGAAATAAAAAATGTAATCTCAGCATTGAATTGTGATTTAATGTGATTCAAACGTCTGGATCACAAGCAAAGCCACTAATGTATTAAGAAAGCTCACTAAAAGACGAACGGACGTCCCCGGGGCTCGGTCCTTGGGGAGGTTCCAGTGGAAATCCTCGATTTTCGAGGGTCTTCAAGTGGCGACCCTTCTACTTCAGGGTACTCCCAGATGATCACGAAGTTATACGATCTGTTATTTGTCTTTCAAGATTGGGCAAAAAAGGGGAATCTCAATGAAATAATATTATTCTTTTGTCGTATTTCTGGGAGCCCATTCAATATCAAAGTTTGTCCATCCGTGAAAATATGAACGTTTTTATATTGAATCGCATATTTTGCCTCGCTCCCAATTTATTCCATTAATACATATTCCTCGACATATTTTTCATTGAAAAAAAAAATCAATTGTGCTAAAGCTCGTGCAAAATACACTGAATGATCTGCGAGATAAGCTGCTAGGCTATTTGTATAAAAAATCATAATACAATAGAAACTAGTAATTTTATGAAAAATTATCGTAAGTGTTAAATAATTCTAGATAATAAAAATAATGAAATAGAATAATGTTTTAACTCGAATTAAATTGTATGAACAACTTAAGGGGTTATCTCACTTTGACGAGCCAAAAAATAGGCAATTTTTAACAATTTTTTTCTCAGTAAATACACCATATAAAATGAATATTTTTGAGTAATATGGCACTCCTATATAATACTAAAATAATAAATTCGTAATTAAAAAAAAATATATATCGTTAATTAATTAATATTGTTAACACATCGTGTGAACCACGGAATAGGGTATGTCCCCAGGCAAAGAAATCCAGTGGTGTCAGATCCGGATATAGCGTGAACCACGGAATAGGGTACATCTCCAGGCAAAGAAATCCAATAGTGTCAGGTCTGGAGTTTGTATCGTGGAATAAAGCTGCAAACAAAAAGTTACACGACAGAGGTGCCCATAAAAAAAAATTTAATTGGAAAAATAAAAGAAGAAATGCGACTTCAGATAACTACTAATTTTGGGTATTTTTTTAAAATGTAGAAAAAAAAAATCTATTTCGACAACCCTGATACTTACGACATAGGGACTATGTGTGAAACATAGCAAATGATCTCTTTAACCCAAAAAAATAAATTTTGTTGGTCCATGTGCAAAATACCCCGTATAATCCGCACAAAAGTTAAAAAAGATAAAGCTATTAATTTATTTAGAATTCGTGTATTCATAATTATGTTTTGATTCATATTGATGGAATATTCTTATAAAAATGTATTTGTTTTATTGTATATTTAAAAGTTAAAAATTCGAATAAAAAGCTGCTGATTTGCTATACGTATGCTTTAATGGTATGTTCGGCCATGAAATATGTTGTAACATTTATTTATATGGAAAAGGTAAGTTCTAAATCCTATAATAGATAATTCAAGGACGATTATAAAAAAGGAGCTGACCTAATCACGATACTATTGAACTACTATATGTCCAAATAGTATAAATCATTCGCATAAAAAGTTGGCCAGCATTGCCAACATAGGGTTGAAGTCGTCCGTTCGTGAAGATTAATGGCCCATAATTAATGTACCCAGTAATGACATTCTGTTTCACGAACAATTTTTTATGGATTTTTTTTTCGTACGATGCGCAACTTCCTCCATAATTCTGTCCAGGACAAACGTCTGATCGTAAAACATGCTCCGTGGAAAATTTTCGCGTTATTGTGCCAAACAATACATATTTGTAAAACGGGAGTCGTCGATTGAATACCTTTAACGGCTTTGTGCTGCCAATTTTTAGTACAAAGGATTGGGGAATTTGATGTGGAAGGACTAATGAAGAAAATAAATATTGGATCCGTTATGGCGTAAAATTTTGCTTTGATATGAAATACCATTGAATGATGGAGAAAATTTCATACCGCAGGCTTTGGCCGCAAACCAATTAAATGAATATTTCAAAAACTATACGAACAGATTCAAATATTTGAGTTTCAAACTGTATACCATGAGAAAATGTTTTGTGATATGCTTCAGCGTAGAACTTTAACTGGAAACGAGGAGAAAAACTTATTTCTTAATGTTTTACTTGCTTTGTGTCGTTGTAGAAAAGCTTTTGATAGTTTACATTTTAATCATCCAATTAATACTATGGCTGCTTTTTAAATTGTATCTTAAAAGATTTCTCTTTAAGGTGCATTATTTAATATTTGATTTTCATACGAGAGAGATTGCCTTTTACGCTCATTTATATTTGAATAAGATGAAATGATGAGCCTTTGAATGAGTGGTGAAATCGACACTATTTTTAAAATATATATTAATAATTGTTGCAAAAATAATGATTCATAGACGATCCTTTCCATCTTAATTAAAAGTCCACCGATTTCTTAAAGCTGTTGATTGAGTTGCCTCATAATGAACGCATTTGTCTCGTGAGCATCGCTTAGTATCTTAGTATAGTAAAAGTTATTATTTAGAGGTATTACATATAAGCATAAAATAGATATATATATCTTGCGAGTCTTAAAATCCATTGAAACTCTAATTTTATCATACCGACATGTGACAATTCATCGATTCGGCCCCAGCATCCTTATAGGAGCACATCAATACACGCTACCTTTGACTCCGACCAGGTCGTTTAACTTACAATGCCGGGGTTCTCTTATAGGGCTGAAGGAACTACCCAAAGAAGAAAAAAAGAAGAACAAGAAGAGCACTGCTCAAACAATCAAACTTGAAGCGAATCACCCGTCCGAACTGAAATCGTTACTATTCCTTCGGCATCGACTACAACAGCTTCAGGTTCATCAATCATAACATCATATAAACACAAGAAACAGAAATAAAAATGTGCGTCAAGCTGCAGCCTTTCGAAAATAGAATTCCAAATTCTCGACGAAAACAGCGCAGATTTTTTTTCTCCATTTTTTTGACTAGCATGATGAATCAACAGCATGGGGATATTCTCCATAAACAATTAAGTACTGCTAAAGAAACAAGGATTTTTTTTGCATAGGAATGAATTTAATGAAGGTCTAAGGTCTCCAATTTCAAGACGATCAGCATTATTTAGGAGGAACATCAATATGGTCATTCTCCGATAAGAAATTCCTCAAAATATTTCAAAATTTAAACACAAGCTAATTAGCATTTTAATATTATCCTTCAAATGTTTATCCATGTTATCTTATCTAGCACGAATGTTCATCATGAGGAAGATTAACAGGATTTAGATTATCTCCATGACGTTCCTTTATGTTCCGATAAGAAATTCCGCAAAATATTTTTTAATTAGCATTTTAATTATTTTTCAATTTTTGCAACCATGTTAAATCAGAAAATAAGCCTTTGTCTTGATTTTTAGTTATTAAACATACAAATTTGTTCATTTTTATAAATGCCAGAATTGTTTGAAAATCTTATAGCAAGATAACCAAAGCAATTCGGTATGGTAAAATAGACCGGAATATTGGCATTCTGATTCACTTAAGAAAATGGAGAATTGTCATTGATTTAAGCTTTGAGATCTTATGAAATCAATAACTTTTTTGACAAATAGTAACACATTTTTCATGTTTATTTCCATTTGCATTTTTGTTTATTATTCCTTTTGCATAGTACTTTTTGTTGTATAATACAATGGGTATGGTGAATCTTGTATCCACTATAAATTTCGCCTTTTTTGTAGTAATGCCACGAATTCCTTGTTTTTACAGTCATTGAAATAGCGCCATTTGTAGCTATAAAAGTTAATTTTGACAGGGATAGATTGTATTTTTGCAGAAGTTCATACTTTTTTTTTAGTATTGTTTTCGTTTTGTTGGCTGGGCCGCAAAAATATTCGCTATGGGGCCTGCGAGCTGTGAGTTTGACGGCTCTGTTTTACATGCTCATCGTTCTATCGTCGTATTATGTTTCATAAAATATCATACATTCTAAGTTTTTCAAAATCGCTCGCGAGTTTTGCCGGTAGATCGACAATTGAATATCTCGCCCAATTTCTTAATCCTTTTGATTTTTCTAGTGGGTAGTATTTGATTCAAAATGCCAGACAAGACCATAGAAAAAATTCCGCGGAAAATCGCACAATAAAAGCTATGACTTACATAGAAAAGGTGAAGATGCGTTCCATGGATTTTAAAAACCGCATAACTTTGAAACGGCTATATAAAATATACACATAAAAGTTATTGAAGTAAATATTGGAATTTACAAATTGGCCCCCAAATTGAAAATGTATTTTTAATTCCAACTCGATAGTCGAATCGAGATCAAAATTGAGGATCAAGCGCAACCGTGATGAATAAGTGTGTATTTATTTTTGCAGGGAGATGAATGTGTATGAATTCAAAATTTATCGCTGGAAAACGCAATATCTTTTTTGTTGTTGGAGAAATTCGCCGTTCATGTGAGCGTATAAAATTTTCCGCACAATATTTCGACGGAGCATTTTCCATCGTGAAAAATCGGACGTTTAATTAAATTCAAAGCATCTCTTTAAAGTAAATAAATCAAGCCGATATAACTAGACACCGTCTGAATGGTTGTCTTTGTGTGTATATTTCGAAAGTACAACATAATCGCTATTGTAAACGATTTTAAGAGGAGTCTGAAGTGTATTTTATATTAAATGCAGATTTGGAATGGCACTTGAAAGTCGTTTTTTTACAATACAATGCGATTTATACAAAAACTAATTTAACAATGATAAATTATCCATTAAACGCTAGATGGAATTATTTTTGAATTAATTTGTAAGACAAATCTATTAGAAATTTGTTTTTAAGGCGCACCAGACTAAGTGTTACAAACGTAAAATTTAAAGGATACAATAAACATTACTAAGCTTATTACAGAAATTAGATTATTTTCCAGAATTGTAAGCTAATCGTATTTAAACAGTGACGTTTACCTGATGTTTTGTGTGATACAAAATATATAAAATTTGAAAGATAAATAAAATAAAACAATATGAAAAATTGAAATACACAGTAGAACCTCGATTATCTGGACCTAATTGGAAAAAAGGTAGACCAAATAACGAAAATCCGGATAGTTGAAAATCACCATAATTGACAGGGAAAGTCAGGGAAGATATGAATCATTTTTATTTGCCCAGATTTATATAAACATATAATAAATTATTTTTTATTAAAAAGTCGCAAATACTTTTAAGATATATAAGATGTCCTGAATTACACTTTTCTCGGTTTTCAAACCATTTCATGACGACATCTAAACACTGAAAAGCTTCAGAATTTTAGGACCAATATCTCCCCCCTCGAAAATATCATCTTCGTCTTCTTGATCTTGCTATTCTGACTAGTTCAAATTATTTCCTCAACATTCAACATTTGGAATTCAGCATAGTTTACATCGCAATTTAACCACTCGGTTACGTCTTCTTTATCGCATTTAGCTTTTTTCAGTTTAAACTGGCCTCATCAGCATTGTATATAAACTCTTCTTCGAATCCTTCCTTCTCCACAGCTTCAATGTGTCAATGAATGTGTTTATTGAAGGTATGTCACCAGAAAGCTTTTCCACATGAATTTAATATTCGCTGATGTCATGTCTGATATTTGCTATCCAGTTGATTGTCTTTGTATGAATCATATAATTTTTCATAATTTTCTGCTTTGAGCTTCCATCTTCTGATATTAAATAATTAATTACCTTCGTAATATGCTTTCAATAATTTTAACACTTTAAAAACCGCGCACGCCACATTGTCGTTTTATTCCAGCCGCGAGATATATTGACTCTGGATAAATTCTATTTTTTACATATGATGAATATTTTGTTGAGAGATATCAACGTATCAATTACGTTTCAAGCCAATAAATACTGTATTTATAAAAAAAATCGTCCATAACTTCGAACAAATACTTTATTTTTATACTTCGAGGAATAATGGTTTCAATATTACACATATTGAAACCGTCTTCTTCGAAATATTTTGGCATTCAAGATTAGCTCCATCGTGAAATAATATTTTTTTACATAAGTTCTATTTCATCTTAAAATGATCTTTTAACTATTTACTACGAAATCACAAATTCAATTTCTTTTTTTATATGGCTTATCATCCACAAAGAAAAATATTCTGTTTTTCTTGTATTTTTGTATTATTCAATCTCTGAAATTAATATTTTATTAGTTATTCTTGAATGTATTTTCTAACATGTAATCTTAAATTGAATAGCATTGAAAAATCGACTGTTTGTGTATGTAATAAATAATTAAATTGAAATTTTTTCCTGAAAATTTCAAGAAACGGTAATTCAACTGAAATATTAATGCCATTAAATGTTTCGTCAGCATAAAAATATAAGATTTTATAAGTTATGTTTTTAAATAAAATGATTGTTAACCTTTTAACTATATTTTTATTTACTTTTAACGATATTATAATTTTCCACTAAAATGCCACTTTAGCACACCAATCATTTTTCGGAAGACGTTTTACAAAATCATCTATGCCTTTGCGTTTTTACCATTTTTTTCGCAGTGCACTTGCAATAAGCTCATGGTGCACCGGTGCACTGGTTGAGAACCACTGTCCTAGCATATGAATATATACCACATGCCGTCCTGCGGGATAATTTTCGAGTTTTGAGCATTTCTTGATCAGGATTGTCACAACACATGATATTTTGTTAATATTTTATGGTTGTCTCAATTTATTAATAATACTAATAAGAATAGATTTTTAATCCAAGATCAATATATTTTTTCTATGAAAAAAACATAGCGATCCATCGACGAGTCGCTGGCGGTTAAATGATTAAATGTAAGATTATTACCATAAGTTTATTCGGCATTCATACGGTCGGTAAAGTGTTAATAAACATGTAATTTATGTATGTAGTTTGAATACAAATTGATCCCTCGCCGTTCCTGGTTGTATTTATATATGTATTAAAATATATTTATTTATAGAATATTCTTATTTATTAAGCTAATAACGCGCTTATAAATATCGACGATCTTTGTAAGAGATTTGGGATAAAGTCGGTTTTCTAAGATTAGAACCGTCCGAAGCGTAAAAGCCTCATCTGTTTACCGCAAGATTCTAAGTTAGATGAAAGTTATTGTTCTATTAACCACCTGATTTCACTAAGCCCGTTTACCAGTCGATACAGAAACTTACAAGATTGCCGAATGCTTCGGTTAGGCTAAATTATGTGTGAAATTTGCACGATCTATGTGTGTAATATATTGCCAAATTTTATCGTTCCCTTTGAAAGAATTAGAATTTATGTAGCGTATTTGAGTGATTTGTTTATGGTCATCAAAGAATGTAAAATAAATGTCGTTTTGGACTTGAGCTTGTATGCATTGAGCTTACATGATAAATGCATTACAGAAAATCCTCTCAGAGTGTCTGTGATTCTCAATTTAAACGTATGGGATTTTTTATTATTTCTTTGTTTGTAATACATCAAAAAACATCGTCTAATTTTGAATATCTATTCGCTCATATATTGTTACAGTCAATAAAGCATAACATGTATTTTGAAATCTGTTCACGATCGATTAGCTATGTCCATATCGCGTATTCTTCATTGCTTGGAAAATAAAATTAATTTAATCAGCCTGAAAAGTTATTTTCAGCACAAACAAAATAATGGAGCGTTTTTTGTCAAACAGTAAAAAATGTAGTTATGTGAATGCTCGAAAAAATATGCAAATCTATAGGCTTCATATATAAATCTGTCTGTAAGAAAAACGTAGGCCTGATCGTAAATAATTTAGCATATTAGAAAATGATCTAAAATGCATATTAAGCTCCTGAAAATCTGCCCTTTATTGATTATAGATCTTCATGATTGTATGGCGTTCGTTTATTTATACAGGATTTTACACATTCTTCTACGTCTTGAGACACAAAAGACTTTAACCTGCGTGTTGTTGAAAATTTGTTTGGTCAGTCCTTCAAATAAACGTTTGATGTCCACATACAATCTCTTCTTGTAGCTAATGCTAAAACTCTCAATTTCTTGTCTCTCTGTGGATATATATAACCCTTTGTGCATCATGTGCTACAGACAAAGGAGCATCGGCTATTGTTACGGTGGACTGAAAGCGTTGTATAATGTCAATATTGAAGGTCGATGCGGTACTTCAGAGTTGTGTCCCGTACGATCAAATTGGTCTAAGCATGGCTTTACATGGCATTATTTTATTATTCAGGGACAATTCTAATTCTCAGCTTATCGGTCTATACAATAATTTCTTTTTGAGCTTAATTTTTTGAGCTTGACCGACCATTTTTTTCCAAAAAGTCCTTATGTCCTAAGTGTCAGGGTTGTCAAAGAAAAATTTATTTTCAACTTTTTGTAAAAATATCCAAAATTTCATCTTTAAATCATCATAACTTTTTAATCTATGCTCATGAAAGAACAAAATAACTTTTTGATATGCTATATTTCATAAAAAAAATATTAAATATATCGTTAAACTTGAAATACCCGTTTGTTAGAGTCAGGGCTAAGAAAATACTTTTTATGCTTAAGTTGTTTTTATTAAATTCATATACAAAAAATTGTTCAAATTGGCCATCTCTGTTTCATATGCACGCACCACATATTTTCCTTATTTCAACTATAGTTGTATGAAGTAGCATTTTCTCTTTAATTTTTGCACGTCCCTATGCAAAAAAAAATCCAGTGGTGTCAGATCTGGAGACCGTGCGAGTCACGGAATAGGCCAAAAGGATTAATTCACACGATAGAGGTGCCCACAAAATAAATTCTAATTGAAGGAATAAGGACCGCCTTTGCAAAAATGAAAGAGGATGTGCTAATTACGTTAGTAAAACTAGAGTTGATATAAAGAAGAAAAAAAAATCGATCCGTGTGCAAAACACTTTGTATACGAAGAAGTAGATTAAATTTACGATTAATATTTTTAGGTAGTAAAATAAATAGGTCATCTTGTTTTGGAAGAACTGAACGAAAATTTATCGAATGTCAAATATTTAAAGCAAATAATAGCTCTTTTGAAGTGAAACTTGTATAAGCGTGGTAGGGAAATTTGGCTTGAACGTCACGACAATTGAAACCCCAACTGAACTACAGCGCTTCTACGGCGCTCTACTCTATGTGTGCATCTATACGTAGCACAAAGTAAATACTAGACTAGTAGTTTGTTTAGTTTTATTATATACTACTGATTACCCGGCATGCGTTGCAATGTCACGTCTCGCAAAACAAACAACATTTTTACTATGCCTATGTTTTTTCCGCAAGTATAAACAATAAGTTGATAAAGTTTTATTGCAATCGGATGAACGGTATGGCTGCGCATTAAATACGAACAAACAAACATTGATTTTTATATATTAGAAGACTATACCTATATTACTCGCGCAATCATTAGCAATAAATGGACGAAATTTTATCACAATCTGATGAACGGTACTGCAGCGCATTACGTGCGAACAAACAGAGATTAATTTTTATATATTAGAAGAAGATTACACAAACACAGCTAAAATTGTGCGTTCCAATGAACTGTGATGGTAATTTGATGCATCGTAAAATTAATATTGGAGACATAAAAGCTCAACCGTATTGGCGAAGTTATACCAATTTTTTGCCAATAAATCGATAGTTTCTATGCATCAAGATGAAAAGATAATATCGTTTTCGATGCGATATCGAACATTTTCAATAATATTTTGAAGATTTTCTAGATTTATTCTTAAAGCTGCCTTCGTATGCAGCTGTCATCTTTCAATTGTCTCCGTCTTTCTCCCATCTGTTATATGCGAAATTTGTATGCTCGAATGTCTCGAAGAATAGATTTATATATTGTACACATGCATGAAATAAATTTCATCAGTTTTCTGAGAGCAAAAAATTACGCTAAGAGCTGAAATATTTTTTTTCATCTTTTCTTACAGCAATAAATCACTTCCACGCGTGACTTTACGATATGAAGCTAAACGCGCGCACAATGAGAAATCGTATGGCGATTTTCGAAAACAATAACTTTGACGGTTCAAATGCGCTATTTATTTATTTGATCGGTGAGATTGTTTGCCCTTGATTTGCACAAATTGATAGAATGCTGCGAATTTTGCTACAAATCTGCAATTTGTTACGATCCCAAAATCGTATGGCGTTATGTACGCAGAGTATGCCATTAACGCGTTCGAGCATCACACTTCTTGGCATTTGGCGAATATTGCTTACTCCCCCCTAAAATTTGATGTTTTAGCATATTCTATAATTTCAAGAAAGCACTTTACTCCTACTTCATGGTAGGCTTCACTTTATTCCTTTAATTTGAGCCCATTTTCATTTTATATCTCGATATGAACGTCCTATTTTATATCTCGATTTGCTTCCAAGTACGTCGCAGCATCTCAATATAGCCATTTTCTCATTTGGCGCCTCTATTATTCTTATTTAAAAACTTATCTTAATATTCAAATTGGTTTTCTGACCTAAATGTAATTATTTTGATATGATTGAAGCTCATGATCAAATGTTAACATGACGCTTAATCATGAACGCTGAGTTATTAGGAGATGTAATAAAATATAAATGAAATAAAGATGTAAAGCTCGAGCATTTCTTGCATAATAAGCGATCATATTGTGATATTTGGTATGCGAATTGATATTTGAGATTCCGTGGCTTCTCCTGTGAAGTGGAAATTTGAGTTAATTCAGTAGCAATTAACTGAATTTGTACATTACCGTGGAGATGTGCTTGAATTGAGCTTATGATGTATTTATTTAATCGGAATTGCATAATATTTTGAGATTCATATTGTCATCACAGAAGAAAGCCTTCATTTTGCAACTTTTATTCAGCACCTTACTTCTATATCCGAGTCGAACACCTTTGTTAGGATGCTGCCAAGGTATTTGAGTCGGTCAACCATTTCGACATCCATTACATTTAGCTGCAGAGATTCTCCAGAAAAATCGAATCTCCCAAATTTCATCCATTTGGTTTTAGCGATGTTGATTGTCAAACCTAAACCTTCTCCGGCCACATTAATCATATCTAGGAGGTTTAGAAGATCATATAAACTTTCATCCAATATTACTGTGTCGTCAGCATATCTGATATTATTTAATACGACTCCATTGATCTTTACTTCCAGATTAAAGTTTTCCAGTCTTTGGAACGGAATCCAATCCCGGGATCCAGGACAGTTTTATGTGCTCATAAATCTTGGGATTAGTAAACGTAATCTCGAAAAATTCGGGATTGAAATTTTAATCTAATAGAAATTGTACACCTCACCCAGCACGTTGAAGGCTATTAAATCGAGACATTCTCGCCGAATTCTGGACGCTTGGAAATAGTGGCATAACTACTAATTGGCGAGTTTAGGTGACGCCTGGGGGCAGTAACTGTCTAATATATGTATACATATATACAGTACATAAATTTTTTATTAAATTGTTATATTAACCTTTCCCTACCGGTGATGTATTTATTACACCTCGACTCTAATAATGGGATATCGATATGAAATATAATAGATACGGGGTTCAAAATTTTTGTATGCCTCCGTAATATAATTACGAATCATATCGAAGTATTGTAGTATATAAATATTCCTCTGCAGCGATGGAAATAAATAATTTGTCAGGAAATCGAGAATTTTGCGAGTTTTAGTCCGTTTTTCAACAAAAAACATTCAAATTATTTTTTTATATTAAAAAAATGGACTTATTAGTAATGTTTGATCAAATTTATCAATGTATTTTGGCTCGGGATTAGATTCCCTGGTCCTGACACTTCTGTAGTAAGACATTAACTGCTAGCAATGCTTCTCTGGTTTCGAAAGCATTTTGGAAACCGAATTACGTATCATCCAGATCATGTTCGCACTTGTTTCTTATTCTGGCATGTATCATTTTAAGAAACAGTTTTAATGAATGGCTCATTAGGCTAATCATGTGATAGTCATTGTAGTTCATTGGGTGTTGCTTCTTGGGTTGAGTTACAAATGTCGATTTTAACCAATATCCCTGTGTCATAAACGTTATTAAATAACCTTAACAGGAGATGAATATTATCTTTGTTAATAAATTTTAATACATAATACTACTGGGATTTCATTCAGATCATATGATTTTCTATTGGCCGAAGTTGCAATGGCATGAAGAATAATTTCAGACTAGAGAATTAGAGTTTCTTCCAATTCATGGTCAATTGTAGATATTTTGTTGTTGTAGATATTTCCTTCACTTTTTTGTGAATCTCAAATGCATTGTGGGCTTGATTAAGAATTTCGAGTTCATCACACTGCTGCTTCATCCATTCCTCCTTGGCCTTTTTGATTTTTCGTTTTATATTGTGTTTAAATTTAAATTTCTATATTGCATCTCATTATTCTTAAGTTTCTTTAGTTCTTCCATGAGAGAAAGAATATGGTCTGCCATCTAATTTTATTTTTAGTAGTTATTTTGGTTTTTAAATTATTAGTACAAACATCTGTGAATACCGACTTCAGATTATCCCACTGTATATGAACCGTTTCATCTATCATTCATAGCTCCTTTTCTATCTAAAATTTGTATTAAAATAATCTCATTTTAATTTAACCGTGTATGGTTGGTAATGGGAAACGTGAAACCTTTCTAAAAAGCCTCTTCGTAGAAAAGTTTTCTATGGAAATCACATACATCCGATAAAGGATGACATATCCTTCAGAATAAATATACTTTACCATAAATAATTTAAATTGTAAGGCCAATATTGGAATACAAATTTTAATATAAAATTCAAATACAAAGCGTTCGACGACAAAGCTGCCTTAAAACAACATTGGCCATACGATGATATTTCATGCCCAAAGCAGGTACATTTGGACAAAGGTGACTTTGAAAATTTAATGATGTGATATTCAATTTACAATACAAAGACTCTCCTGCTTGCCACAACGGGTCATATAGCCTAATTTGATAATATGACCCGTCAAAATGTCTGGCGTTCATGTCACACATGAGTGACAAACATGTCCCATTGTTTCACACCAAAAAATAATTACTATCGATTCAAATTTGCATATATAATGTAATTATTTTTGATATCATAAACAGTTCGATAAAAGAAACAATGCGCGCATCTATTACAAATGGAAACCTTTATTGTTTTGCAACCGTAAGGCAATATTATGATTTAGTGAAAAATATCAATTTACGTGTAATGATGTGGTCAAAGTGTTATCGTTTCATCAGACCTTTCATGTTTCATATTATATGATATCACACACACATTTGAGAGAAAACGTTTCCATTATGCATATTAATATGCAAATATTCTGTAGTATTGCTTATTAATGGCATAATTATATGAATTTATGAATATATTTGTTAAATGTACAATTGTTGTATTAAATATATTACTAAATAGATGAACATACGAACAACTACAGAATTATATTATAAGCTATTTCTATGAAATATTTAACACATAATTAAATAAGTTCGTAGGTTTTCTTTGAAGATATTTCGATTCCAAAATGAAAAAACAATCCCAAATGAAGAAAAAAAAAATTAAAGTGAAAAAAATCCTATGAACTTATTGAAAGACGTGTTACGATATTGCGACAAATTTGTCAGCAAAAGATAATACATTTTGTCCACAAAGTTATGTTATGTTGTCCACGCATTTCTTATTAGTCGACTTTTATGAAAACTTATCTAAAATTGTATTAACGAATTGCGGATCTGATCAGCGTTTCTGCGTGATAGCAGAATTACTGTTTAACCCTTTAAAGAGGTAAGACATGGAGTTGTGTCCGAATTTCTGTGATTCAGAAATAGCATTCTTACACGTTGAGATCGAAGACAGACAGAGACGGAGAGTGTTTTTCACCCTGAGTTTGAAAAGAAACAGAGACAGAGAGAGTATCTTGCGTACATCGTACGATTAAGCCTACTCAAATTTTCACATTATTTCATGGTTACATTTACGAGAAAACATTTGTATTTTTATGTCACTAATAAATTTGTACAGCAAAATTCCGGGTTATATTTGAATCACCCTCGTATTTTCAGTATTTGAATTTTTATTGATTTGAATCTGTGTGAATTCAGAATAGGTGTATTTGTAATGTACAATGCATATGCATTCATTTTTCATTCTCTGATTTAATACACGAGCAAAAAGCAATTTTCAGCGGTTACTGTGAATCAAATTATGACCATAATAGGTTCTTACTTTCTCATGGCTACTCGTCGCTTCACGAATATTGCATGATTTTTAAATAATTATGGATTGTTTTGCAATGTTTACAATATTTTTTAATTGCGCTGTCTGTAAAATGTGGTTTTATAGAAATAGCCTTTGTGCATTCTGCTTTGAATTCTGCTTAATTCATTTCTAGCCTTCAAAGCATTACCTGGGAAGTTTCTGTTCATTTTGGATCACACAGTTATTGCATTTAGTGATGCTGTCATCACCACCAAAACGATTAATGGTACGATCCACAAACATCTTGTTAAAGTTTGGACGTTTGAGCTCGTGAATAATAGCCCCTTTGGGTTTTCCAGCGAAATATAAAGCAAACAGACGTTTGAGTACCATTGCGAATATTTATTTATTTTTAAGTCGAAACAATACATTTTAATGGCTTATTAAACATGTAATATACGTTATTATCAGGAGCATTTGTACTGCTAGAATATAATTGTATTATTCTAAATGTGTTACAGGGATGTGGATATTCTGTGGAGTACCATTTAAATGATAGATATGATTCAAATGTTTCCCATTTGCAATTTCGGTGATGTATTTTGGTCGGAATTACTTAACGCTCCCGGGGGAAGAAAGTCTTCCGGGCGGGAACAGCTGGACTTGACGAATATCTTTTCCTTTCGAGTCCACTTACTGGTTAGTGGTTTCGAATTCGTTTCGATCCAAGTTTGATCCCTTTCATTACGTAATTCGAGACCGAACAACGGTCATTACTCCCTTCAAACCCTAGTGCTGTATTCCAGTTTAAAAATATTTTCTCAAGCGTCTTAAAGAAGATAGATATTCCAATAAGCCATATAAAGTGTTAACATATCGCTGTATTGAAAATGCACAGTCACTTGGATTGATTACTATGTATTTTCTGTTCTATTTTGTGTGATAACAAACATAAATGACGTATCGACTTTCATCGCAAATATTTGCATGAGTTTATAGAACATTTTAAATTGCATCGAATCTGTTATTCAAATTTTGTATACTGGTATTTAAAGCCATTTTTGGATTAAGCGTTGAACCAAATTGAATTAAGTCATCCATCCCCATTGGTGCAATTTATGAATTCCACGAAAATAAAGCTGTAGCTGTTTGATGAAATGCAACCACAAAGGACAAAGGGGATGAAGCATTTTTTATGAAATAGGATGATAAATGTAACGTTCTAAAATAAGAGAAAATCGTGTGATTAATGGAGCAGAAAATCAAATGTGATTCTAATAAAAAGGTCCTTGTACTAATGGTCGATTTCTTATAGGGTTGATTCGCAGAACGCGCAAGATTAAAATGGATTGATAGAGAATCGTCGAAAATATATTATTGCGGTAATATAATCGAATGATAAATGATAAAGGGGGATAATGGTAATATTTTTTATTATTATTTGTATACATCATTCTTATAATATATTTAAATTTATCTATGTTAGACGTATTAAATTTATTATGACTTTATTTAATATTATGCAAAATTTAAATTAATATATTGTGAATATTCGAAAATGCAGCATGTTCTAATTTTGCAACTATCAGATTGCAATAAATAAATACGTAATAGTCTTTTGCAGGATTGTAGTATCATTCATTATTTATTATATATTGAATAAGGAAGATACCACTAATTGAAGTGGAAACCGAATATCTAGCAGGAAGTCCTGGATATCGGATCAGGCCAATCACGATAATAATGGGATACATAACGAGGAAATTATATGGGTAATGAACGATTATTTCACTGCAAATATGGAATACACATGGGGTTAATATAGACCCAAATGAAAAACGAATTTACTTGTTTCCTTTCATAATAAACGATATTGATATTTATTAACATATAAATTCGGTTTTATGGATCAATGCATGTGGGGGGAGGCTGCAAAAGTTTTCAATAAAATCATAATATTTTGCCAAATTTCCCAAAGGCGTTATGGCATATCATTTTTCAAAAACAGTTTAATCTAAATAAGCATGATGATTAATTAGCAACAAAAACGCCATCAGCTTTAATATTTGTACTTTGAACTAATGCATTTTGAATTATTCTGTTTCACTTTACAATAGGGCAAATGGATAATTTCAATTTAAATTAAATTTGGTGTTCAAATATTAACATTTGGCTTAAGTATATACAGTTGATAGAAGTAGATATTTTAACACAAACTCGTCGGGTTGTGTATATATGCGTCTTTAGCTATGTGATTCATTGGCCTTAAAAAAAGCATAAGTGTGTCTATCCTTCTATTAGCTTGTCCCAGAAATTTCTTTCGCAAATGAACACAGATCTAATCATAGCCACGGTTGAAGAAAACCTATTGAACTATTTTGAACTTAGTTTAGTTTTAATTTTTTTTCTAGATTATACTCTTTCCAATAATATGCTACATGCCATACAAATCATTCAATAGTTGTAGGTAGTTGTTTTATATTTATTTTCAAATTGGCCACCTCTGCTTCTTATGCATGCACAACTTTTCCTCATTTCAACTGTAATTGTCCGAAGTAGTATCCTTTTTGTAATGGTGGCGCAATTCATTATTTTGTACGTCACCAGACAAAGAAATCCACTGGTGTCAGATCTGGAGACCATTTTAATAATCATTTTTTTGGTAGCCTTATTCTGTGACTTGTACGGTCTCCAGATCTGACACCACTGGATTTTTTTTGTCTAGGAAAGTGCCCTATACCATGGCTTGCACGATTTCCAGACTGGACACCGGGCAGGTCATAGAGCCTATATGTGAAACGTAGCAAATGACCCTTTTAATCCCAAAAAAATGGTAGGTTTCTGTGCAAAACACCCTGAATAATTTCTGACAAAATAAAAAACTAAAAGAGTATAATTATTTAATCATTATATTCTATAAATTATGAAATATATTTACTACGCTGGAACGCGCACCACAGTATAAAAACTACTTAACATTTTCCCCAAAAAACTCCACAAACTACCTATTATTTAAAAAGTTAGGGCATTTTTTCTAATAAAGATTTTTTTATTATCCCTATAAAAAAATGTTAAAGAGTGTCAATATGATTCTACAGCTACGGAGCTTCGGCATCTCAAAAATCATGTTATATGAACTCAAAATCGCCATTATATTTTATGTAAATATTTTAGTTAAGATACATATGGTTTGACTGTTGCGTGAGATACTGAGCAAGAGTATCATAATGTTTATTCTCATTTTTGCATACTTGGGGTGTTTGCACCCCCGAAGGGTGTGAAATGACATTTAAAGGAGCGCGACAAAGATGGATGTTCTTACCGTGTGCATATAAAAACTTTAAAAAGTCGATGACCACATTCAAAATATATAGTTATATATTGTATTAGAATTGATCTCTACATTTTTTTGTTTGTTTAGATTACTGGATACTTTTTTGAGGTAATTTCCAGAATACCATTAATCCTTGGGAAATATCCACAGGAGGGGGGGGGGGAGTTGATTGATATTAGAATGCCCATAAGTAATGTCGTTTTATTCTAATGCAATTTAAAATATTTTTTCTTAAACTTCATTGAATTTTTCTTGTACAAAATATTTTTTTATATCATCTTCTGTTCAAATTTTTTTAAACTACCCATGCTTTTATCGTAAAATCAAGCGGGTTTTGACTGAAAATAGCATGAAAGTTTGATGAGTTGAAATCCTGATATTTTAAAGAATGTCCCATATAACGAAATAGGTGAAAATTAGATAGTGCGAAATCAGGGAAATCAATCTTCTAAACTCACATCAACCGATTTACATTTTTAAAGCTTCCATTGGCATTTCCTAATATGATATGTGTTGCAGATATTTTTAGTAGTCTCTGTTGTTTTCTTTTTCATATGATACTGAAAAGCATATAGCTATGCAAATTTACCGATTAACATGTTTTTTTTCATTGTCCTTCACAAAAACGACATTACTTATGGATACCTCTAATTCTTTAATTGGTACTAATGTACAATTTTGTTACGCTTAATCCTTCGTGCTATGAGAAAGCTGAGTACATTAATTCGATTGCTCAATTCCATATGTACATCTCCAATTCGGCAATTTCAATCAAACTTGTTTTCTATTTATAACCAAAACTTTCATCCATCAAGTTACTTTTAGGCTAATAAATATAAATTTGCATCGAAATGGAGTCAACTTAATGATGAAAAGTGCTTTCAATCTCTATGAATAAATACCGTTTTTAAAAATTCATTAACGGAATCTCAACTTGACAGCGCTCCTTCAGAGAATTTCCACCGACAAATTATCAGAAATGTATGCATTTATAAATAAATCTTCATTAAACTCGGGGCTATTTTCATCTCCTGAATTTCTGTATCCCTTTAAACTGCTTATTTATTTTTCATGCCATCCGTTTGAAGATTATTTTCACGGGGGTAAAATTTCCCTCCGCGGCGTTATATACAGGGCGAATTTACATATACACAAATGCCCGTGTACAAATCATTTCCGTCCCGGTATTTCTCTATTTTCCCTGCTGTCTTCATGAAAACACATTACGTTTTTCCTCGCCCTCCTTTGGCACATCACCGGAAAGCATATCAATGTCAGCCTAAGACTTCCAGAAGAAGGTTTGTCTCCTCAAGCGGTGTAATTTATGCTTGCTTTTTATCATTCGAGTTAATCCAGATGACTGACACGACAACTCGCGAAGAAAAGATAAAATAACGTTTACCACTTGAAAATGCTTCCATTGGCGCAGCCTTCTGGATGATTCATAAATTGAGAAAAAATAAATCCCACTGTATTTCGCATTTTACCTAATTTGATCCTGCTTTGATTGACAGCCGATTGATTGCAATTTTTTTGTGGATAAAGCGTTTTCGATTCGCAAGTAGGAAATTGAGTTGCCAGGATTTGATCGGCGCTAATAACTGCGATGAATTCTAGATTTCATATCAATTTAACCAATTTTAATTTTTTTGGAGCCTGATTTAATAAAGGGCCTACAAATTAAATAGCAAATAATTATGATCATTTGGAACTCACTTTGCCAGTGTTTCCCGATCTTTTTACACCTGCGTACCTTTTTTTGCGGACCACTAATACTAAAATAAAAATTGTTATTTATGTAATATTATTTTAATCCTATATTGTGACAGACGGGCATAAATATAATCAGTAGTTTGGGAAGCATTCGTAAAGATTTTTAAGCTAT
Organism: Stenopsyche tienmushanensis; assembly: GCA_008973525.1. Classification (NCBI taxonomy): domain Eukaryota; kingdom Metazoa; phylum Arthropoda; class Insecta; order Trichoptera; family Stenopsychidae; genus Stenopsyche; species Stenopsyche tienmushanensis. The sequence goes on from WACJ01000095.1 coordinate 443,793, forward strand.
GAAGTACAATATTGCACATCAAATTTAGTTTGCAATTTTTTGTTTTGTTGAACGTTATCAATGATATGCGACAGATGACAAACAACAGATCGTGGATAAATAACGTATCGTGGGGACTATATTATTATATAGGAAATACAAATATTGCTATTTTTATTTTTTTAAGTGAGAACGAGCGTTTTCGGATTATTTATATGTGTAAAAATTAATGTATGTTTGTATGAGTCTTGAGGTATGTTTGTACAAGTTACATTCCTATACCATTAATCCGATTGCAATACAACTTTGATGAGTGTATCTAAAAAGGTTTCTAAATTAACCTATATAATTATATATACACTTAAATATTTTTTGTGCGGTAGATGCGTTCCGCGGAATATCGCACAAAAAGAAATCGCACAAAAAAGCTATGACTTGAAAAATTAAAGATGCGTTCCATGGATTTTAAAAACCGCATAACTTTGAAACAGCTTTACAAAATACATCCAAAATCGCATAAAAAAGTGAATATAAAAACAGGAAAACAATTAAATTTAATTACAAACAATCATCGCTGTATGATAATTTTCGTTGCAATTTACGAAATGACTCAAAATAATATACCGAATGTCAATGTCATCATTGTTCTGTGTAGATTTTCTATTTCCAACAATATAATTCATAATTAGGAAAGATGTCACTATAGTCCCTAACTCAAAAAATAAATAAATCACAAAATGGCGACTGTTGAAATAAAAATTCAGTCAAGCAATTTTTTGACCTTATTTTGTCGCTGTTTTTTTTTACATACTTAAAAAATGAATTTTGACATAAATCTTGTAGGAGTAATAGAGAGTTTAGAGTAAATTAACTAATAAAAACTTGAGATATGATGTCAACCGTGTTGAAAAAAGTAGTTTCGAGAAGAACGCGTTAAAAAAATTGCCACCTCATTAAAATAGCTATAACTCAATAAGTAGTTGGAATTTTGGGAATTTATTTTGGAGAATATATTTTTAAAAGTAAAAAAATTATAAAAATGCAAAAAATCGAATATTTTTTTAAAAAATAAAGGGCGTGATCGTATATTCTGGCAATAGCAGATGTAATATGATTTACCCAAATTATATTTTTTATCGATGATTTATTTCCTATTTTTCCAAAATATCTCGATACGTACTCTTTATGAAATTAAAAAAAAAACGCATAAATTCGAAATCGCACAAAAAAGTCGCACAAAAAGAGGTAAGAATGTATATAAACTACTGTCTGTATATTTATGTTGTTCACAACTATACCATTCATCCGATACGTTTGCAATGCAATACATTGCGATACGTTTGCAATGCAACCTTTCTAACGTTTTTATCTTTTAGTATTCTCTATTTATATTTCGCTAACAAGTGTCATAATTAGTATTCATCCTCTTACGTAAATATCATCGAATAAAATTAGCATTCTATAACATAAAATGGTATGTATTTGTAACGTAGCGCACGGGTTTGTTCTTTTATCGGGCCGTGATGTTGCTGAATGAATGGATGGGAATAAACGGGGATCGAATAGAAAGACTATCTTCTTTAAATAACTATTTATTCCACACGAGAGAGAGAGAGAGAGATATGGCTGTAGGAGGGACGACCTCCCGCAGCCAAGGTTAACCGACGACTCTCCCGACTCCCGCCTCCGGCGCATCAACGGTGCACGCGCAAGAAGCGATTGGTCGGTATGCAAGTGCAATGTCTCCGTAGGGCCACAAGAGATGGCGCTGTTAAAATAATACATTGCACCCGAAGAGAGATGAATGATGTCGCAGTTAATCTGGAGAATTAAATCTGCTCAGACTAACGGCGCTATTGCGTAGAAATGGCTACATATTCATAATTAAAGCAACCTGCGTTGAATGTAAAAGTATATATTTATATTGTACTTTAAAATACTATAAATTTAGATGAAAGATATATCGAGATATAAGTACTATTTGTAAAAAAAGCTTTTAAAAAAGCTTCCTTTTAAGTCTATTCATTAATCCATGTTTAATTTTGTTTTGATTCATTCTAATGCAATGCATACAATTTCCTATAGAAAAAAGTCTAATGATTTAAACAAACATTCCATGAATTCAAATGCTCTATTTATTTTAAATGATAAATTTGTAGCTTGGGCATAGATTGCCAACCATCAATATAGTCATTTTTTTAAAAATAAAATCAGCTAATTATGTTCCTCACAATTAGTGTTTCTTTTCGAGAATTGTTTCTTGAGATTTTTTCTGATTTCTCAAGAAATTACAAAAATCAATTTTCATTATATAAAATAAAATTTGTAGGAATATTTTTGATGCAAATATAAAATTTGAGAAATGAAAATCATCGAGAAATCAGAATCCCTACTTACAATGAAATTTTACAAAAATTCAAAGTGGTCATATGAATACCAAATATTTATTTCTATCAAATATTGCAAATTTTATATGAAAAGCGCTCGCGGCAGAATACTTGATTCACGAAGTGATATCAAAAATATATTTTCGAAAAATATTTCCTCTATAGTATTTGATCTATATATAATATTTCCTATGATATACAGATATTTTTAAAATGTTTGAATGGCCAAAAATAAAATGAAACTAAAAACAATTAATCTTTTTAATTCATATTCGTCTTGGTGGTCTTTACTACACTAGATATATGATATTTCATGCTCGACATTATACGATTGTCTAAAAATTATATGGACTTTATATATATAGGATTGTGTAGTGAACCTAATAATATATGAAAACATGAGCTAACCAATTTCTAAGCTTATAACATATAACCCATCAAAATAATTTCAAATAGGACCAGAAAGAGATAAGGTGCCATTTTCTACTTATTAATAAATAAACATTAATTAAATATAGTATTTTTAAAGTTATTCTTATAATAAAAATGCAGAAATGTATTGATAAAATGTCACGTACACTCCTGTGAGAAGTTTACAATACCCAATAGAGTACTTAATGTTCGACACCGCATAAACTTATTTTAGATATTATGCTTTAAAATAGTAGGAGATTCAAGTGTGAAAAATATATTTTTATTTGTTTTTATAAAAAAAAATTGATAGTAAATTGGAACTTAAATGACTTTTTCGATAGAATTAGGGGATAAAAACGTAGACGAAATTAAATTCTATGTACAGCGTTAGTGAACAATGTTAATTGAATTTCAGGAGTCAATCAGTGACACCTGGATTTGACAGTAGTCAATTCGTTCGAACATCCAAAAATATTGGAAACAAAACCACGAACAGAAATGAATGCACTAAATTTTGCCTGCATATGCCATAATTGGTCTCAACTTTTTAAAATGGTTGCAAAACGTACAAGTATCAAGCGTAATGCTTTAATTTTTTCGATATTTCTGTTAAATTTAATTGCACAATATTTGCTTGAAATATTCGAGTAAACGTGACGCTATTCTATAATAAGCTGTGCTTGAGATAACATCTTTGATGGCAAGACAGTGCAAACAGATTATTTCACAGGTTGTGGCATAAGCATTGCTTGATTAATTAGTATTGCACTCGTCTCTTCCAGTATGAAGCTAGTAGGTGGCAGGTGAGAAACATGGGGTTAGTGCTATGGTCCTATTTATTACAATAATAAATACACCTACATCACCCCCACGAGGATGCTATTTCTCAGTTAAATGGCAAACTTCGCTTGCAACGCAAATTTGCTCGAAAGCTATCCAAATTGCTCCGGTTCTGCACTAAAGTGCACGCCAGCAAAAAATATTTTATGGTAGGTCTTTGTATCAATCGTCTGTGAGATTGATTGGAGAATATATTTTATTATTCGTATAGATTAAAATTTTAAAGCTTACTTCTGGCATTGTAGCTTAATTGTAAGATTTTGCTGATGAATTCTAATATATTGATAAATTTGGTAGTTCGAAGTGTTTTTGATTGATTATTATAAACAAGAACCTAATGTAATTTCTTAAACTGTTGAAAGTCCCGATCCCGGGATTCCGGGACTGATACCGGGATGGTCTAATGCAATCCCGAAATCCCGGGAAAAATTTAGAAATTTTGGTTGTATACAGAAAAATAAATAATAAGAAGCTTTATTAAGGCGTCTTCTCACTTTAGGCGCCTCAAAAATAGGCTATTTTCACGATTTTTTTTCGAGGGTTTTCGCTAAAAATTATGAGATAAAATGGATCTTATGTAATAAACACATCTTTCAAGTACATGAAAATATTTTATTTTTATTTTTTTGAACAATTATTATAATAAAACAGTAGCATCGAAAAACCCGTGTAGAAATGTTATGTTCGTGGCTTGTTGATGGTATCTCCGAGATGGGTCATTTGAAACAAAAAAATAAAACAGTTTTAGATTCAACATATCAATGGCTATAGCGCATATCATCAGATTTTTGATATTTGCGAAAATAACAAAATGGCGCACGTTTTACGAAAAAGTAAAAAAAATTGCGTTTTTTTGCAGTTTTTTGTAAAAAAAAATTACTTAAAATCAAAATTTAAAAAATCTGATAATATGCCTACTAGCTATAGCCATAACTATGAAAAATATGTCATTCAAATTTCATGACAATCGGCCGAATAGTTTCCGAAATTTCATCAACAAGCCATCGAAAAACCTTATTTTGAGATAAACGCGCTTAAAGTTTTGGTTGCAGAAAAATTGTCCAGACACAGCTGTTGAAACACTCGTTGTTATTTTGGGTATTTCCTCCGAAGATCTTTATAAATCGGTTTCAAAACCTCGTAAATATCCTCAGCTAGAGCAGGAGGATTTTTAAAAATTTCTATCTGTTTGTTTTTCACCACTTTCTTGCACTTGCACCATGAGTCTGAACAATACGTACGCAGCCGAGTGCTCTCAGGTAGTCACCTAACGGTCACCCAAAAATGTAGTTAGACTCGTCCGATCTTTATGAAATTTCGATATAACATTTATGAAGATATGTACTTTCAAAATTTAAAATAAAATAAAAATCGATTTTTTTAAATTTGTAAAGTGAGAAGACGCCTTAAGTCAATTTTCAACATATTTTTCTACTGTCTGTTGAAACTTGGCAATCATCATCTTATAGTGGAACCACTTACACAAAAATGAAATTATTCAGATCAGACATTCTTTTGAACTTAAATAAAATATAAATGAAACATTATATTACATTATGCAAAAACATGTGCTTACTAAAGATGAAAATGCAAAACATTCACGATGCTAAGATTTTACATGTAGGATTTATTCGCTAGATTTAAAATGATAAGTTGCCTCTGAGTAAATAAATATTAGCTTTGGTGTATAAAAATTATATTTCATCATGATTAATCGAGTTTGTTACATAGTATGAAATTTAGAACTATATGTATGATTGATATAACTCCTTAAAAGTTTCTTATGCTTACATCGTGCCAAAAATACGGATTTAATTCTGACGTAACATATATTATTTGTTCCTCAGGCCGTGTAGTAAACTTGAGGATTATTGGTTTATGAAGTTTAAATTGCTTAAAGAAAGATTTATTGCGTAATGAACCGTTTTCGAAGTTGACTAAGTGCATTCTAAACCATAAAAGCCTCCAATATATTCTTGTCACGTTTGACGAATGGAAAACTTTATATTCTGTAATACTAAATAAAATATACCTCTTGCCGGCATTCAGCCTCCGAAAGGATACGTACTTGTGCAAATAATATTTTACACATTAAAATGCGAGAAACATACCGAACATTTGTAATGCGCTGTTGCTTATAAATTTGATTATTTCGCAGAGAGAAAAAAATAAGCAAAATTAATGAGCTTCAGGAGCCCGAGACAGATGATACGTATGAAGAAGAAAAATCCTTGACATTGTTAAATAACCATTAATGCGGAAAAGGAATTTGAGTCAGGATTCCTATTTCCCTGCAAATACCCTAAGTAAATGGCGTAGCACAAAATATATACTTCCAAGGATCAATCGCGTCTCTCATAGATTTATTTCCATCCTAAAAAAGGAAAAATCTCAGTCCATGCAGGGGAATACAAAAGGAAAGTGACATCCAACAAAGACTGAGGGAAGATCAACTGAAGGATGAGACCGTATTGTGAGAATATATTTCTTCGCACAGGCGTATATAACTTACACAATAAAACCTCAATAACGCGAATATTTTTATGACTTCCATCATAAAATTTTATATTTCGTATATTTTATAACAAATAAAATAACGACAAGGATTTTTTGTCACGTTGTAACAAAAACAATGCTTGAATATTATTATAATTTGTGATTCAGCTCATATTTTATTTAATGGGGGTAACTCGAAATGCATTTGTAAAATAGCAAACTTAAGTCATCCCGGGCTGGTAGTTTGCCAAAGAGTTGCAGGAGTTGTTATGCATTGATAATTTAATATGGTAATTAAGAAAGCTACCTTGCAATTTATTCGTTTGTAAAGTATATTTCATTAATTGAAATCGGCAATGGTATGAAATATTTAATTCTATTTTAAAAAGCTCAGCTGATTAGTAGTATAAACTAGATATTTAAATCGATGGAAAAAGGATCGATTTAATACAACATTTGATATATAATTTACACTATACTAGTGCTATGATTGTTTGACCATTTAAAGCAATTCAAAATATTCCAGTGATATCCCATTATATACAGAACATCCAAGCGCTACCATGATATGTATTTGGTACACCGTATGAAATTCTGAGCCCTATATCTATCATATTTCATATTGATATTTCTATTATTAGAGTCGAGTTGTAGTAAATACATCATGGCCAAGGAAAGGTTAACCTCAAATAATTTATGGGATTTCCCGTTTAAGGAAGATTCCTGAAAATAATATCTCTATCTAGTCTCAAAAAATAGTAATTAGAATGTGAACCCACGCTGAAATTAAATTAAAATTTTCGAGCGTTCCCATGGAAGCATAATAACACACGATATACGAACAATTTTTTTAGACATTAACGATTCATTATAATTCCAGAGTTCAAATTTGTGACCAATTTGTGTATTTCAAAGCAGATTTTTCTTATTACCTTGCGGTCCAGAGATTTTATTAATAAAATGGCACATTTGAATTGAATGCCCGAAGATAATCGTAAAAACTGGTATAGCGACATAAAATGTCCAGATTTGCGGTCTGCGTCCAGAATCAACAATATTTTCATCTGGAATTATTGCCATTGCACGATTGATCGCAGAAGCCTTTTACCTGATTGAATTAAAATGGTCTTTGGTGTATTTTATTGTGCGTTATTTTATACAAACTATATATATATGACTCAAAATGGAATGCATTTATTATAATGGTTCAATTATCCTTTGGGATTATCACTTTGTCATAAATAATCGCGTACATTTTAACATAGTTAAATGAGGCTATCTCTAAGAATCTTTGCTTTAGAAGGATTATTTAACCCTTTCAAACCAAAGAACAGCTCCGTTGCAGTGTGTAACAAGCTTGACAATAAACCAGGCTCAATAAATGAATTATAACACTTTTGATAGCACACAATATTCATTCATTTCTTCGGAATATTACTTAATGTTCAACTTTCATGATATTTGATTTCTGTTGCTCAAATCTTTTTGTCTATTAATTTGTTGTGAAAATAAAAAGACAAGGTTACCGTGCAAGCCTGCCAGTTTACTTTTGAAGGAGTAGAGTTTGCAAAGGAGTGGTAATAATCGGCTAATAACACCACTCCAGAACAGTCAAAAGGGAATGACAAAATTGATCAACGATAAGAATGATGCGTGTATTTCAATAATCAAAACAAACACCTTCTCTCAAGACAACACGAACGAAAGTCGTCTTATCTTTGTTGAAAGAGCTTAATAGTTTTTTAAAATTTCTAATGACAGTTTCATATTTATGATATTACTGAAGCTTCGTATAGATCATGGGTCGTCAACCTGGTCCGTACCGCCCACTAGTGGGCGGTAAGGGCTTTCGTGGTGGGCTGTGGGAGATTTTTGCTTTTACCCAAAAATCTTTGATAATTTCATTTCACAATTTTTATTTTTCGGCATAGCTTTCTTCATCCATCTACTAAACATATTGCGATCGGATTACCTTTTTTCATTGCTACATTTAGAAAGTAACACGTGCCTAATTGCAAATTCTTAGAATTTCGTCCTGGGAACCTAGCGGACGCAGGCTGAAATGATGGCTTTATCTATGCGAAACGTATTAAAATAATGAGATGCGCAGCTGTTTTGGATAAGTAAGATGTATAGACCTTTCTTTATTCAATACGACGATAATCCTTTGTAATTTTTGAGAAGTCAAGGTAATCTTACCAAAAAAAAATAAGTCGAAATTACCGATAGTTAAATATTGACAAAATTGTAGAAATTCTGGCAGTCCATCACATTATCACAAGCAGTACACATCGGTCTTCAACAAGCTTCGTTTCAAAACTCTTCGACGGTTTACTTCCAAATTCGCTTCACTTCGGGGAAACTTTCTGCCCGTGTGTCTTCAAAGAATCCTGACATCAAGAAATCCGTTCAAAACAAAGTGTAGTGTTTAATTGTAGGCAGTACCTACATATTTATATTCGTGATAAGCTAAAGTTAAATAACTTTTTTACAATAGTGTTCCCATGTCTCAAAAGAAAAAATATGCCCGTGGCTATTCGCCAGAATACCTGCAGATGGGTTTCATCGAAGCACCTCATAATAAACTGCTTCCAATGTGTCTGCTGTGCCAGAAGACTTTTTCCAATGAAGCGATGAAGCCATGTCGGTTGAGAGACCATCTTGCTTCAAAGCATGCAGAATACCAAAATAAGTCAATTGGATATTTTCAAGAATTGTTTAAAAGATTTCAAAATCGTCCTACAATGAAGACTTTGGTTCAAAAACAAAATGCAAAAAATGAAGATGGATTAATAGCATCATATCACATGTCAAATTTAATTGCAAAAACCGGCAAAAGCCATAACATTGGAGAAACCTTGATAATACCCTGCATAAAAGAATTCATAACCACTGTAATGCACCTGGATATACCTGATAGTTTAAAAACACTTCCCCTGAGTGATACTACCGTTAGGAGAAGAATTGATGAAATGGCAATTAACGTTGAAAGAAAGCTTGTCACTATTCTACAAAACACTTCATTTTCCATACAACTGGATGAGTCTACTATTTTGGATAATAATTCTCTACTGATGGTCTATGTACGATACTTTGATGATAATAATGAACTCCAAGAAGAAATGTTATTCACTGTGAATCTAATTTCGGACACAAAGGGATTATCAATATTTAATGCTGTGAAAGTATACTTTGAAAAAAATAATATACCATTGACCAATATCATTGCATGTGCTACTGATGGAGCACCATCAATGATTGGATGTTATCGTGGATTCACTGCCTATTTGAAGAAAGAAGTGTCAAACGTTTTATGTGTTCATTGTGTGGTGCACAGACAACATCTCGTGGCTAAGACTTTAAGTGCAAGTCTACACTCATCGTTAAATATAATAATTAAGGCGGTCAATAAGATCAAATCTAATGCTAAAAATGATAGAATATTTCGACTTATGTGCGAGGACAATGACGAGCAATTTATCAGGCTGCTTTTACACACAGAAGTTCGTTGGCTCTCTAAAGGTGCATGCTTGTCTCGCTTTGTGGCATTATACGACAGTATCATGCAGTTTTTTGAGGAAAATCGAGAAGGAGAAATCTACCAACAATTGAAAATGGTTAAGCATGATGCTTTTTATTTGGCAGATATTTTCAAACGATTTAATGAAATTAACCTGCAGCTTCAAGGTGCCAATAAAACACTGATTAGCTGTAAAAATACTGTGTCCTTATTTATTGAAAAACTTGAGATTCTCCATCGTAACCTTCTGAAGGGAGAATTTCATCAATTTCCCGAATTATTATCAATAAAAGAAGATATAACGCAAGAAGAAATCGAAAGGTTTAGTTGTCATATCACTGAATTAAAAATTGATATGAAAATAAGATTCAAAGATATTATAAATTTAGTGACATACAATTGGATGATAAATCCTTTCAACGTAAATTTGGATGAGGTCGATGTAGTTTATCAAGAAGAGTTGTTGCAATTAAAATATGACGAGGAAAGCAAAAATGTTTTCAATATTTCGGGAAGCCAAAAACTTTGGCAAAATAAAAAAATGCCTGATTTGTATCCAAAAATGTGGGAAAAGATGAAAGATATTCTAATACCCTTTCCCACATCTTATCTCGTCGAAGCAGGTTTCAGTGTCGTGAATAACATCATGACAAAACAAAGAAATCGCCTCAAAATCACTGAAAGAGGAGATCTTCGATTGTTTTTAACGAAAATTGAACCAGATATAAAATACTTAGTCACACAACATCAGGCTCAAGGTTCTCATTAGTTATTAAATATGATTTTTAAAATTTCTTGTTTTTCAGTATGTATATTTCTGTTTTTTTTTTCAGTATGTATTTATATATACGTACTATTTTTTGTTGCAATAAAATGTTGGTGATAAAAACTTGTTTTTTTTCAAATCTCCCAAATTTTCTTATAAATTTTTTTTCACTCATACTGGATTGAAAATATAGCTACATATGTTGGTGGGCGGTAAGGAAATTTTAACCATGAAAAGTTAGCAAAAGTGGGCGGTAGGCATAAAAAGGTTGACGACCCCTGGTATAGATCAATGTGCAAAGCTTTGAAATAGAAACGATGTATAAATATGAAACGCGTGGCGCATCCGAGAAAATTATTACAGGAAACGCATTACCGGATCCATGGTAAGTTTTTCTAGGAGAAGTTTCGTCTGAAAAATGAAAAGTGGGACTTGAAGTAGGTCTCACAGTCTTCGCATCTCGGTCTCGAGAGAAAAACAACTCAATTTTCACCTCCTTGAACAATGCCCTACACGGAAAATTCTATTTCCCTAGCATTCCACTCAGACCGGAAGTCTTTGGTCCGATGGTAAACTTGTAGCAGTATTTCTCAAAAACTTGGCGGAGCATTCCAACGTGCAAAAAAGAATCGGACAAATTTTACATGGACGGCAAAAAGCACTCATTTCATAATTTGGCTGAACATTTTATATTCCGAATATAAAATATTGAGAAGCACATCCTTAATCGTACCTTAACCTTTGAATGCACGAATAAATCTGCTGCAAGACTTCCTAAGGGTTGAAAAATTGTCTCAGGAGGACCCGATATATTTTAATTCGCTTACTTTGTTTTCTGGGGAAGACTTTTAAATATGAGGCTCGTTTATTTTTTGCTTGTCATTTACACTAATTCAAGCTGGAGGAATGCTTTGTATTTATTTAAATGAGCCATTGATAATGACCACAAGTGAATATTTTGTATCAAACCGTTAATGGTTTTATTTTCAATATTAATTAAAAAGCAAATAAAAGTCACGATTGTATGAATTGTGAGTCGAACATCGATATTTATTCTTATCATTCGACAATCTAAGAATTTGATTACAGTATACTTTGTCGAAATATATGTATATGACTTTTAAAGCTAAAATATTTTAAGTTAAAATCTAAAAATACTATGTTTATTGAAATAATGATGATCAAAAATATTATGTAATAGTATCCTTTTTATCACCACTAGTCACCATTTAGTTGTGATGTTATTTTTGGATTTTATTTCAACGTCATTTTGAGCTCAATGATTAATTCTTTGCAAAAATTTGTTTAATTTTGCTTTTGGTTGAATGTTCTTTATACATTTCGTTGTGCGAAACTAAACTTTGTGATTTTTTCTTTTGAATTGTATGCTTCTTTAAGTGGAAGGAAAATGTTTCAATACATCTAAGCTATCAATTTTAGAATTTTGATTTATCACAAGTGCTATTTTAATCAACTTTGCATCATTAGTCTCTTCCAACAGTATTTCTAGAATGCCTTCGAATTCAAAATAAGCTTTGAGAATACAAATAAATTAAAGTATAATGTATACAAGATGTTTTTTTTTTAACATTTTGAAAAAATATCAAAAATTTTACCTTTAAGGCGTCTTCTCACTTTAGGCGCCTCAAAAATAGGCTATTTTCGGGATTTTTTTTCGAGGATTTTCGCTAAAAATTATGGGATAAAATGGTTCTTATGTAATAAACACATCTTTTAAGTATACGAAAAAAAAATATTTTTATATTTTTGAACAATTATTATAATAAAACAGTAGCATCGAAAAACCCGTGTAGAAATGTTATGCTCGTGGCTTGTTGATGGTATCTCCGAGATGGGTCATTTGAAACAAAAAATTAAAACTGTTTTAGATTTAATATATCAGTGGCTATAGCGCATATCATCAGATTTTTGATATTCGCAAAAATAACAAAATGGCGCACGTTTTTCGAAAAAGTAAAAAAAACGCGGTTTTTTTGCAGTTTTTTTGTAAAAAAAAATTACTTAAAATCAAAATTTCAAAAATCTGATGATATGAGCTATAGCCATAACTATGAAAAATATGTCATTCAAATTTCATGACAATCGGCGGGATAGTTTCCGAAATTTCATCAACAAGCCACCGAAAAACCTTGTTTTGAGATAAACGCGTTTAAAGTTTTGGTTGCAGAAAAATTGCCCAGACACAGCTGTTGAAACACTCGTTGTTATTTTGGGTATTTCCTCCGAAGATCTTCATAAATCGGTTTCAAAACCTCGTGAACATCCTCAGCTAGAGTAGGAGGATGTTTAAAAGTTTCTATCTGATTGTTTTTCACCACTTTCTTGTACTTGCACCATGAGTCTGAACAATACGTATTCAGCTGGGTGCTCTCAGGTAGTCACCTAACGGTCGCCCAAAAATGCAGTTAGACTCGTCCGATCTTTATGAAATTTCGATATAATATTTTTGAAGATATGTACTTTCAAAATTTAAAATAAAATAAAAATCGATTTTTTTAATTTGTAAAGTGAGAAGACGCCTTAAATCACTATAATTTTTTAAAATTATAACTAATAATTATTTTTGTATTTTGTAATGTATTTTTGATATAAATAAATAATTATTTTATGCAATTAGTTTAAAGAAAATTACTTCTGAACTTCCAAAGTCAGATGAAATGTGTAAACGAATGAGAAATATAATCTTCTAAATTCTCAAAACTAACAACTATTTTGTACTTAGTTTAGTTTTAGAAAGTTATTTAGATTATTCCTTTTCCAATGATATGCTACATGTTATACAAATAATTCAATAAGTCGTTAAACTTGAAGAGATACTATTTTGCTGGGGTCAGGTCTAAGAAAATACTTTTTATGTTCAAGATGTTTTTATTTTTTTCCTTATTTTAACTATAGTTGTCTGAAGTAGTATTCCCTCTTTCTTTTTGCACAGGTGGCGATTATTTTTTTAATTAGTATTTATTTTATTGGTACCTTTGTCATGTAAATTCATTATTTTGCACGTCCCTAGACAAAGAAATCCAGTGGTGTCAGGTCTGAAGACCGTGCGAACCACGGAATAGGGCACGTCCCCAGACAAAAAAATCCAGTGGTGTCAGGTCTGAAGACCGTGCGAGCTACAGAATAGGACACGTCTTTAGACAAAGAAATCTAGTGGAGTCAGATCTGGAGACTGTGCGAGCCACGGAATAGGGTACGTTCCCAGGCAAAGAAATCCAGAGGTATCAAATCTGGATATCGTGCCAGCCACGGAATAGGGCACGTCCTCAGAAAAAAAATCCAGTGGTGTCAGATCATGTTACTTTCTATTTCGTTCTAAAAAAAGTATTTCGAAAACCCAGACATTTAAGATATAGGGCCTACGCATGATACGTACTAAATGATCCCCTTAACCCCTAAAAAAAAATTGTCGATCCATGTGCAAAATATCCTATATAATCCGACCTAGGTCTCTATAACCAATACGTAATTATCATTATTTTTAAATCATATTTTAATTATTGTCGCAAGTCAATCACTTATTGATTCATCTCAGCATTATCAATCATCTCAATATATATTTATTTAGATTCAAAAAATCAGTCTAAATTTGAATCTGGAGAGAAAAATTAAAACTTCCGATTTTTCGTGAAGTCGAATATTTTAGTTACTATAAAAATATTTGAACAATAGAATACTTCAAATATGCTTCAAAGTAAAGATCGATCGTGTCCATTGATGTAAAGAAGTGCTGTGTATCTATCTGCCACGCAGATACTTCTTCCGCAAGCTTGGCTTCAGGATTCGCTAAAAATAGTTTGTTTTATTTTCGGATAAAGGTTTTCAATAAAACAAAGTTTATCTTGAGGAAAATCGGAGTGAACACATTTACGTGGATATCGACCATATCCGCGCTTTATGTCTTGAAAATATAGAAAAATATCTTGAGAGAGCGATTGCGATAACCGAGATGACCCGTGGAGAAATGCCCGATAGATATGTGCGTCCCGGAATTCTTCCCTGTAAATATTTCATTTTGAAACGCAAATATTTTTAAAATATCCCGAGCATTCCCCATATGAAGATCTCGCCTACCTATTCCCGTATCGTTTCCATTACGCACATCCTAAAATGTGTATTCGAAGCTGAATATTTTCGATGTATACGAGCGCTAAAATTATTATATGAATACTCTTCTTGAGATCGTAAAGTTTTACATTTGTTTTAACGAGCGAAGATAAAATCTACCTGAGTTGGCTTTCACGGATATTTATTTTGATTTGGACTAAAAGGATGCTCGAGAACTTTGTCTTTTAATACACCACGGATTCCGGTTAAGATGTTAACATAATGTGGCGGCTTAACAAGCATAAATTAGCAATATTTCTGGGAAATTTATTGTTAGAAAGTCACACGGTTAATTTACAACTCTTTTTTGAGGCCATATTTTCTGCTGTGTTTCAACAAAATTGTGCCTATTATATTGCCTGAAACATCAGTATTTTATGATATAATATAATTTTTATTATGGTTATCGAAGATAGATACATAGAATATCCAACGAACTGATGGATATCTTTCTATTTTAGATTGGTTTCTCTTCAGCATAGAATAAATCCAATTATCTCGGACGTCATTAAATTTACATCTCTACATTTTGCATTTTTACACTATCGACAAAGCAAGAGAGGTTTTGTACTTATTTAAATTAACCTGCTAGATTCGTGAGATTGGATGCATCTATTTTATCTAATTTGAATTGGATTTGGTTTGTACTTACGGCATGGAGATGGTCTCTTGTTGGGGATGTATAGAAATAAAAAAAACTACTTAATTTTGACTGAAATTATCATTTTTTGTGGTAATGAATTGCCACAGTATATTATAATTATACTACTGTAGCGTGGGCAATTTACCATCCTCAAGTGGTAGCGCTGTTAATCTAAGCAGATTTAATTCGCCAGATTAATAGCGACAACTTCCGTCTCCCTTCAGGTGCAATGTGCTATTTTAACAGCGCCATCTATTGTGGCCCTATAGGAGACATTGCACCTGCATACCGACGGATCGCTTCTTGCGCGTGCGCCGTTGCCGGTTGGGTAGTGACGCGCAGGAGGCGGGAGTCGTGAGAGTGGTCGGTTAGCCTTGGTTGTAAGAGGTTGTCCCTCCTGCAGCCATATCTCTCTCTTTTGTGTGGAATAAATATTTATTTAGAGAAGATAGTCTTTCTATTCGATGCCCGTCTATTCCCATCCATTCGTCCAGCAACATCACGGCCCGATAAAATAATGGACCCGTGCGCTAGTTTGGCCATCCTTACGAGCACGTGGGGGCGGGGAGCCGTCCAGGGACTCTGCCCCCGAGAGTGCCCTCGCCTCAACGTTACACTCGTAAATACATAAAAATATATAAATATTTTACTGAATTATGATTTGTTGCCAATTTTGATTTTTTAAATAAAAATACATAATTTAAATTCTAGGTCTTTTTTTAAGAATCTTTAATATTGTAATCCCAAAACAATATACAGGAGACTCGCTATAATCCGGTCTCGGTCTAATCCAGCACCCCTTGTAGTCCGACAACTTAATACAACTACAAATGTTCGATAAAGCTTCATCAAAGTAAACAATGCAAAAGTGTGATTTTGGATGCCTAAATCTTAATGAATCTTTTTGTATGTTGGCAAGTGAGTACGGCGTAGGATGGTCTATAATTTATAATACAAAAAAGAACCACAAAAATATTCAAACACAAAAATCAATGGTGGTTCGTCTCCACCATTGATTGTCGACCGGGCAAAAGGCAAACTTTCATGAAAGCTAAACAATATTGGCTATAAAAGCAAAGTTGTTTTACAAGGAGATAGCAAAAAATAACACTTTGTAGTTAGCAAGAGATAGTTAAAATGTTACAAAAATCGTAATGGAATACGTTTAATTAAGTTTTAAGTTTTTATTTTTTATAACTGATATGTTCATTGTGTTTATGAAATTAATTCTAATAATATGAAATCTTATATTATTTATGTATATCTCATTATTTATCGGATTACAAGTACTCCTTTTTAAAATGTTCCGGACTACGAGGATTCGGGGGTAGTACTCTGTAGTCCGACAAATTGGATAATCCGACACTACCTTGACACGGTTTGTCGGATTACCGCGGGTTTGATGTGTATATTTATACACCGGAGCATTTCAAAGCATAATCAGTCGCCGACGGGTGTCCTACCTGTTCAGTGGCTATATTTATTAAATATATATAATTAAAATATCAAAACAAATATTATTGAGTAATTATAACGGATCAAAAAAACACAAAAATCCGTCATCGAACCTAAATGTCATCTTAAAATTTGTACACTTTTTCGATATAAATATTTTTCGTACATTTTATGCAAACGAATACCTAAAATAGCCCTTTTTTTAAGAGGGTTCATTTTTTATTACCTGTTATTCTAATTTCTTGCCATTAATTAACTTTTGTATACACCTTCATCATGTATCAAGGTCTCATCCAGGAGAGGTCCGAACATGTTAATATTAAGTAATTACTTAAATTTATGCTATTTTTTATGAACTTATCTCAAATTTATATTATCAAAGGAGGAAAATAAATAAAACATGTTTGCTGTAATTACAAGCCATGTTATGCCAAATTTATTCCTGTGGAAACGTTTAGGGATCTGCAGAGTTTCAAATCTTGTTAAAGCTTATAAATTATTTACCCAAAGCCTCAAAACAGTATTTGAAAGTTCTTCACATATAATTGTTGGAGCTTCAGTGCATTTTCGCCAAAAGCTCATTGTATTGCTCTCGCTGCTTTGCAGTTAGTATTTAGCAAAGTTTGGTAAATGCTCATTACGTACGAAGCCACTGCCATTAAACAAGCGATACTTTAATGTCGTTTTTTTTTATTGGCAAGAACGAAAATAAAATCTCATTTTACTTTCAGTTGTAAAAAAATGAAAAGTTTCAGACGTGGGCCCATAAAACGAAAGCTATTGATGGCTGTGAAACTTTCCTGGCCTTTATCCAAATTTAGATTTGCTCGTTCAGTGATCCACGTACTCAAAAAAAAGGTAAAAAGACATTTCAAATCAGGGTAATTGAATTTGTCCCGAATCAGATCCTTTATGTCTTTGTCGTGATGAGCTGAAAAACTTTCGAAATAAAGTTCCAAGCATCAATTCGCTTCCTTTATTCGATACAAGACCGGAATACATTTTTAATATGTCTCAAAAATTGAGATTAAGCCTGATGATTATCGACCATAGTATTGTAGTTTAACGCGTAGAAGATTAGGCGATATTAATTACAAGATAATTTTCAGCACTCATACCCTAATTTCAACATTTTCTATTGTAATCGTTTAATACCCTACCCATCTAATGGTGCTTGTTAAGGCATATAGGTAGATGTGGAGCGGTTTATATCAAATTAGAATACATTGTCGCCATTGTAGAAGGATTCTGCCATTAGCAGAGCAAATCTGTTGATAACGTGTTGCTGGTTATGGTGTTTCCTAAGCGACCAATACGAAACTAAAGCCTTCGACCATGATAATGACCATGCCTGAAGCACAGCCACAATTAGCACCCCATGATGTTTATACTTTTTATCGCATCGAAACGTGCCTGAAAATAAATTGAATCCATCGATATCATAAACAACGAACACTGTCGAATAATAGAGAAAAATCGCAGGAGTGACTAAAGAAAAAGAATAATAAAAGGGAGAAAATGGGCTTTTGAATGCGATCGTAATGTGAAATTACATCTTTATATTTAGACCGAATAATAAAGCCTTACAAACATAATTTTATCGCATTCATCAGAAGCAATTTCACAATGCTATTCAACCATTTTCGACAATAAAATTTGAGAACATGTTTAAACATAGTATTCAAACAAAACCCAAACATACAATATCACGAAATGATCTTAATGCATTGAGTATTTATTAGTTTTATAACATAATGCACAGCCAATTAATTGCCTTGGACTTGGGCTATGGGAACATTTTCCCGAGGATAGACTTTTAATTAAAATCTTACAAAGGTGAGCTCGAATTATAGCGTAAATATTCAAATATCCAGGCATTCCAGGAATATCCTCTTTTTTATTGCACGTTGAAATTAACCCGAAATGCTATTAAGCTAGATGGCAATAAATCTTATTAGGAAATGTTGAAATGCAATGGGATAAACTGTTTAGTACGAAATAGCTTTCCACTAAATTTAGCTCATCGTGATTGATGTTTTATTTAGTGCGGTCAAACAGAATCATGACGATCAACCAAATATGCTTAAAACGCAATGTTTTAATTAATTTTTTTTTATCCCCAATGAGAAATATCTTCAATCTATTAGAATTTATAACACGCAATAATCGCATTTTCGCCGATTTATTTAGGAGTAATTTTGCGCGAAGTGTTCAATTATTCATTCATGCGAGATGAAAGATATTTGATATTATGAAGAAGATACTAATTGAAACCAACTTTTTATGAAAAGCATCTTTCCCTATATATTTATCTGATTTTTTAAAATCAATTATTGGACAAACGTTTTTATATTGCATTTTTTAAATGAATTATTTTCATTTTA
Source organism: Stenopsyche tienmushanensis (assembly GCA_008973525.1). NCBI lineage: Eukaryota > Metazoa > Arthropoda > Insecta > Trichoptera > Stenopsychidae > Stenopsyche > Stenopsyche tienmushanensis. The sequence goes on from WACJ01000095.1 coordinate 462,805, forward strand.
AATTATTCTTTGATGATCGTTTTTCCTACCATTTTTACACAAAATATCAATTTTAACCCCTAAAGGAGTACTGTGCCAGGGCATGGCATCCTCCTTCCGCTTTTCAGAAAGAGCACTCTTGTACATTGATCTCGGAGACAGACAGAGACAGAGCGCAGTTCGGAAGACAGAGACGGAGAGCTCCCCTGCACACATCGCACGATTGTATAGATCGTTAGCTCAAATTCATCAACTAAAAAAGATTTCGATTTCAAGTTTGTTATTTGTTTACGCAAAGAAACGACATGTGAATCATGTTCGGTCAATAATAAATTCATCAACGAAAACACGCTATTGAATCGATTTCTTGTGTATTATTTATGTAAAGAAATGACGTGGTTTTGTATGCTATCAACAGTGTTTATTTACAATTGACTCTGCCTCGAATTGAAGATTGTCTTACGCTGATAGCAGCTGACAGAAAGTAATCGGTGAAAAGCGATTATGGCATCAACGACTTCATCGATTTTAAATTTGCTCACTCCTCAAAAGGTTAAATAGCATTTATATTTAGTCAACTGTAATACTAGTCATATTCATATCGTATATCGTGTATCGTAACTATTTTGAACTTAGTTTAATTTCAAAAAGTTTTCTAGATTATACTCTTTCAACGATATACTTCACGTCATACAAATCATTAAATGAGTTATTAGTTGCAATATATTGCTTTTTACTTCAATTAGAATTTCTTTTGTGGGCACCTTTGTCGTGTAAATTAATTATTTTGGCAGCCCTATTTCGTGGCTTGCACCGTCACCAGATCCTGACACCACTGGATTTCCTTACCTGAGGACGTGGCCTATTCCGTGGGTCACACGGTCTTTAGACTTGACCCCGCTGGATTTCACTATTCACTATTGGGAGTTTAATTTCTAAACTTAATTTTTAATCCAAAAATTCAGCAGTTTTTCTTGTAAAGTAGTAAAAAAAGTATGTTGATTTAATTGGAAAGGGCTTTCTGGAAAAAAGTGCAAATAAGTACTTAAAATTATTTTAATATAATATATGAATAAGAAAATAAGGATCTATTTTAATGGAATATTTTGAATAAATATACTTGAGTTACACGGTTTTGATTTGTCTTCAATATCATATTTTTGAACTTTAAATAACGTATGAGGCAATTATTTAGTAATGTAAAATCAGCTTAGGATCTTTGAAAAGCGTTCGATATCTATATTGGTGAAGGAAGACATGATGAGTACTATTTTTGAAAAAAAAATTGGTTATTTCAAAAAATATAGATTTTTTAAGTTCGACGTTGAAATATTGCCGCGTGAGGGCGTAAACGCGCTCCCGCATGTAATGTGTTAATATTCAAGCACTTCGAATGCAAATAATCTTAGACAAATTTTCTATTATGCGTTTTTTAATATCATTCGTAATTTTGTAAAATATAATCAATTATTATATGATTTTTTTACGGTAATTTATTTATTTTTTATGGTTGATAATGAGATGTCAGCTTAAGAATATAGTTTGAGGCGTACATTAAATATAGATTGGCATAATATGAGTTATATAATATATATATAGAGTAGATTTATTTAAAGATTTGTATATATAATATATATTTGAATTAAGCTTATAAATAGTTTAATGGACCTTAAAAACACGGTTAGAATAAATAAACAGATTCCTTTGATAAAAGCTCAAATGAGAAGTACTTTGCCAACACGACACATATTAAGCTCATATCTGAAAGCTCTGCCCAGATCGTTAAAACTAATGGCACTTTGGAATAACGAACACTGATGTGTTCATCTCACACATGAGCAATTCATATTTAGAAATATTTTCATTTCGAGTCTTTACGAGGTAATTCTCTAAATCGCGCACGAAGCGTTTATACGGAATGAAAGCTCGTTTAGGAGCTTTGTCGATGTTTCAAAATCGATTTTCAAGTTTTTGAAGATTTCATCTCCGCAAGTTCAGTAACAAAAAGAAACAATTCAGCGAGAGTTGGGCAGCTATGGCAATTTTTGATCAAACCTGATCGTAACTGGATGAAGCATTAATCAACCAACATCAGAAACTTTTCGCAGTGTTCCGTTTCACGCTTTGCTGAAATCACGTAGCGCAGCCCGAGACCTTAATTTTCTTCCTCTATCTTTGATTTCATCCTTTTTTTCTCGGCAAGTAGAGGATATATATTATGACATTAAGAAGACAAAAAAATAAATGTCACTTAAGCCCCGGGACACGATAAAATGTTAGTCGTCGGAAGAGTTTCCTGTTTTGGCGACGTTTCCCCTGGAAATGTTATCAATTATAAATTAACATGCAGTTAAACACGCTTTAGCATGTATATTTAAACTGTGACTAAATATATTACAGTGTAATATATTTATAAAATCAAACAGCATTTAAGTTGGATATTTTGTATAGATAAATAGCCCTCGTGTAATACGGTTATTATGCAAAATAGTATTATATAAAGCATTGAATATAGAAAAGTAGGCTTGAGTTTTCTCTAAAATAATTTGCTTATGACAATGATGATCATAATTACTTCATATTAATAAGGTTATCATCATTTACACTATTAATCGCCATTAAACGATGACGTTTTTGTATTTGCACCATCTGTCGTCAAAATTAAAGAGCTTTTGGTTGAGAGATCTTGATATAACACATCACTCAATATATTCGTAGGATATTTTTAATTTAAGTTTTTTTCTTCTTCGTTTGGGATCATTTTTCACAATTAATTACAAAATTGATTTATGTATTAATTATTTGTATGGAGCTACGCAATTCTGCAATTATAAATATTATGCTTCTTTCAGAGGGATAACGATAATCTTTATTTAAAAAATATAGCGCCAATTATTCAGCCAAATTTATCCCTTTTTTCATGATTTTTTTAAGAGTAAAATGTGTAACAATTTCGTTGTTTCTGTCTATTCTATAGTTCTCTGTATTTTGAGTTATCTCAGATTCTATTTCAATCAAATTGTCTTCATCGTCTTTTTATACGGGTAATTCTTGAACAATTGAATAGGTTGCCTCAGGCCTGTATTTAAGATATCAAAACAAATTGAGTAAGACCTATTTAAAATGAAGAAGTCTCATGTACAACAATTTAAATTACGCAAATAATGCTGAATGTTATTTTCTACTTCAGCTATTTCTACATAGCAGATCTTGAAACCGTATTAAAACACCGAAAGCGATCAATAACTAATTCAAATATATTTAGAATTTTAGTTTGTATTGTAAAGGAACCCTTATATATTATGAATTTATAAAAATTGCTTAACATTCGGGTAACTCGTTTTTGTGCAACAGTTTTGGAATAATTTAAGCATTTTTTAGTGATCTTATCCCTTAGCATATTTTAGTGACAGTTATTCCTGTTTCTATTATATTAGCTATTTATTATATGATAATCTATGATTATCATTATTTACCTTTCCCTTACTGTGCTAAAAATTTCCACCGATGATATGTATTTGGTACACCACTATTACTTTTATTAATTATTAATAAGATTTGTTTTCAACAGTTATAATGATTATGAATTAAGTACTTAATAGTTATTATGACCACAGATTGAAAAGTTACGACGATTTAAAGGTGAAATTTTGGTTTTTTTTTTAAATCTTGAAAAAAATCTATTTCGACAACCCTGACACTTGTGAAACGTAGCAAAATACCCACTTAACCCCTATAAAATGTTTGTCAGTTCATGTGCAAAAAAACCCGTACAAATCAATATAAAAACGTCACGAAAAGTGAAACTCTAAGCGACAGTTGGTCGGAAAGAGAGGGAGAATCGTTTGTAGTGTCTTTTTGTCCGTCGCATAAATCACAACAACGCAACGCGCATGCGTTGCGTCTCCTTCACTGTGTGTACACTGTCTATACGTAGCATAAAGCAACCACTACGCCAGCAACACGCTTATTTTATTATATATTATACAAATACAATTTTATCTTTTAAAAAAGAAATGCATAAAACCAATTTTTTGTAGGAATTTAGAAGTTTCACCTAAACTGCGTGAGAATTTCAGATATCAAGTATTTTATTTATTTCAAATACTGGATTATTCTTTCATTAAGATCAAGCGATATTTCACTGTAGTTCAATTTTGCAGCCAACTGATGATTGTTAAGATGACGATTTCTTTTGAACAATAATATATTGACATTATTATCTTGGGAATCATTCATAGATTTTAGGCGACTCGGTCTTTTTCTGTCCTCCAAAGTTCCAGTCTCCTAATGTTTTCTAATGTTAAAATGAATCCATTTGATAGAAATCTGCGTTTTTTAACAATATCCCTAATTAAATATCACTAATTTCGCAATGTAATAACAGAGCTACGAATCATGTTGCTTAATTTGGCTGATTTTGACATTTTAAATTTGAAAAAAAAAGTTAAAATATCGTCAAATGGTAGTTGCAATGCAACATATATTGGAATTATTACACTATGGAAACTATAATTTTGAAGTAAAATTAGTGGCATATCAATGTTCAAATTTTACTTGATCTTTTAAATATAGATCTTATTATAATAAATGAATATATTAGTATATAAAAACCCATCTAATTGTTTGTGGATTTGATTAATATGATGCATTACCATGATGGTTTTGTTAAAGAATATAAATCAATCTCATACTACCTCCATTAGGACGATAGGATCATCCCTTTGTGTACGCACGAAATTGATTAAACCAATTTAACATTGCATTAAATTTGCACGCCCCAAAAATTGCACAATAATATTCGACCGTAAACAATAGTTCAAGGCGAGGCTTCGACCGCAAGAGCCAATTTGGAGGTCCTACATACCATTCGCTCGAATACTAAATTATTTCACCCCATTGGGTAAATGTTTGGATAGACAGATAGACAGACAAACACACATAGCAGTTCCATGGGCACATAATAGTCGAATGGCGATCTGATATTATAGAAGTATCCCTCGTTGTTGACATAACTGCTGGCTATCAATCGGCTCCTATATGAATATTCTTATTAAGCAAAACACATAGTGTTTGATCAGATCCATGCGAGAGTGAATGATAAAAAATCGTGATCCTATGCAAACATTCAATTATGCAGAAATTAAAAGATGGCAGCATAATTGTCCCATCTTTTATCATTTTAAAAGTATGTGTTCTTTACAAAATCATCTCCATTTATAAAATGAACACAGGAAAAACTCGGTAATATTCAATTCCGAACGTTGGATAACTTGTAGTTGGATTTATACCGACGACTTCTCACTGTCCTGTTATATGATTTTAAATCTTGATAAGCGTTATATGAAATCAAATCGTTTTTAATCCGAGTCAAATTCATTGTGATAAATTTGTATTGAATAAATAATAGTCCTATTGTTAATTGAATAAATTAATCATCCTGATGCAGTAATTCATCCTATAAATAACACCTCTCACAACATAAAATAATCAAATTGATGGAGAAGATTATATTTATAATTATGACTGTCATTGGAAATATAATTATTATGCACATAAAATAAATGATTCATTAGTAATATACGAAGCATATCCCGAAAGTAAGTGTACTGTGATAATACAGAGTTGTAGTTTTTTGGTCATAGTTTGATTTTGGTGGTTTTGATCAATTTTGGTCAAATTTCTGCCTCAGGGAGAGACCATCAATGCACAACAATATTGTGAGATCCTAAAAAAACTAAAAAAAAGCATTTAAAACAAATGGGGTATGCTGACGAGAGGAGTGTGCTTGTTGTACGACAACACCCGTCCTCACACAGCCATAGCCACCAAAACGCTCTTGGACTTATTTGGTTGGGATGTTTTAAACCACCCCCATATTTCCATGACATGGCGCCTCCAAATTATCATCTTTAATCCTCCTTGAATGAAAATACAGGTGGAATTAAATTTTCAACCAACGAAAATGTGCAGAAAGAGGTTCTGAAGTGGGAGAAGGAGCTGGCGGGAGATTTCTTCGAGGAGGGCATAAAACAGCTTGTTCCACGGCTCATCAGAACAATATTCTTTGGTTTTTTTCAAATACACTTTTTTTAAAAATTTAAAAAAAATAGTACACCTACTTTCGGGATATGCCTCATAGGACTCAGGTGCTCCGTAACTGCATTACACTCAAATCAACACGTACTAATTGATCTTGTATTTATAATTAATAATATCATACAATTGATTTTGACTGGATTTTGCCAGATTTTGCAGATTCGATCAAAACTTTCATCACCGAGTAAAAAAAATGTTTTTATTGTGTGGGTGAAATGACATTCCAACGCAAAACCGCAGTTTATCTGAGCAAATTAACAGCGGTATATTTCTGTCTCCCTTCAGACGTAATGTGCCAAATTAATAGTGACATCATCTGTTTTCTTGCGGACACATTGCGTTTTGTTAACGTAATTTTCCGTCTTATATTGACGCGCGAGAAGTGAGGAGTTGTCATATAGCCTTGACTGTGAGAAGATGTCCTTCCCGCAGGTTCATAGCTGTAACATCTCTTTCCTTATATAAAAGATAATAGTTAAGAGGACAGAGTTTCCGCGCCCCTGCTCCATGTTGCATTGGTGTCAGAAGTAGGGGAAATGTTGGTGGGAAGGGGGGAGTGATAAAAGCAGAGCGAGGAGTAACAATTGCAACAATTTCATCTATGATTTTGTACTGTTAATTCAATAATATATAAATTTATCGGGTTTTTTATAGGATGTGGGATGAATCCGAACGTCGCATTTGAGAGACGAACATACTAATTTTATTTTAACTGCACCTCTCAATTAAAGTATTTATTTTTGAGATAATATATAATAGTCACCAAAATCATACTTATTTAATTACTAAACATTCAAATACAAATAAATGTATCACTTGAACCTAATTCTATATTATGACTTTTGGATAATAATAGCGAAAGAAAATTTATATTATTTCATAGCAATTTATATTAATATTTATATGAGTTTGTATATTTTAAATTAATCATGTTTGAATAGTATAAGTAAGATAATCTACTTTGAATTTTGATACTTAATCATTAATTTTATTTGTGTCTTCGATGTTTTAACCCAATGGCATATTTTCGCATAAATTCAATTCAAACAATGCCCTTAAAACAATGTATTCTTTCTGTTTTGATCAGAAATCAATTCGATTTGAGTGTATGTAATATATATAGGAATAAAGAGATTATATTTCCAGGTATAGATGGGTGGTATAAGTTATCTTGGATATTAAAAATATGGCATAATCTAATGTTCGATGATTTAATATATCATATTTGAGATCCTTCGTCGAATCAATTCATTTCCTTTAATATTTATGAATCTCGTTCAAGCTTGATGAGAATTTATTATCGAAGAATTTTACAAGAACGAGGATAGAAATCGCACCTATTGAAGCGTTTCGGGTACATATTTATCATCCGGCTGCTGAAAACTGAAACGAAATGGCTGTAATGAATGATCGCTGTGTATAAATGAAAATTTTCAAAATTCATCACATCTGCCAAACATTATTCAGCTTAGAATATTAAGCGTTTATGAAATCAATTAGTTATACTTAAAATTGACAGGCGTCGAAATGGTTAATAATATTCCGATGGATGTTGAATCTTACAAACGATGTACAGTCGATTACATCGGCGCCGGGACGTATCGATTCCAAAATATAGTAAACAATCGTAAATATAGCTGGGAAAAGGATATTGAATTGAGCAAGGACATCTGGGAAAGGATCTCCACAAAGAGCACTCAAGTTGTATGCTTAATTAAGACTAGTTAAATAAAATGATTTCGGTTTTAATCCAAGATAAGCCCTAGAAGCGAGGCACAGGCTGAATTTACATATTAATTTGATTTTGGTTTATTGTGGACGGGATCATTGTAATCTGCGCATAACCAACACTCATCTCTTTTACATTCTTCAATTGGATGCTGAAACCCAAAAATTCTATGGGTATTGATTTATTTTCAAATCAAATATCGTCGTTTTCAACAGAGGTCAATTGGTCCAATTTTGGAGCTTATTTAGTACAAAATGTGATCCGACAAATCAAGTTATTTAAAAATATATTTTGAAGAGCAACTTAGAATAATTAGGATGAATTCTAAATCTTTTTGATTTATTAAAATGAGATATTTGCTTCATACATATGTATTAAATAGAGATGGTTCTTAATTCTATAAATACATAAAGGGTACGGAGCACCCTTAAGATGTTTGTGTATTCCATTTGCATTTCTTCTAAGATTAAAATGAAATATAACAAAGTTAATATTATTCCATTTTATATTGGGGAGATATTTGGAAAAAAAAATTGCAATGTTTTTAGAAAAAAACATTGAATAATTCAGAGAAACAGTATGAAATTTAATTGAATTTATTTGCTAAAAATCTCAAGTATAATTCTTAATTTAAAAAAAAATGGGGGAAGAATACCCTCGAAGGGTCCCTAAAATTTTATTGGAAATTAGACTTGATTAACATTTTGCGGTATATAGTGCTAAATTTGAAAAATTATTTTCATTGGATTCTTGCTTGAATATTTATCCATTATAATCATTCTCTTATTTACGCGATTAATGCGTAAAAAAGAACCGTGTGAATTTATAAATAAATAGAACCGTGCATGTACTTATATAGGGTGCAGCATGTAAACTACCTTATTTTAAAAATTAATAACATAAATAATATAGTACATATTAGTTAAATTATTTTTTAATATTATAGAAAAACATTTAAAGTTTTAATTTAAGGAATTTTTAATATATGTATATATTATTTAAGTGGCCTCAATTCTAGTTAATGCATTGAAATAGTCGAGTTATGAAGCTTCTCTTCATTTTTTTCAGCATGTCGAAGAATATGATGTTGATAGCAGTTTACATATTATTCTTCAATAGAGCTAGAGTTTTTGGATGTTTGGTGTAAATTATGAATTTCAGATATCCCCCCCCAAAAAAAAAAAACCGGCTACTGAAGTTCTTACTTACTGTTATTTTTTATTTTTTTTTATTTTTACAAAATGGCGACTTTTTTGAAAAAAGTTCTTTTTTTGCCTTATTTTTTTAAAAATAAAAATTTGGCATAAATCCGGTAGGAACAATATAGAGTTATATAGAAAAGGTTTATACCCAATTTGAAGTAAATTAGTCTATTGGAATTTGAAATATCATGTCAACCGTGTTGAAAAAAGTAGTTTCGATAAAAACGCGTTTAAATTTTTTTTAAAAATAATATTAAAAAAATGCAAAAATTTTTTTTCAAAATTATAGACAAAAATACTCCCTTAAAGATGTGTTCGTAATTTAGTGATAGCAGATGCAACATGATTAAAAACAGTCCAAAATTATAACTTTTTTCCTAATTTCAGTTAGCGTTTATGATTTATTTTCTATTTTATCCAAAATATCTTGATACATATTCTTTATGAAATTTAAAAAAACCGCATAACTTCGAAATCGCACAAAAAGAGTTGTATTTAAAATGTTCCTTTAACATAATGAGTGATATTAAAAATATCACTGCATTGCAAATTATTGTTAAAAATCTAAATATTTTACTACTTATCATTTTGATAAAAATTCTAATATAAAAATAAAAATAAAGTGTAAAGATTATTTAAATTTAAATTTTAAAAAATGTTTGATTTTTTTAAAATAATTTACACTCATACCAATGTTTATAAAAATGTTTATTTTACAAATTTGGTAGCATTTTTATGAAATAAATTTTTAAATCAAAATTTTTTTATGAATTTGAAGATTTTAATTTCAGACTGATAAATTATAAAAATAATAAAAAAGTTTTTATTTTACTATAATACTTATAATCACAGCCACTAGGTGGCACTTCAGCGCTCGTGCTCGTTCTATATGATTGATATGATTTATACGATGAAAGGTCTTTCGATGCTCATTTTTTAAAAATAAATTGCATTGAAAAATGTAATTTAATATTTTTTAAATTATTAATCTTTCTTTTAAATTTAATTTGATTATTAAAAACCCCATCTTTGATCCAAAAAGTATTATTTTAAAGTTTAAACATCTGTCTATTAAATAAATATAACATAATTTTTTATTAATGTTATATCAGTTGCGAATTAAGCACAAAGGTGTCGTTCTTGTTTGCAATATTAAATTTGATCGAAATTTAAATTAAACCCAAATTTTATGACATCCATCGGCGGGATTAGCAGCGAACTACATTGAATAGTTGTATCCTAAAAAAGGACCATTACATCCCTTGTATCCTTTTCGTGCAATAATCCAGAATCCCCTTCGCTAATTGGATTTATGGAAGAATTGAAGGGTCTCTAACTGGTAATTAAATAAGGGATCGTCCCGTTCAGCATCCCCTATTGTGTAAATGATATGTTTTTATGTGTTATTAACCCTTTACGGAAAGCAATTATAATGAAAGGATATATCAGGTGGAGCGGGATCGTTGGCTTAAATATGATCAAAAAACTGACCATGTTAAAAATATTTCAATATTTATTTGCATATAAAAAAATATTAAAATACACGATTGTATAGATTTTTTAATTGCTATGTTTCAAAGCATTCTGAATGAGTATATCGACATTTTATCAGCGCGCGCAGACAATATCAATACAAAGGCGAGCAAGTCCGAATAGAAACGTCTTATTGAATATATATTAATAATTTTAATAAATTTATACGCCCGCTGGAACTTTTCGAATTTTATCTTGGACTGAAATTTTCGCCTTAAATGTAAATTAGCTTATTCGTATGTATTTGCGTAGAATAACGAAGCAACGCACTCGGAACACAGGAGGAGAACGTGGGATTTCAGTGTTTGGCTTAAACAAATGTTTGCAAATTTCACTGAAAATAGATCTCCGGTGGTACCCTTGCTTTTAGCTTCCTCCGATCCTTTTAATTCCAAACATGACATTCTTGACAGCTGGTGTCGTGTCAATTTGTTCGAATATCATCACGCACCACGCCGTTGTCAAAACGAGGTTCTGGAAGGCGTGGACTAATTTTTTAACTGCTTGGTGTGGTGCGAAAACCCTGCCTGGGAGGAAATAATAAAATAATGGATAGCAATATGATTTTTTTAGTTATTTAAAATAAGTATATTTTCAATTAGATCAAACCATTTTAACTGATTCCGTATATACAGGATATTTTGCACATGGACCGACATTTTTTTTTGGAGATTAGGGGGGTCTTTTGCTACATTTCACACATAGAACCTATGTGCCGTGTTATTTTGTAATTCTTATTTATTTTTTGATCTAATATATAATTATTTTATATAATTAATTAAAAAAAAATAGTTTTTAATTTTCAAAGTCACACACAATACTTTTTTTTTTGTTTAAGATGTTCTTATTAAATTTATTTACAAAATTTTTTCAAATAAGCCACCTCTGCTTTGCATGCACCTATTCTTATTTCAACTGTACTTGTCTGAAGTAGTATTCCCTCTTTCATGTTTACAAAAACAGCGATTATTCTTTCAATTAGGTAAATTAATTATTTTTTACGCCTCTATACAAAGAAATCTAGTGGCGTCAGGTTTGAAGACTGCGCGAGTCACGAAATAGGGCACGTCTTCAGAAAAGTAAATCCAGAGGTGTCAGATCGGGGAACCGCGCGAGTCACGAAATAGTAAACAGAACTGGCAGCATAAATTGAAGGTCATCTAACACATATGAATAATTTAAAAGTTGTATTCTGGCGTGTTTTTGGACATCATTAAGACAGTCTGGCGACTGAGTGCCGTTGGGTCTGGGAGGGGAGGGAGTTGCCAGACTATTACCAGTGTATTGAGATAGTACCAGACTGGTTCAAAATTGCTGAAGATAATCAAAATATGATGTTGAAACGTTTAAGGCGGGGGCGCTCTCGGGGGCAGAGTCCCTGGGCGGCTCCCCGCCTCCACGTGCTCGTCGGGATGGCCGCACTACTGCACGGGTCCGTTCTGCTATCGGGTTGTGATGCTGCTGGACGAATGGATGGGAATATGAAGGGCGTCGAATGTAAAGACCCTCTTCACAAGATAACTATTTATTCCGCACTACAGGTAGAGAGAGAGAGAGGTCTGGCTGCAGGAGGGACGGTCTCCCGCAGCCAAGGCTAACCGACGACTCTCCCGACTCCCGCTTCCTGCGCGTCACTACCCAACCGGTAACGATGCACGCGCAAGAAGCGATCGGTCGGTAAGCAGGTGCAATGTCTCCGCAGGGCCACAAGAGATAGCACTGAAGTAGCACATTGCACCTGAAGAGGGTTGATATATCTCCCACGCTACAATGTCAATTTTAAAAAACATTTACAGTTTTTTTTAAATGGCACTCAGTCCTTAGACTATTATAGTGATAGTTCAGAAATACACCAGAACACTACTATTAAATTATTTACATGTGTTAGATGACCTTCAATTTATGCTGCCAGCTCCCCAGACAAAGAAATCCAGTGGTGTCAGATCGGAAGACCGTGTGAGCCACGAAATAGGGCACGTCCCCAGACAATCATTGGAAATGATATAAACTTGAGATTTTTTTAAAACGAATTTAACTTCAAAATAGAAGTTAGTTTTTTGTTTAGAAAATTAAGAAGTTGATATTCCTCATTCGTTGGCACATTTTATGTGACTTTGGATGCTCAGAAGTAATTCTATTTAAACCAATTACACAAACTAATGATTTATTTAGATAAAAAATACATTGCGAAATCCAAAGACAGTTATTATGACCACAGTTCAAAAAGTTATGACGATTTAAAAGTGAAATTTTGGGTACTTTTTCAAAATGTTAAAAGAAAAGTATTTTTGACAAACCTGATTCTTAGGACATACAGAAACGTAGCAAAATACCCTCATAACCCCCTAAAAAAATGTCTGTCCATGTGCCAAACATCCTGTATAAGTAATTTGTTATTTGTTATTATACACAAATATAAGATTGTTAAAATGAAATTTCAAGTGCGGTAGGGCATATTTTGTAAACGTCACGGAAAGTGAAACTTCGATCAGCAATTGAGAAAAGATGGAGCATCGTTTCCATCACATAGATCACAGACACTATGTGAATGTGTCACGCTGTTTTTATTATGCGTGTGTGTCTATATGTAACGTAAAGAGAGAAAGAATCTTTTGTAGTATGTCCGTATTTGTTGCATACATAATAGAGATGTTACGCGCATGCGCCGCGACGTCTCTAATGTATGTGCTTGTCCAAAAGTAGAATAAAGTATCTATTAGATCGGTGGCTTGCTTATTTTATTATATATTACACAAACACAGCTTACAATTTTCGCTATTGAAATGGAAAAAGGATTCAAATTTATTTATGGTACGCGAAGAAAAACGTGATATCCTGTAAAAATTCTATGAAAAAAATATCTATATCTGGCCAAAACTATTTTATTAACTCTAGGTACATAAATAGAATTATTATTTTTCTCATAACACAAGGATCTCGAACTTTTATTTTATTTTGTAAAACCCTTAAAATGATAAAATCAGGGAGATTTGGTAAGATCTATTTATATTTTTAAAAGAATGTTTCCGTCAAAATGTATTTTTTATCCATTGTAGCCTTCTATCCAGATAATGGAAGTTTTATTTATCCTCTCTATTTTACAGGGTGTGTATGATTACATGGATGTACTAATGAGTGATGCAATATAGTATACGTCACAAAAAATCCATGTATTTTATGAGGCTTACGTATTTTTATAATTATTGTTTCTTTATGTTTGTATATTTTCAAGTGTACAAGTAGGAATATGTTGATATTAATATGTCTATCTCAAGCGCACTGTTCTTCCCGAGAATAACATTGTTTATGCACACAAATTATGCATACAAATGTGCAAAATTTATTTTATGTGAAATAAATACATTTTGTATGTCAAAAGCTAGAAAAATATATCATTTAATAAATCAATCCATGAATAACCTAATATAATTTATAAGCACGCAGGATAATTCCGAAGAACATTGTTGTAAAAAAATATCGTAAAACGGCAATTTTAACACATCCAATCAAATAAAATCGAGGCAAAAATATTTGGTTTGTACTAAAAATAAAAATCGAATCGCAATGACATATTTCATATGCGACCCTTGGCCAAATATTAGCCATGATATTCATGGGGCGGGTTTTCGTGAGGCAATATAAATATGTATGAATTAGATGGGAACGACGTCGACAAATTATAATAGGAGGATGGAGTGAAGCTACATTTGGTAAAGAGGAAATTGTGAACACCCATCTAATACAGCCTCATGCATATTAATAACATTTGCTTCCAATATCGTCGCGGTATTGAGGAGGAATGACTGGATCGAAGTTGTTCTCCATAACGGCGGCCTCTTCAGCTCCTCAGCCTCCGGGTGCTTACTGGGATTTACAATGTATATAGACTAACTTGAAGTTCGGTCACTTCTTGTTTCCTACTTGCTTAAAAGGATAATTGATCGCAGCCAACAAGGATAGTAAAACAAGAATCATTAATATTTGGGAAGGAAACGTATGCTGAGTGCAAAAGTTTTGTAATGTACTTAGCAGTAAGATTGATTTGATTCTATCTCAAGATCACTACTGACTGCTAATTATCTCATAAGAGAATTTAGACAGAAATAATATTAAGTCTTAAATTATGGATATTTGAAAAATGTGAATACTTACTGCGTCTTTGAAGATATCAATATCGTTTTATGGCAATGCTGGACGTTTTCTAGGAGAATTCCTCGGAAATTATGAATAATTTTCATTCTTCTTCACGATAGCGTTGTGCTATGAAATTCTATGATAAATTTTATTTAAGTATGCTTATGATGATATTAAATTGAAATTGGTCCATAATGTATTCATATGTATTTTTCTCCTTCATATAGCGTCTATATACAAATCGATTGATATCATCCACAAATGTGCAGATATCAAATATATTATAATGAGATCGATTAAATTATGAATTTTAATAAATCAGAACATCTGTTACCAATTAATTTTCATTGTCAAATCATATCAATAAAAACGATATGAGTATTTTCAGTATTAAGTATTTTTTACGTAATATGCATAAAATTAAGTCTATGTTTTATAAAATAGTTTAATTTTTTTAACACATATATTGTGTTAATATTTTGCCATGACTTTATAGTATGAAAAAGCCTCAAAATATATTTTGGACACATATATAAAACGACGACCCATCGCCGATTTATACTCAATCGTCTTCAGTCTTTCTCCTTGGCCCACTTCTCAACATATTCAATTTCTTCCCATAAATAAAGATTTCACCACATTTTCTTGATGGCCAAGAATAATGTCTTTTTAAATTGATTTCTTCTTTATCAGCGTATATAACCTATCTATAATATTTTGATCGATGTCGGGTTATATGCAATATTTTAAGGCTTTATTATTATGCATATATTTAGATGATGGATCAATATAAAAACGACTGCAATGTAATTGATAGAAAGTTTTTTAATTATTTGAATCATTTTTTTTTTGATAAATCAGATTTTGGAAATATTACCAAATTTAATCTCAAAGAATTAATCAGAAGCGCTTAAATTTAAATATCATTCTATCGATAACTAATATTAATTGTTTGGAACATAATTCTTTTCGGAGAACTCGTTGTTGTATAGCTAAAATCATATCTAATTCTATATGATTGATATTACTGTGCTTAAATTAAGAGGGAATAACTATATTATTTGATGTATTGATTTGACCTTTTCAACTTGTACGTCGACAATGTCATCAAAATTTGTATATGCCATGTATTATGTTGTACTCATAATTTTGTTATTTATTACTTTTTATATACAGTGTGTTTTGCACATGAACTGATAATATTTTTTGCGGTTTGGGTTTTTTTTTGTTGCGTTTCACACATTGCCCCTATATTGAAATTCTTAGAGACGAAACTTCCAAAAGATAAAACTGTATTTGTATAATATATAATATAATAGGCTTACTACTGGTGTAATGGTTGCTTTATGCTGCGTTTAGACATACACACCGTAAAGGCGACACAACGCATGCGCGTAGC
Organism: Stenopsyche tienmushanensis; assembly: GCA_008973525.1. NCBI lineage: Eukaryota > Metazoa > Arthropoda > Insecta > Trichoptera > Stenopsychidae > Stenopsyche > Stenopsyche tienmushanensis. Next base: position 478,880 of record WACJ01000095.1, read on the forward strand.
GGCGCTATGATGCATGCAACGGACAAAAAAGACAATACAAATGATTCTCCTTCTCTTTCCGACTCCGTTTGAACGGTCAATTTTCTCTATTTTGCACATGAACTAACAAAAACATTCTGGGGCTAGTTTAGGTAAAAATTATTTTGGTCTTAGTTTAGTTTTTAAAAGTTCTTTAGCTTATATAATTTCCAAAGATACCATACATGTCATACAAATCGTTCAATAAGTTGTTAATCTTGAAGAGTTACCAGTTTGCTAGGGTTAGGGTTAAGAAAGTTTTTTTTTTGTTTAAGATGTTTTTATTAAATTTACTTTCAAAATTTGTTCAAATTGGCCACCTCTGCTTTTTATGCACGCATTACTATTTTTGCAAAGGTCATGATTTTTTCACAATATATATTTATATATTTATTTTGATTTACAATTGTCTAAGTATTATCGCATATAGGGAATTTAATGCCGAGCCAAAATTTCGATTCCGGGATTGAATTATATCATCCCGAGATCAGTCCCGGAGTCCCGGGACCGGGACTTTTAATTCCATTTGTATAATATAAATAATTAATAGGCAAAAGAATTTTATTTATTTAAGAAAAGATAAAAATATAATTAAAAAATACACAAATTAACCTTTTGAACTCTAAAAAATTCAAATATTATTTTGAAAATATATCCGAATAATTTACATAAAATTATTTGTAATAATGTTTATACAAAAATCAATTCCTTTTCGTGTCTGATAGAATTCCTTTCTGCTCAGACACGGACTAAAACTCGCAAAATTCCCGATTTCCCAACAAATTATTTATTACCGTCGCTGCAGATGAATACTTATATATTATAATATTTTGATGTGATTCGTAATTATATTACGAAGGAATACAAAAATTCTGAAGCCCGTATCTATTATATTTCATATCGATATTCCCATTATTAGAGTCGAGGTGTAGTAAATACATCACCGGTAGGGAAAAGGGTACATCACCGGTATTTACGCGACCGTTTCCAAGCGTCCAGATTTCGTCGGGAATGTCTTGATTTAGTAGCCTTCATCGTTCTGGTGGGGTTACATAAAAATTTTAATCCCGAATTTTTAAAAATAAAAATGTTATAAAACTAAAATTATCCATGGTTTACATATATACTCGTATTTATGGCATTGCTAGGATGTTTTTGTTGAAGTGCGTAGCTTGTTAATATTCCAGATCGTAAACTAGAGTGTTTTCCCACAGTCTGACATCGATCTGTTTCTGAAGAGGATTTCTTCTTTCGGAAAAAAAACCCAAACTCATATTATTTGTCAACCGGCGATGATAATGGGAAAACTTTAACAACAGCTTGGAGAGAATACGTTTCGACACTCTGCGCCACAAGAATTTCAACAATAATACGTACGTTGATCACTCTCGTCCTTGCACGTCAAATTTTTTTCCAGCTCCATTTTTTATATACAAAGAAAAAAAAAATCGCGCAATAATTTAATATATTTCAGCGAAAAAATTGTCTAGCGCGAAATTCGCATCCGTATAATATTTTTCGTAAACAAACTCCCCACATGTTCACCCTCATTTTCCACGCGCATCGCTTCAATTCGTGGACCAAATTGTGTTAGGTTTAAATTTATTGTCGGCGCTCGTCAGGAATGGATGGCTTAATAGCCCAAAATGAAATGTGTGAAAAATAAAATAATGCCAGAGGACACGAGCTTATGAAAAATAAAGCATATTTGCGACCCCAGATAATTGAAGAGGTGAAAAATTTCACCGTCACATTCCGACAACAATGCAAGAACAGACTATGAATTTTTAGCAATCGGGAAACGCGACGTGCATTTAAAATGTTTGGGGCGTGAAAATATGTAAAAATGCACCCCTATGACGTTATAAAATTGAGATGATTTATCACCACGCAAGATTCAAACAAGTCGACCCGCCGCGAGGCGCAGTTTAATGTTGATCTGAAAATATTTTTGAAACACTCAAAAAGTAAAGAATCGATCATTCGATTTGATAGCTTGAACATTCACGGATTTGTATAAAAGCACGACGTTGTGATTTAAGCACGTGCAGCATGAAGGCAATAAATCGGCACGTGTTGCAAAATAGTTGAAGCCTAGGTAGGCCCTTGAGATTCAAGAGCTCAGCGATAAAGTCCTATTAGCCCTTTAAGAGATTTGGCACTATGGACGAATTGTTATTTTAGGCCACGGCGAAGAGTGTGTGACATTTTCTTTAAAAGCAAACTATTTATAAGACTAAGCTAAAAGCAGTGACGTATTTTTGCTTTCGCATGTTTGCCAAAATTTGAGCCCTTTGTGGCGTTTAAAAAGGTGTTGGAAAAGCATGTATTCATTATTTGGGAACAAATTTATCATTGTTGCTAAATTGTGATAAATTAATCGTCTTTCACCAACAGAGGAATATTAAGTTCTAAATATTTCTTCGTGATGAAATTGATGCATTAATTTCGTTTTGCGGTCGACCAGTCGATTGCAATCGACTCTTTAGGCGTCCCTGCTATAGAAGATGGAGAATTTATTTTTTTGTAACAAGGGATTAATTACATTTTGTATGCAGATATTGCATTTTATTTTATATTAATGGTTTGCCTAATGAATGTAACCTAATTTATATGCAATAAAAAATATCAATGCAGTGAAAATTATTCTATAAACATAATATTATTTTATATGGCCTAAATATTTGTCGTTCTTGCATTTTATTTGAGAACTCTGTCTGAAATGATACCTTTTATTTTATGCGCCCTTAGTGATTTGAAAAAAAAATGTATTGCGCCCTCCACGCCAATAAGGCTACCTGCTTCCAGTTTGGGGTTCCTCTTAAATCATGGCTCAAGTGGAAGTGTCAAAAATTGTTTTTGTAGATGTTTTTATTTGCGAATGTAAATTTGAGAGCTGTTGGAAAATTGATCATTTGTAATGTAACTAAAGTCAAATGCCGCAATAAATTTTGCCGTTTATGGCATTAAAATGCCATGAAGCAAACAATAATGTTATCATAAATTTATTTGGTAAATCTTAATTTATCTTGCGTTTAATTTGGCAGTAGTTTTTAGCATCCCCAGTGCTTTGGAGGCTTTAAAACTATTAAGATTTGCCTACTTCGCGAACGTTAAAGTTAAAGCTAATTTGTCGATACCGTACGAGAGTGTCGCCTGAGAGTCTGTACTGATACTTGTCTCCAGATTTATTGGCTACCGCAGATTGCTTTGTGGGATAAATGAGTGCCTCTAACGGAGTGTGCTTAAAAAAGTAAACAAAGGGTTGTGTAGCAAAAAAGTTCAGCTATTAAGTCAACAAAAGTTATTAGGAGGCTTTGGGGGAAGCGTTACGTCGGGGTGCAACGTAATTCCACTAAGCCTTTCAGAGCATGCAAAGCCTTCTCTTTCATTAATAATGCAACGCCAAGGATATTCGATAATTCATATTCAATACTTACTCATATCAGACGACATTTGCATATGTAAGCCATCGATGGGGCTTTGATGGATATGAAGAAAAGTTTGAAATTTCAGATGACAAAAAGTCAATTTGCATCGCTTAATGCATTAAATAATTCTATTAAACAGCAATTCTTTATAATATAACATAATTTTGACAATATATAATATTTAAGATCTATTTGTTTTTTCGCTTCTGACGATCGTCATCATGACTATTAAATATCAGTTTAGATATCCAATTTTTCTAGTTTTCTTGTAGTTAGCTATTCATGGGTTTTCCATGATATCCTTAATTTTAAAAGCATTTATCCCAATTCTTTCTTTATATAAAATATATATATACCTATTAGGGTGGTTAATATATATATGTATACTTATTTGGGTCAAATATTTTTTTTTAATATTTGACCAGTCAACATCTCACTTATTTTTCCATCCTTAAAAAACTATTTCAGTGTTTTTTTCAATTTTTTAGAATAATATTTAGGGGTTGCTACCAAGGTTTGAATTTTCAATAAAAAAATAAAACACTGTATTAATGATTAACTTGCATTTATTAATATAAAACATTTATTTAAATAAGGATTTTCTTTTAGTATTAAAATCATATATATTCAGGATACAAGCGTTGATTTTTTTGTATCACGATATTTCTTTTACCCTTCGTCGATTGTTATCAATTTATTATATTCCTTCATTAAGGCAATACCAGAGTAAAATCAAAGTTATCCTCCCAAGTTTCAACATCTTTATTCAAGAACTGTGATGGTATCTGGAAACAAGAACCCAGTATCTGGAAAAATCTTAGAGTTGCTAGTCACCAAGTCTTCTATGCTTTTTTCGGTGATGTGTTCAACATCAATGCTTTTTCTTTCAGAGCAATCTTCTACACCTTTGATTCTTAGTGCATCTATCAGGTTTTGCTTATCTTTAACTGAAAGTTTGTCGATCACTTTGATCAATTTTGTCCCAGTTCTCCATAAATCTTTTAAAAAATTGGATATCAGGAGCACTAGGACGGACCGAGTGATTGACTCATTATAGCTTCTAATATAATTTCCATTATATTATGGCGACAAGCTCGGCAAGCATATCTTTTTCCATTTACTGTTCCAGAAGAACATATCAGAATCAACAAACCAGATAACTAGTTAAGTGGTCATACAACGTTTATTTCTGAAACTTTGACTTATGGTAGCGTACCTCTAAAATATTTTTTTTAAAATTAAAAAACACGTATTTTTAGAGCAGAAAATCATATTACGGGGTGACCGCCTAATTTTTGAAAAGTTGAAAAATAAAGACCACTCACTCATAACATCACTCAATAAGTTCATAGGATATTTTTAGGGAAATTGCGACAAAAACGAATGACTATTTAAGATAAAAAAGATTATAAGCAATTATTTATAATCAGAGTATTTAATAATTGAACTTGTCTTTTAAGGAAATTTTTTAATTTAAATAGATGCAATCCTTAGTGTCAATTTTATCTTCTATGAGCCACTTGGATAAATGTATCGAAGGAAATCATCTTTATAGGGAGTGTGGGTGGTTTTTTTAAAGTTTGAGAAGTATTCTTCTGAAAACTGACTCGAACAGAGCTTTGTTAAATTAATCGAAAAGTGCTATTCATAGTATATATGATTGTTAGATGGAAGCGAGTGCACTGTTTGATTTAAAATAATCGTTTGTCCCGCTTTGAATAAATATAATAATTTTATCCGCCCGTCATACAGGGTTGATTTATTTGGCCATCCCAAGCTCTTGACTTTTACATGCAATTCCTCATATTCCACCCTTCAATGACTTTCAAAAGTCGCGCTGTTCACAAGAGAAGATTAGTCTGGAATGGATCGCAAATGTTTGTACGTCTCGTATCTCGAACGGAAATATTCTTGTTATCAAAGAGAAAACATAAAATCTCCGATAAGGCTTTTGGGGGAGTCTTTGTTCCGCAAATAGGAAACATTACCACGCGTAAGGGTACAACTGGAGCGGCTCTCAGGACAATAGTTCTACAAATGAGGTCTTCGTGCTCGTCTGCGAGCTGGCTTACACGGCTTAATGGTGATATCAAAACCGTGTTAAGCGTAAACGACATGAAATAATTATTTAATATGTATAGTAATTCCAGACATTGTTGTTATTGTTATTATCTTACAGCCTGATACCAGTCCATGTTACTAATTGTCTGTTGTCCTATTTATCTATCCGGGGATATTATTTAACGGAACAAGTCCGCCATGAATGTGAATTATTTATAATAATCCAATTAAATAGCTGTTCCATGGATTAAAATAGTGGACTAGCTAAAATATTGAGCTCTAACCGAAACACCGATGATTTACACCGCAAATAAGCATTTATTGTGTAGTATGGAGGTCTAATATGTTCTTCTTAATCCAATAAATACAGCTAAGGACTGAGATAATTAGGATAAAAACTTGAATTTTACACAGTTAATGTGTTAATATTGGTTTTATGAAAAAAATATATACCGATAAAGATATCCAAAAAAACTTCCATTTTATTTAACCCTACGGAAAACGCTAGACACCCACCCCTATTGATCCGTGCCCTCCAGAAGAGGTGAGGTTTCTGCAGAAAGACCAGCTTCAGACTACCTGCATCCGAAGGTGCGTTGAAGGATAAAGGTTATGTTAAGTTCAAACGAAATACTAACATGGTTTCACTCCACCACGAGTCCAACCTCAGTTTGAAGGGTGCTGAAACAGATGACGGACTGCACCCCTTACCTATGGTACTCGCATCGGTTCGGTCATTTGTAGTACTTAGTCATGAAGACGAGTCACCGTTCGAGCAGCCTAAAGCCGTTCTCCCGTGTATGCATTAGGTTGTTGAGGATAGTGGTGATACCTATGATACAGACTTCACCAAAATTTATAATCTGAAGCCTGACAAGCTAGGATTCAAGATTGCATTCATAAGGAATACGAGGAAAAGGGATTCAATCATTAAGCTGGAAAGGGGCTTAAAAAAGCCAGCCACTGGGACCGGAGACAGAGGTCAGGAAGCTGATGCAAGTGCAAACCCTCACGATCTTCGACATAGAGGAAGGAGTAAATTAGTGCGACATTGCCACGACCTTGTGTAGAGCTAGCAACCTGACAAAGGAAGAGGAGGTCAGGGTGCGATACATAAAGGTGGGCCCGCGACTTACCCAACTGGCGATTGCCACTGTGCCCATCCAGACGGATATAAAACTACTACAGGACGGCAGAGTGAATATTGGTTAGACTTACTGCCGTTTGCTTAAGGAAGACCAGCGTCTCAAGGTACTACTGCTGCCTAGAAGTGGGCCACTTGGCCAAAGGTTGCTCCAACCCGGATCTCTCTGCGGCATGTCGCAGCTGTAGGGATGCAGCTGTCTGTACCAGATACCTCTGTTGCCAGACATGCAAAGTAAAGGGAGCCAACGCGAATCATTGCATGGGGACAAGAGAGTGTCCCGAATACATGGAGACGGAGAAACGCCACCGTTCTCCAAGCTCATGTTAACTGGGCTACCCTAGCGGCGTTTGTTGAGCAAACCGATGAGGCTGCTTTCGCGCACCTCTGCTTCACATCATTACCCAAAGGTTCAACAATTGCCTATGGGCGTAGGTCTGGCTCCCCCCCTTGGGGCTTTATGGGTGGAAATCGTAGATGCGCGGACCCACCCGAGATGCATCTGGAACAATTAGATTATTGAGAAAGTAGACAGAATTCAGAAAGTATTTTTACGATAAAAAGTAATCAAAGGTAATTTGTTAATTCGACAGTATTTAGTAAGTCTGTCTAAATCTTCTTGAAAAGTTGAGATATCAGAAATTGATTCAATGGTTTTGAGACTTTTCTTATCATCAGCAAATAAGAAATAGTTTGATTTACTGAAGCAATTTCTAATGTCATTTATGCAATATATAAAAAGGACCAAGAAGCGAACCTTGCGTTGCGCCTGAGGATATGTACTATCAGGCTAACAATCGGAGCAGGTTGAATGCCAGCTTTGAAAAGTTTCTAAAGCAGGATAACATGATCTAGTCTGTTGATATTTTACTGAAATCCGTAAACATTACATCAACAAGACCTCCATTATCCTTGGTCTCAGTGATACATTTATTAGAGTCAGGTTTGTGACTGTCGACTTGAGAAAACCATATTGGAATGAGTTGAAATGATGTTAATAGGCAGCATATAATTGTTCATGAATGATACTTTCAAATACTTTGGCAAATATGCATAACATAGAAATTGGCTTATAGTTTACAATAAGGTTCTTTGACCCTTTTTTATGGATAGGACTTACATATGCCGATTTTCATATGCTTGGCATGGACCCTTAACATAAAGATCGTCTAAAGCGTAAAGTAGGGGGTAATGGGGGTAGGCTAATTCATGCGAGCATTTTACAATGAAGGACAAATAGCATTAGGCCCTGCAGATTTGCTCATATCGAGAGTAGATAAGAGTTTTTCCACGTAATGGGAAGAAACATAGAAACAGTGTTGGCAATTTTGTGATTATTTGATGAATATCCAAATGTACTAATGCCTTCAGTTCATTTTATACAAACTTTTAGTTCTAGGAACAACATTTTAAAAAAGTCTTACACTATCAAAATTATAAGGTTGCATTTATGTCACATAACAACAACGAATCCGAGCAGGTATTTAATAGCATATTGTTTGTATTGCATCGTCATTAGCTATTATCAAATAAGAGCATTTGTAGGAAAAATTCTCTATGCTTTCCAGGAAAAATCACTGTTCTGCTGAAAATGTAATTTAAAATGATTTATTTATTTGAATATTTTCGTATGTTGAAGTGATTGAACGGACGCAAATATTTTTGATCAAACTAAAATTGATCACTTAAAAGCAATTTGATCATTTAATATTGTTTATAGTATGTTACAAAATGTCATTATAATATTAATGGAGCGTTGCAATATTGAACAAGTTTGTGGCGAAATATTACAAAAACTAAAATGGATTCTATATGACGATAATTCAATTTGTTAGAGCATTACATGGTGGATTTAACAAATTATTTAAAATCCATTGGCTCGAATAAAATGCTTGTTGAACGTCATCGGAAATTTACGATATTACACGGACGGATACAGTTTGCGAATTTAATTCGGTTTCCTGCAGAATTTTGATTAAAGTTAAAATACACCGTGCTGCCTTTATTTTGAAGCAATATTTCAGACTGGCAATTCAAGCGAAAATTTAAAATTCGTCATTCGAAATCGCAAACGCTGAACGGTTATTTATAGAGATCAGCTCTCATAAATGTTAAACGTTGTGCTTTGATCGCCGTTCTTATTGGTACAGTTATGAGTTATGGCCCTCGAAAATTTTCTTTTTAATACGTCGCAATTTTTTCTTCAGGCAGTGTGAAAATTTGAGCGGATATAATTCTAAGGATCTCCCCGAAATTGGATATCTTTGCAGAGCACGGCTTGAAGAATGTGTTAAGTGAGGGTGCTGATTTATGGTGGAGTATTAAGCCGTTGGAAGAATATTGAATTTATGTCTTCACCTGAGATTTCTAGCAATAAAATCCAGTTTTGCGAGAGGACTCTCGAAAATTATGGGAAGTGTCAATAAATTTTCGCCATTCATGAATTCCATCAAAAATAATTATTTTCAAAAGGAATATCAAATTTAAAGGCTGGCTCATATTTTGGACTTACAGACATCTAATGAAATACACGTCAAAATAAATTCCCCCCAAATGAAATTTTATTAAATGTACATGACAATGGAATATTTTAAAGCTGCTCTAAATAAAAATTCCATACAATTTATTATGGAGGCTGTCAACGGGAATAGTTGGGGATTTCATATGATCGTTTAATAAACCCATGTCAGACGTCTGTAACAACAATTGTTTCAGTAATGTGTGTTAATATATCATACATAATTAAACGATACATGATTAATTAAAGCCTTTCTTGCTGAAAAATGACTGTGAAATAAATTTTAACTGACTGAAATAACTTTATAATATCTAAAAATTTTAACATTTTTAGCATTTTAACATTTATCTGTTTATGATATTTATTTCAGGCTTCCAAAAATAATTCTCAACTACAGGACATTAAATGACGATGGAATTTTTCATCATGTTTGTGTTAAGGTCAGCTGGAAGAGTTTAATATAAAAACACTACCTCCTTATAAGGCATTTTTACCTGCTTAAATCATTTACGTTAAAATAGTATGTCAGGGAAATATTCTCCAAACTTTAAAATTATATAGAGACATAAATATATCGTTTAGCACATTAGATGCGGAAAATCTGCTCCCTGATGTGGGTAATATTTTAACGTTACGTTTAAAAAAATGTATACACTTAGATCTGTATTTATGATCTTTTTTTATAATATTTTCAAAAATAATGGAACCTATCCATCATTTTTCTATAGAGGGTAAAGCTTTTTTTATGCGAATGCGAAAGTAAGTCATTGAGCAATTTATTTTTCGGAAATGTGCTCAATTTTATAAAAAATAGTTTTAGTTAATCTTTGTAAGCCAATTAATGTAAAAATATATCTGCAAGACAGAATACGCTTCCCGCATATAATGTGTTAAGATTGGGTAGATCTTAAAGTGTGTGCGTTGAATAAATGTATCAAAATAATATATTAATTTTAGCAAAAATCAATATGTTTAGGAAGGGTGTTGTATTTCGGTTGAGAGTAGGGAGTCAAAATTTCGATCTCGGGATTGCATTTGGTCTGGATCTGATTTTGGAAGCCAGGCAACCTGGTGTTGAAAATGCACGCTCAGCCTCCACACTCGTTGGAGGTATCGTCATCAGTTATTTAAATGCCAGCTCGAGTTGATGAGCCTCTATTTTCGTATAACACCATCAATGTGACTGATAAAATTTCTTTCTGCTGAGATACGGACTAAAACTCGCAAAATTCCCGATTTCCCGATAAATTATTTATTTGCGTCGCTGCAGATAAATACTTATATACTATAATACTTTGATGTGATTCGTAATTATATTACGGAGGAATACAACAAATCTGAAGCCTGTATCTATTATATTTCATATCGATATTCCTATTATTAGAGTCGAGGTGTAGTAAATACATCACCGGTAGGAAAAGGTTGTATATGTATATAAAATGTATACATAGATTAGACAGTTACTGCCCCTAGGCATGGCCTAAGCTTGCCAATTAGTAGTTACGCCACTGTTTCCAAGCGTCCAGGTTTCAGCGGGAATGTTTCGATTTAGTAGCCTTCATCATGCTGGTATGGTGTGCGATTTCTGTTAGATAAAAAATTCAATCCCGATTTTTTTAGGGATTACGTTTACTAGTCCCGGGATTCATGAGCACCTAAAACTGTCCGGGATCCCGGGATCCGGGATTGGATTCCCTAGTTGGGAGGAATGAGGTAACTCCCCAAATTATAAACTATATAAATATTAAAATTATATATTGCTCTTAATATTTTAAGATTTTTTTAAGATCTGAAAGTATATTTAAACATGAAAATGATAATGTTTGTATGCTATATAAGTATACGTTTTCTTATAATGATTATTTTTCGACCTTTCTATAAAAAAAATCTGGGAAAATCACTTTGCTATATAATCTATTGCTAGCTTATTTGTCAAGACGATTGTGTTTTCTAGAACTAGTGTAGAACTATTACATTTTGTAATTGTTATAATGTTATGTTTTGGAAGACGATTTTGATGCAAATGAATATTATTAGACTTTGAATACAGTTGTCGAAATTCAGTTCACAACGAGCATTCATTAAAGTCATAACAATGCACTTTCTAAGTGATTGTCAACATACAACTTGCATTAAGCACTTAGCAAACTTTGCCACGTTCTAAATTCAGCAAGATTATTTCTGTTTGTTAAGTCCACTGTATTTCCAGTACGATTCGTCCAGCTATGCAAATAGTCTATCCAAAGTTTCATGGGGTATTTATCGTGGATTAAGCGAGTGTTTTGTGCGCCATAAAACGTACATCCATGTACAAAGGCTTACTTCGAGGCGTTCAGCTTCATTTGAAAATATATTTTTTGATGCGCTAATGACGTGTACTCTTTATGTAATAAAGCCGTAAAAATCCAATACAATATAACTATTTCTCGGCGCGAATAAAGAAATCTTTGTGAGGATGAAGCAAAAAGAGCTCCCCAAAAAACAACTTTCACTTCAAAGCAAAAAGATACTGAAAGAATACGTGGCGATACCGGAGTGAATTCGCCTCAAGAAAAGCGTTCTCGACGAAGAAGACTTTTTTCAGCGATACGCAAACGTCTCAACTTTAAATCGCATTCTAATGGCACAATCATATTGTAATTTTATTTTTACAGTGTCTGTACAATTTTTTTAGCTCACGTTCTAATAGCGACTTTATTGTGGATAAAAACGCGTATAAATCCGCGTTAAATGTTTAAAATGTATGATATTATTTTTTTGGGAAAAAATCGTACGCCTCACCAGAACGCTTAAGGCTACTAAATCGAGACATTCCCGCCGAAATCTGAACGCTTGGAAAGAGTGGAATGACTACTAATTGGGGAGCTTAGTCCATGCCTAGGGGCAGTAACTGTCTAATCTATGTAGACATATATGTTTTATTAAATTGTTATATTAACCTTTCCCCACCGGTGATGTATTTACTACACATCGACTCTAATAATGGGAATATCGATATGAAATATAATAGATACGGGGTTCAGAATTTTTGTATTCCTCCGTAATATAATTACGAATCACATCAAAATATTATAGTGTATAAGTATTCATCTGCAGCGACGGAAATAAATAATTTGTTGGGAAATCGGGAATTTTGCGAGTTTTAGTTCGTGTCTCAGCCGAAAGGAATTATATCAGTCACATTGATGGTGTTATACGAAAATGAAGGTTCACGCGTTTAAATTTAATATGACGATGCCTCTTTAATATGCATGCTTACATTTCTCAGCTCACAAGTAATATTACCATAGGTTTCAAAGCATCAAATTATATCGAAAATATTAAAATTACATGCGGTAAGGTTGTCCACCTATGGATGCTAAAATTATTATTTTTCAAGAAAAGGGGATGATTTGGATGGGGCGCAAATTTCTGAGAGATAATATCTCCGTTTCGCGAACGCCTAGATTAAGGTTGTAACAATTGGGTCGGATCTTAAGCCGACGCTAGGCGCTTGTAAGATCTACCCCCCTGCAAAGTTTAAAGTTGAAATAAAACGGTTCTTAAATTACAAAATGGAGATTTTCTTCATCCGTGGAAAAGGAGTCTACTGGAAGGCGACACCACTCCTCGAATACGGACCGGGGGCTTAAGGAGCGATTTGATACGCAGACGGAAGAACAGGCTCTACAGGAACAATCCCATTTTATTTCCTGTTCAAAAACCCATACAACAAATTTGTATGCCATCGGATTTGAGCATAATTAATTGCTTGTAGCATTCAGGTAATAATATATCATTGTCGCTATGTAATACGAGTCATTGTGAATTAGTACCGGGAAAGGGCGCAAATGTCGCTGATCCTATTATAGATTTATTGGAAGACAATGTTCAATGAAATTATAATTGATGTAATTTTTTAAATTAATATTGTGCTTAAAAACATTACAAAAACAAGGAGAAAACATAAAAATACTATTGAAGAACGCAAAAGACCGGACGTAAATGGTTATAGTATTGACTAATTTATTAGATAGCATTAATTCAGATTTATCCTGATTTTCTGAATCTGAAAATAAAAATACTGATACAATTAATTAAGTCGAACAAAATGGTGATTTGTCATAATAATTAGTTATCATTAGGCAATCTTCATATCAGATTTTTCTAAGAATAAAGATTTAACATAGGATCAATGAAAGAAATTCAGACACAAAATCTATGAGCGAAATTATCATTATATTAAGATTATTAATGTTGTATAATTTTCACACAATTACACTTCTGATTGTACAAATTTGCTGATGCGTAAAATATGTTTTCAAAAATTTAGATTTGAGATTTATACTATAACATTTTATAAATCTTTACACCTTATATATTTTCTTAAATATTAGTCTCTGTAATTTTGCTGTGTGTGATATTTCATAAAAAAATTACCAAGATGCATGCCTGACTTGTTTGATGTCTTTTGCCAGCTTTGTTTCTTTGAGAACAGACTTTGCAAATTTTCTTAAAAAAACAGTACGTTAAGGCATACTTATCTGCACAATCAACATCGCTCATATGTTTTATTTAATTTATTACTAAATTAGGCTTTTTGACGGTAACTTCAATTCCACCTTGTAAAATTCATTTTACAGGAGTCATTCCTGCATTATTCCAGTTGATTGTTAGCAACATTGTTGACAAATTACAATCAAGGTTCGGATATTCGAGGTTCTATTGTAATTTCAATACATTTTAAATAAATGCTCATGATCAAATTTAAGATAAACTTATAACAATTCACTATATTCATCTTATACTTCGTTGGATAAATGCCTAACAGAAAAGTTATGAGTATTTGTAATTGAAATTGTAAAAATTACAACCAATGGTGCTCGTTTAAATAAAGAAGACCAAAAGCTGCAATTTGTATGTGAATTGTATACTGCAAACAATGAAGTACTTAATAGAATAACGTCTCATACTATTCCACACCAATGGTGTTAGGAACGCAAGTGTCCATTATGTGTATTATGTTGAATTTACAAGACGTGCTCTACATCGTATGTATAACAGTTAACTATTAAGCTGCGGCTCTGTAAACTTTAGTTTCTGGTTAAAATTCACCCAAAATTAAATTCTTGATAGATACCATGATTCGCGATAATCATCATTTAGCGAGGCATAGGGAGTATAGGTATAATACTAGGTTTTTTTTAATGCTAAGAATGAGATTTTTTCACAAAAAATACGCATGTAATACTACATCAAAATTCTGAACACTGTTTCACATATAGTCCAAAAGATATCAATAATGATGTGAAATTGGCAACGGATTCAAGCCATATGACACGAACGTGCCACAAAATCCTTACATGTACTGAGACGTACATATCAATATATAGATATATTTCAATGGGTTTGTTTTCCGACTGAAAACCTCTTTATGAAGATATACAGCGCTCACAAAAAATATCTGATAAAATGATGAAAAAATCAGGAAAAACCTGATAAATATCTTTAAAACGGATATATTGATTTTATTCGCCATAGCATTTTTTCGAAAATCAAAATACAATTTATTTATCAATTTTGAGTATTTGACGTAGTCCTTTGAATAAGTTCGATTCAAAATTTAATGAATTTTGTAAAAAAAAAATGGTTAGGATTAACTAATTAAAAGCCAAATAATGTACATAATGGTAGAAATTAGCACAGAGAGTCCAGAAAGACATAATAATGGCGATTCCAAGCATGCTTTGGCTTGAATAAATGAAGGACTCTTATGGTCATGAATTATCAACATTTTTATTATCTGAAACCAAAAAAATAATTTAAAAATTGTATATGAGAAGCTTTAAAAAGCTTTATATAATTT
Organism: Stenopsyche tienmushanensis; assembly: GCA_008973525.1. Classification (NCBI taxonomy): domain Eukaryota; kingdom Metazoa; phylum Arthropoda; class Insecta; order Trichoptera; family Stenopsychidae; genus Stenopsyche; species Stenopsyche tienmushanensis. Next base: position 493,897 of record WACJ01000095.1, read on the forward strand.
TAAAGATTTGGTTAAATTTATAACACTAAGATTTTGTTTTTGATATTTATTAAATAATGTGCCCTTATTTTGCATCAATCATAATGTTTAATATGTTTTAATTCATTTTTATTGCATATAAAGTTAAATGTCTGTCTATTTACTTTGTAATTTTCTACTGTTTCAAAATCCATGCAAAACATTTCCAACAAATTTAACTATCTTTCATTATTATATTGTGCTCTTTTGGCTATTTATTGTCATACTTAACCCTTTCTTCCCCGTGATGTATTTATTACAACTCGGCTCTAATAATGTTGTGGATTTTAAATCATTTTTCATATGGTGTACCAAATACATATCATCGGAGCATGCGGATGTTTTTAGCACAATAAGGGAAAAGTTAAAAATGAAGTTAAATACATTACCGATTAAATACATTTCAATCAATAGCAACTTCCATTACAACGACATGACTGTATTATAATATATTTATTGAATGCTTTGTGCATTATAAATCTAAATACACATGATAATACATCTCCCGATTCAAAAACTATTTTGTTTCAAAAATTATTGATATATGCTTATTGCTTATTGATATATGAACGTATTGTGTTTGCTAGATACATTGTGGACAAGACGACATACATCAGACAGCGAGTGATTGAACTGGGGTTTATTGTAAATTGAATCCATTTCCTGCGTTGCTGTATGGTCTGTTCCGGGTTTCCCCGGAATAGTCACACAAAAAGTGTCTTCCACCGATTCTTTAGCTCCTCGAGAAACCCGCGGAGCGTCCAGGCGCCCACCCCATTTGCTCCACGTTCTCCAGAGGAGGTGAGGTTGCCGCGGAAAAGATCAGCTTCAGACCATATGCGCCTGAAATTCAAGCGATTCACTTTCGCGGGTTCACTGCCACCACGAGTCCAATCTCAGTTTGAAGGGGGCTACAGCAGATGAAGAACTGCAGGGGCTACCCCTTCCCCATGATACTCGTATCGGTTCGGTCATTTGTAGTACCTAGCCACGGATACGAGTCGCCGTTCGAGCAGCTTAAAGTCGTTATCCCCTGTTTGCCTAGGCTGTTGAGGATAGTGATGAGCCTTTGACACAGTCTCCACCAACTACTGTAATCGGCTGTTCCACACACCCATTTATGGGTACGCAGCACAGGGTGACCTGCACACCCAACTCATGTTAGCTGGGCTACCCCAGCAGCGTTTGATGAGCAAACCGACGAGGCTTTTTTCGCACACCTCTACTCCACATCATTACCCCAGAGGTTCAACCATTGCCTATGGGCGTAGTGTTGGCTTCCTCCCTGGGGTTTTATGCGTGGGCATCGTTGAGCAACATTTTGATTGTTATAAAAAAAGAACGCGCATGCGCCGCATCGTCTCTATTGTATATATGTGTGTGTCGTTACGTAGCATAAAGCAACTACTAAACCGGTCGCTTGCCTATTTTATTGTTTATTATACAAACACAGCTTCATTTTTTAGCTAACATTTTTTATTTAGTTAAAAAGATTTATTCCGAATTAAATTCCTCATAATCATAACCATTCCGCTATATTATTTATGGTTCTAGATTCTCGTTCGGGATGGGGCTTGCTTAAATTAAAAACTATTATTTTTACGTTTGTTTTATTTTTGGGTAGCTTTAAGCAATCCCATTTATAAAACCATTGCCAGCCATTTTAATATGGTTTTTTATGCATTTATATGTTTTTAAAAATGTGGTCGCCAACCACACCTCTTGAAAGTTCGAGTCCAAGATGACTGAGTGACGAATCCAACCGCTCAACCGGGGGGACTAACTACAGGTGCATTTTTTTAATGTCAATTTAAATTTAAAAAAAGGTTGACTCTGTCTGATTCTTGCATATAATTACTACGTAAAAATATTTTTAATAATGCGAAGCGAGTGGTTTTGTGCTCGTTAGGAGCGTGAAAGCTCGCTAAGTGTTTCCTAGAGCGCTCCATACGTGAGCTTCTGCTAAATCTAAATAAAAGCTCGCAAGTGTGCAGCTTTAGATACGTTTGCTCGAAATCAAATCATGTATAAAGTATTAAAGCAATTTCTTTTAACTGTAAAAAGCACTATGCCCTGATGGAATATTTTTTAATTCTTATATTGAAAAAAATATGTTAAAATGTTGTCAATGCATGTCAATGTTTCATAGTCAAATTTATTATATCCTTAATAATGTTTGATTTTTTATGACGATAACAGTTTATCCTATATCGAAAATCGAATATACAACGTTTAGGTGGAGCACATGGGTTAAAATCCATTAAGGCTTTAGTACTGAGTAAGCATATGGCGAGCTTTCAAATTGTATTACTCTCGACCACGTACAACTACCTTTTACAGCTATTAGTTGGATGAAAAACAGTATATCGATTTTTATATATAATAATAAAATACAACCATAAACATTTAATTGATTTTCATAAGTCTTGCTGAGGTTACCAATTGCCCTATTAATTTATTTGATGGTAAATTTGAGATCATCTTAAAGCTTTAAAGAAATAATTTCAAACTATAATTAAAGTGAAATTGTCTAAAATAAATTTACGTTATTATAATATAGCAATATTTATGTGCGTTTAAGTATTAGGAATATTTTTTGCAAAAAAGTGATCCAAGATGAAGAATACGATGTATTGAATAATATATGTTTTTATATTTTAAACATTTTGTTATAAATAAATTTGAACTTTTTTTTTACTAAATATGCGAATATTTTCAGTTCCCCCTTATATTTAAGATATCAAACATGGTGATAATTATAAAGATAAAAATATATTTTTATAATGTTTCTGCACTTAATTAAAATACAGAATGATCATTTTTAATGGCATAATAAATTAAATGAATGAACAGAGTTTCAGAGCATTTCTTGTGGTAACTTAATGTGTCTTTATTCGTATATTTCTCGGAAAATTTCATTTATTGCAATTGCTAAGCCAAATGCTATGAAGGCTGTGGAGATAAAAAGCTCATCGGTTGTCCATTAAATTTATTGCCTTTTTTGGATCTTTTAAATCTGACAATTGCAGATTCGCGGAAACGATATGGATAGAAATACCCTCAATTGGTTTTAAATGTTCGTTAATTTATCCAGCAAGTATTTGAATATCCGAATGTATGCATCTTGGCATTCAAGCTCAAGCATTTGCAATCTCGAAAATGAGTCGTTTTTCATGATTTTTTTAAATGGTGATAAAATAATCACATCATTTTAAATTTTTGACATTATTTTACTATAACATTAAAGTGCCATCTTATTTATTTTTTAAAAAACAAATTGGCAAAGTTATAAGGTATTCCATTAGGCGCCTTTTCTCGTGATATCATACGGCTCGCCTTGTCGAAGGTTTCTTGTTAAACTGAAATTAAAAATGGAAATATTTTTTGATTTTTAATATGTGTAGGCAATCAACTAAGCTATAAAAATTATAAAAAATATAAAATTAAAAATAAAGTAGGCTTTTTAGTTAAATTTTCATATTTTTAACCGTTTTATTGATAATTTTTAACCCCAAAAAAAATTAATTTACGCGAAAACTTTAGCTAAGTTGACTAGATGATATTATAGTGAGAAACATCCCAAAATTTCAGTCAGATCGATCAATAACTTTTTAAGCTACAACTGGCGAACATTTTGAAAATGCAGTTTCGAAATAATCTTGTTTAAAGTTATGATGCGATAAAACTATTAATTTTAGTGACTTACTGATCAACCAATTTTTTCAAGTGCATATAATAGATTTTCAGCTTTCTGAAAAAGTTGTTTATATTCAACTAACTGTTGTTTTCGAGCTATACAAGCTGCTTTTGTCTCAGAAAGACTCTTACGGTTCTACCTCGCTACCCGCGCTTCATCGGTATTTTCAGCAAATACTTTACAGTAGGTATCTATAATTATACTTAATGTATTCATCATCTTCAAAATTAATCTGTAGTCGTTATTAAATATCCCAGCAGCAATGTATGTTTTTTACACCAGAATGCAGGTGCTTTGGAGCCAGTCGCAAAACCGTCGAGTTAAAACATTCATTAGCATTTTGAGTATGTCCACCCAAGCATCTTTGAAGTAATTCATCCCTGGACAAATCTTTATAAATTGGTAAGAGATGCTGTTTTATTTCTTGGCCAAGAAATGAAGTCAGATCTTCGAGCTTTGGATATTTTTCAAAACAATGCTTTTCTGCAATTTGCATCAGCTTTTGACTCCAGTCGGGCTCCCATGATAATGTCTTTTTTTTTAAATTACTCGAACTTCTCTCCCTTTCGTTCTTTTATAAAGATATTTTGACATTTTTGTTTCGAAAATTCAACCACATACGACACACTTTCGAGCTAAACTTGACTTCGAGCAACTTTAATTTCGCGTACTTACTTAAAACGGAGAAGCCAGCGAAAATGAAGACGAAGGAAAAATTACTGCAATTGACATGACAATGACACATTATCTAAAAATACCACCCGAAACGGCTATAATAGATATTGCAAGCAATTCTCAGGGGGGCGTATCAACATTTGCAGCATCCCGAGCGCCGGCGAGAACTTGCAAGTTTTGCTCTTATCCAACAACAAAAAAAAGAGCACGTTTGTTTGCATGATACACAGAAAAAACTTATTTCATGTTCTGATTGTAATAGAGATTGAGCGCAAACTAGATATTTCATTTATATTTAGTTTATTTTTTTAAAATTATATTTTTAATTTAATTTAATTTTTTATTGTGTATTTTATTAGTTCTTCTTTTCTTCTTTTTATATGATTATATACTATGATAAAAGCTGTTTATAAAATAAATAAATATGTATAATGTCAGTTATGTACTTAATATTTTTACATTGTCTTTTTATTCAATGAAAAATATGATGAAATTATTGGGAAGCACCGATCTAATCTACTCGTGCTGTTTTTTTTTTTTTTTTGCTACTCCCAACTCGTATTTAGTAGCACGCAAGTCGTTCTTTGCGATGGGTCTGTCGACTATTTGTGATGTGTTTTCTCATTTTCAGACACCTTTAAGAGCTAACATTATAGAAACTGTTACTTTTCAACCTCAACTATAATCAATAAAAGCAATAGTTATGAATATTAATTTTTTTCTGGTTTTTAAATAATTCCTTCATATTGTGTATCGAATCATCATCACCGTAGCTCTCGGGTTCTTTTAACACAGTAATGAAATAATGGATTGTTTCAATTTTTGAACAATTTTGTAACGGAAATGAAATACTTTTTATGTTGAATCGATTTATTCAGAATCAATCAAAGATAATTTAAAATAGGTGCCATATTAAATCTTCTTTGAAAATAATTTTAATTATACTATTGCAAGGATGGCCATCTACCATAGCAGCAATCACAAAGGTCGTGACTGTAATTCTGGTAACAATTTAACCAGCAAAGCCAAAAGCAATTCCACGAACTAGAACTTAAGATACCTTTACCAAACTTTTTTGCAATAGTAGCTTTTTCCTCAGCTGTTGCGGCACGAGACGCAGCTGTCACTGTATCTATCTGCAATTATAAATGAAATGAAAAAATTGGAATAAGGATTTTTTAATCAGAAAGTAATGAACGATGACTCACAATGATTAAGCAGCACAAGAGACCAATAATTATTTTAGTGTTCATGTTTGAAGATACTGTCTTCTACTTGAAATTATCCAATGAAAACTGATAATCGGGAGACGACGATAGATCTTTTATACTAGCTCTTAAGTACATAAGTCCGAAAGCAATTATTCTTGCATTGGCAGTCGAAGCTATTTCAAATACAATGCTTTATTTAAAATTGCTTGAATGGAATCATTATAGCAATCAAAAATGTTTACATTGTCAAATATATGAGAACATTGTTGTCACAAATGCACTCTTCAAAAATAGAAATTTAAGGTAAATTTGCTCTTGTACAACAATTGTTTCATATTCGAATATGAAATATTGTTTGATAAATATTATGCAACATGGACAATCTATCATACTTATGTTCACGATATTGATACATTACATTGAAAATTACTTTTTATGCGTATTCCCAAAACGATCTAGCAATCCTAATTGTTAAAATTTAGTTTGTTTAGCATATTTGTTATAAATAATTATAAATAACAACTTTCTGAAAACGAATCAATTTTCACAAGTCTTTGTAAATTTTAAAAGTGTAGTATATGGAGAAGTATAAGAATATACCGCTTGAAAGACCATATATATTAAGACATTTAAACAGAAGAGAAGATTTACAAATTGTGAATATTCGTTTTTATCATTGTAGTCTTCTATCCAGACTATGAGAGCGTTCTTCTTTTTTTTCTAAATTGCACATTTTTTTTAATTTCTTATATAAATTCCTATATTTAAGAATTAATGTTTGGTAGTCATCAATGGTGAATGTTCTCGGTGAATTTGCAAACAGGAAAAAAAAGATGATCACCGTTATGTGAACAATACTTTTATTTGAAAGGTCTCACTCCAATCTGGAAGAGTATTCTACTTCATTTACAATAGTAAAATATTGATTGGCAGAGTTTGAACGAGGCCGTACAGGCTGCCAAGACGAATATCGCAGTGGTCAACCAAATTAAGTAACCACGCTAGAAATGATGAAAAAGTCCGCAAAATAGTATATGAGCTAGCAAACATAGTAGATATTTTAAAAAGTGCTGTACATTGCATATTTATGAAAAATTTGTACATGAGAAAGCTGTGCGCAAGATGGGTGCCGCGTTTGCTCATAACGGAACAAAAACAGCGTCATGAGGTTGTTTCATTCGAGTGTTTGGCGATGTTACATAGAAATAAAGCTGAGTTTTTGGGTCGATTCATAACTAAAGATAAAATATGGGTGTACACACTTGAGATAAAGGAATATTCAAAACAATGGACTGAAAGGGGAATATCACCGTGTGTCGTTTCATTAAGACAATGCGCCAGTTCATAGATCCGTTATCATGGTTTCCAAAATCAATGAATTCGAATTGCTTCCTCATGCGCCCTATTCGCCATATTTCATCCCCTAAGATTAATATATTTTTCCAAACTTGAAAAAATGGCTCGGTGGTAAAATATTTCCTAACAATGAAGAGGTGGAGCCGACGGTTGATGATTATTATGAGAAGCCCGACTCGGTTATCGAAGCCATTGCATATCGCCAAAGTTTATCCGGTTGAAAGAAGATTATGTTAAGATATAAAGATTTTTTGTGTTTTCTTTGCTATGTCGGGTGCATCTGTGACTACTCTCATAAAAAGGAAATCATCTATGGCACATACTTCGTGTTCGTTGTTATTATAGAAAGAAAAGAAGCAATTTAATTTGAAACATCAAGTGAAATGCTTCTTCTAGATAATCATCATCAAATTAAATAAAAAACGCTTAATTTCAATGCATCTGGCAAAAAAAATTTCAACCAAAATTTATAAATGGTTCATATCGTTTGTTAGATTTAGATAATCTCTATAGATGACTTTTCTAGAGAAACGCATTTTTATGTGGACGTTTCTCATTTGCCTTCTACATGTGGTTATATTAGAATTATTTTAATTGGTATTTTAAGCAGGAGTATTTCTATAAGTGAGCGTTGAAATGATTAATATTTTTGAATGATATTTTAGTATTAGCTAGTTGCAAATCCAATTGACTATAGGCGGAACTACATTAGCTTTATTAATCGTTTCAGTATTTATAATACTTTACTAAATACAGAAAATCAGAATAAATTTGAATCGAAAAAATCGATTCCTTCAATCTCACAAATATGTTGATGTGGTGAAAATTTTATTAACGGTTCATATTTTGTCTTATTCACTTCAGGTATAAATAATTATTCTAATTATTTTGAAATCATAAATGAATACTATACATTGGCTAAAAAATATTATTAGGATCGGGATATTAGGAAAAAAAAAAGAATAAAAATGAAAATCGCCGTGTCAAATCAATTCACTTTACTGTAGAACAAAATATATTTACAGTGGCTCTTATATCTATTTGAAAAATGGGAACCATGAATAGCAGCATTCACATAAGTCATGACTGCTGAAACCATAGCAGTAAAAGTAACAGTTCCAGAAACAATCCAAATTAAATCCTTTTGTCTTAGGAATGTATCTTTCTAAGCCGGCAGCTTTCACTTTAGCAATATCTGCAGCGGCAGGAGTTCTAGATGCACAAGACACCATCTAAAATTAAATAAAAAAAAGTATTAAAAGATTTATTATCAATTAAAACACCATCATCAATTTCAACATTGAAATATAAAATAGTTAGTACTTCCAAAAAATAAAAAAAATAGATCATTTTAGATTAGTAAGAAATGCTTACCATCGCGCAATAGCATAGGCAAAGGAAAGCAAGAAGAATTTTGGAATTCATTTTGAAGTGTTAGTTTTTGGTTCTTAACAGTATTCGAATTCGAAGTATACTGATAAGATTCATCGTCGATCCATCTTTTATATAAAAAAAAAGGTTGACATTCGCGACGATAATTGACATTCTCGTGTTGATTCTTGCAATTCATTTAAATTACAATATTTGGCAAACATTTATTGCCATTTGGAGATCTGCACTGCATAAATGTAATTATTTACATTCCATTATATCACAATACGAATCATTATTTGTTTTTTTTGGCATTTATAAATTATAGTTATATGTTATTGTATTTTTTTTAAATTTCTTGTTAACGTTTCCTTTAAAGTTAATTAGAACCGATGTTATTTATAAACCACATAACGTATGTTAGCATTTCAGATTTATTTTCCACTTGAAGAATAGTTGTTTTCTATTAAACACGTTAATAAATCAAAATATATCTATAATAAATTTTGTCATGAAATTCGAAAAAAAAAATTAATGTACTTCAACACTTTAGCAAAGGACATTAGCAAATACTAAATCAAATACATATTATATTTAATTTATTTTTAGCTAAAATAATGTTTAATGTTTGAATGTTTTTAGGCGATCATTGCGCGGTATATTTTTCCAGCACATGTATATATATATATATATATATATCAATCTCCAACGATCGCTAAAAGCTACATTCAAATGTTTCGATCGTTGGAAACTCAAACTAAACAAAGAGAAAACCGAAGCTATCTTGTTCTCCATGAAACGGAAAAATCTTCAAATTGATCCAATAGTTGTCGGGTCCAGCTCCATCGAATGGAAACCCCAAGTGAAATACTTGGGGGTGACTTTGGACAGAAAATGACAGAGGTGGGGAGCACAGGTGTGGTGACACGTGCCCGCAGATTAGCAGCTATGGGGGCGCTGCACTCCATATTTCGTCGGCGCAGTGCTCTTTTGGCCTATAACAATTTTTTATTATACAAAACGCTGTTTCGATCTACACTCACATATGCCGCTCCCGTCTGGAGCAACATATGCAACACCAACTACTATAAACTTCAAATCGTACAAAACGAAGCCGTAAAAATTGCTTTCAATATATTTTCTTATACTTATTTTAAACGTTTTCACAATAAAATTAAGCTTCCTTTTATAAAGGATTTTTTTCATCAGCTAACACATAGTTTTTACTCAAAAATTCCAAATCACACTAATCGTCCCATATCAACACTCGGCGATTACACCAAACAAAACAATAATTTCAGATACGTTCACAAAATGCCTAAAAATATTTTACTATAGTTGATAGTCAAGAGTGAGTGATAAATGATTGATTGATTAAATTATTTATTTTTTAGTTTATAAGATAGTTTTTAAGGAATGTCGCAAAGGGGTTTTAAGTTTCCTATTTTTCCCCTATATATACAAAATTAAATTAACTCTTATTATGTAAAATTTATTAATAACTAAAATTTATATTAATCTAAGACTTAAGGCGTCTTTTCACTTTAGGCGCCTCAAAAATAGGCTATTTTCAAGATTTTTTTTTCCAGGATTTTCGCTAAAAATTATGAGATAAAATGGATCTTATGTAATAAATACATCTTTCAAGTAAATGAAAATTTTTATTTTTTTATTTTTTTGAACAATTATTACAATAAAATAGTAGTATCGAAAAACCCGTGTAGAAATGTTATGTTCGTGGCTTGTTGATGGTATCTCCGAGATGGGTCATTTGAAACAAAAAAATAAAACAGTTTTAGATTTAGCATATCAATGGCTATAGCGCATATCATCAGATTTTTGATATTTGCGAAAATAACAATATGGCGCACGTTTTACGAAAAAGTAAAAAAAAACGCGTTTTTTTTGCAAAAAAAAAATTACTTAAAATCAAAATTTCAAAAATCTGATGATATGAGCTATAGCCATAACTATGAAGAATATGTCATTCAAATTTCATGACAATCGGCCGGATAGTTTCCGAAATTTCATCAACAAGCCACCGAAAAACCTTGTTTTGAGATAAACGCGTTTAAAGTTTTGGTTGCAGAAAAATTGCCCAGACACAGCTGTTGAAACACTCGTTGTTATTTTGGGTATTTCCTCCGAAGATCTTCATAAATCGATTTCAAAACCTTGTGAACATTCTCTGCTAGAGCAAGAAGATGTTTAAAAGTTTCTATCTAATTGTTTTTCACCACTTTCTTGTACTTGCATCATGAGTCTGAACAATACGTACGCAGCCGGGTGCTCTCAGATAGTCACCTAACGGTCGCCCAAAAATGTAGTTAGACTCGTCCGATCTTTATGAAATTTCGATATAACATTTTTGAAGATATGTACTTTCAAAATTTAAGATAAAATAAAAATCGTTTTTTTTAAATTTGTAAAGTGAGAAGACGCCGTAAGGGATCATCTCACTTTGACAAGCCAAAAAATTGTTAAAAAAACCAGCAATTTTAACAATTTTTTTCTCAATAAATACACCATATAATGAAATGAATCTCTTTGAGATTTATTATGGCACTCTTATATAATACTAAAAACGTAAATTCGTAATTTAAAAAAAATAAATATTATATCGTTTTTAAAGCATCAAAATGACATGTCAAAAAAGATGCAAGTCCATGGTGTGGAACAATTTTTTCATTCAGGCTTACTTGAAACAGAAAATCAAAAAGATTTTTATTTTGTAAGCATATCGCTATCGCAGTATCGTCAATGAATAGTTTTTGTTTAAAAGTAACAAAATGGCACTGGTTTGAAAAAAAGTTTGGAAAAAACACCTTTTTTGGAGATATTTTTTAATATAAAACGTAAGATAAAATAAATATTTTGACCTGGTTTTGCGAAGCTCGTAAAATTTCAGATCATCAGTTTTTAGAAAATTCTTTCCACATCACATGCGAAAATGTCGTTTCGAGAAAAATGCGTTTAAGTTTTAAGTATCACAAAATTGTTGAAAAGGGAAATATAATACTGATCATCGATTTCAGCTTCATAAAAAAAATTCAGCTACCTCAGCCTCTTCTTTTTTGGCTGATTTGACGTATCTGTAAAACTGTTCTAGCTTATTTAGAAGATTCGGAGCCTTGGCGGTTGGCAAGGCGTATACATTCTCAGTTGCGCGTCTCCATGAATCGCAATGCATCTTTTTATCCATTATTTTTAAAATTGGTGTAAATGCTTCCTTAAAAATGTAGGCTGTAGTATATGTTGCGATTTCTAGTATTTTTTGCCATAAAAAATATATTTCGGTAACAGGGACCATACACACTCGTTGAAACGAGCCAAGGCATCTTTCAAATAAATTATCAGACGTTAATTCTTCATAAATGGCTCTTAAGATTTGCTGAACATCCTCTGTGAGAAAGGGAGGTTGCTTTTACAAATATAACGATCTTGTAGTTGCATGTTTTCGCAATTTGCACCAAGAATCTGCGCCTTCCGGCCAGTGTGAACGCTGAGGGACTTCGTCAGTAGAAACTTTGTGATAGTATGTGGCCCAAATAGCTTTTTTAAATTATTTTATTGACGAATTGTGTATACGAATATACACTATTTTACTTTGAAATACTATATTTTTCTGAATAAAGGCTTATATATATATATATATATATATATATATATATATCAATCGGAATAACTTTCAATGTAATCAATACAATTTAATATGTTTCTTATTACATCACTCATCATTAGGGATTCTGAAGTCACGGCTTTTTTAAAGTCCCGGGACTTCCCTCGACTCGAGACTTTTATTTCCTCTATATATATGTACAGATTTTTTAAAGGAAATATTTATGTGTTACATATGTATGCATGTCTTAGTTAAAAAAACCATCTGGTTCTATCTTTCTGAATCATCATTTTCGGAGTCACTTTCTTCAGTGTTTTGTTCATCTCCATTGCAATAATCTAAATCTTCTTCTGTTTAATTTTTTTCTGTTTCTGTTTGATAAGTTTTCTGGTACAATATTTCAATTACAGCTAGATATATAGCATTATTTGTGCAAAGTTCATTGACGACGGGACTTTCACGCCCAAACTTTTTCACCACACTAGCACCATCAGTCGTTGTTTCTACGATTTCTGAATGCATTTTCTTTTTTTTTGTATTTGAAAAATTTGCTGGTAGTTAAAAGGTTAAAAAAACCCATAGATTTTATGTATAACCATAGTCATATTTTGCTGAAATAAAAGTCTGTTTTGATAATAATTATTATCTATCACACGCATGCTTACTTCAAATTCATCTCCATTTATTTATATATCCGTGTTTGAATGCAATATAAAACCTTTTTAGGTATAATGCACTGCCATTTTATAGACAGGTTAATATTTCTGATCAATCATCATTTAAGGTTTTATATTATAAATTGTTTGATTATGATAAAAGGGATGTGCGTGGATATCGTGTGTGCACACAGACACAAATCAATTTGTTTCGCGCATTGAATGAGTTGACATACATAAGATGAGTATCGAATGGTTTTTTCCAAATATATAATCGAGTGCCTAATTTTTATCCAAAGTTACTTCAATTAAGTAATGTAAATTCGAGTACAATACAATAACATATCTTTTTTTCATTGGATTGTACACATTGGGATAAAATGTGTCGGACGCTGTTAAAGTTATATAGAAGTATGTTGAGATAAATTAGAAATATTCTTTCAAAAATTGCTGCTAAATTTAAATTGGAAGATTAAGGACCATATAGATCAGCGGTTCTTGAACATAAGCTCGTGAGCCCCTGGGGTGCGTGAAGTCATAACCGGGAAGACAAAAAAAAACATTTATCTATACTTGAACAAGATGTTTTCGTGGATTTTTTACTATATTTATCTATTTTAACTAATATTTGATCAATAATTGTGTATTTGCTTGAAGAACGAAGTTTAAAGAACGACGTATAATTTTGAGATAGGGTCCGCCAAAAACTAAAATTTGCTCAAGAGGGGGTCAGTGAAAAAATCTTTGCTAAATAAGAGGTTCTGTGAACTACATACATTTAAGAACCGCTGCTTTAGATCAATGGATACTACAATCAGCCGGACTGTTGTTATTATCTATTTTGGTTGATTTTTTTCCGGTTGAATCGTGATTGATCCGATCAATGAAATGCTTGAATATAAAAGCATTTGAAATCTCTTACTCTTAGCTTTTTAAATGCCAACGACTCACCGGAGAGTCGCATTTATACGCGCTCATTACGCTCTGGCAGTTAAAAGGTTAAGGGGGAAACCACATTAGGAGGCTGATTTTTTTTGGCGTTTTTTGTGTTTTTTTTAACAGGGAAGAAATAATTAGAATATGTTTAAACTTTGATAATATTTTTTTTTAATAATTTGAAATAAAGTTGAATTTTTTTTGAGTAATTTCCGCCGAAAATAGTCAATTTATAAGGTGTTTCCCATGGAAGGTCGCCATTAGAGCTTACTGCTTTGGTACAATGTGCTAATCATGATTTTTAATTGAGTTCAATATGAAAATTGAATATTATTAATAATGTAATTAGATAGGTGAACTAAGTTTTGAGGGAAAAAATGAAACAAATCATGCTTGAGAAGTGTTTGCATATCTTCTTTTCGAGCTTTCCGAGCTTCCTTGATCTCCAATACGCTGCGTCTATTCTGTCGTTTGAAGCGCCACTCATCTATTCGCCGTATATAATTAAAGCTCTATGAGCCAAACACTACTTTTAGTTCGTCTATAATCATTGAAAGTGCTGAATTCCCTTCATTGAATAAGGCAAAAACCAAAAATGCCACAACCTCGATTACTTTTAAGCCAGAATGTAAGTGCTTTGGAGCCAATACGGTCGAGTTGAAACTTTCGTTTGCATTCTGTATTTGACCATCTAAACATCTCTTAGTAATTTAGTAATTCATCTTTCGACAAATCTTCATAAATATTCATATATCGGAAGAATTGCATTTTGAAGGTCGGGGTGTAGGGTTCAGGTGTCAGGTTCCGTTCCAAGAACTTTAGCATTCTGCCACTTGCATCAACTGCTATCTCTCTCTGTACAGTTGTTTCTATTGTAAGGTTTTTAGCTATACTATTGCTGATGTCCATGTAATTGCAGGATAAGTTTAGTCCTTATCTGCCAACACCTAAGAATCGCATGATAAACATAATTCTACGATTTATCTCAAATCCAGTGTCAACGAATGGACCTGAATTGGTTTGTCATGATCCACACTTGCAATTGCAATGAGCTTGAAACCAAGATCACGAATTCCAATTTCTTGAAATTTGACATCCTTCTTCTTCCCGTAGTACAGGGATATAGAATCAAGTAAGTGAATAAGGGTCCACTGAGCGGTTACTTCGTACTGCCCGTTGCGAACTCCGATAAACTGGACCTATGGGCGTTCATTTTAGTGCTTATAACATTACAAAAAAAAATTGTTGTGGAATTTTCAAAACATATTCTTTAATCGTTTTACTAATATTTTGTGAGATAAAAAATGTGGTTTTCCCCCCTTAAATAGTAAGAATGAACACATTTGATGAGATTTATATCATGTCTAATGAACTGATTGAAACGCATTGATAATTTATTCGCGATACCATTTATTGACTGGTTAACTGGGTTTACAAATACTTTTGGATAGGAAGTTCAATTTTTTTAGTCAGATTATCACCAGTTTGGTTGATCAGAAGGTGGGCTCATATTTGGTCCATCTGCAGCAGATATTGCACCACCTGACATTGATCCTCCACTCCTTGACCATGGGTACCAAGAATTCCAACAGCATCTGCAGAGAGGATGTTGCCATTTCCCCCAGCAGTATCGAACACAAGTCCAGAAGCATGAACATCTTGGACCTCTGCATCTACCATAGCCCATCATGCCAGCTTTATTAACGGCGGCATTTTCTGCAGAAGTAGGAACTATTGCCCCGGGTGCTGCTGTATCTATACTATTCAGAAGGGCATTTAATGAATTGCCAGGGCCATTTCGTCCATTATTTTGACATGAAACGCACTGGAATATTAAAAACAAGACAGTAAAATAAAGAGCGCTCAAAAAATCACTATTATCTAAAACAAATTAAAAACAAATATCCTGGCGACTTACGAAGATGAAGCATGACAAGATGAGAAATATGAATTTTGGCCACCATCTTGAAATATCGCTATTGAAGTCGATCGTTTCTGATAACTGGCAGATTATCATGAGTCTCGCCTTTTATACCTTCATTAATTCTCCAAGACTACGAAAGTTATTATTTATTTATCCTTTATATAAAGGATTCAAATATTTATGCAGGCGCGGACAAATATAATATATTTTGCATGACATATTATTATGTTTGTTTTCAAATTTGTGTTATCGTATTAAATGCCAATTACATATTTACAATTCATTTTGTGTCTTGAAACATTCAAGTTTGTCCCTCGAAAATGTTTACATGTGACGACTAAACCACATGCACATGCATGACCAAGTGTTGTCAATTCAAAATGCTATGATTATCAATATTCAGTAGTTTATTCAGCAGATTTGATAGTGAAATAGTTAAATGAACTTGATTTCCAACATGTTTTTTGGTACGAATAGGCGCAGTTGATTCTACAAGCATTTTCCCTAGACAATAACATAGGTCCACTTTCCACAATGCTTCACGTAGTATCCATCGGTCGACAGACGTCCCTCCACGTTAGATCTGACGCTGACCAAAAACAGTCTCGGCCGTATCCCGGATGAAGGCCGTGGATGCTCTCCCGTCTGATCACCTTCCAGTCGTTTTCGATGTGGAGGATGGACTCCAGAAAGCAGCCGCGGTCAGGCTGGAATACGAGCGGACAAATTGGTCAGATTGCAACATCCTCTTATCCGTTTTCATAATACGATTAAGCTTCCTTTTATAAATAAACAATAAATTTTAATGACGTTTATGTAATATTAACAAATTAAAATTAAAAAAAACGAAATTTTCATTATTTGTTGTGAAAATCCTGAACAAGAAAGGCCCAAAACCCGTGAATGATCCTGCAGGACAGCATGTGGTATACATGCATATGCTAGGTCATACGAATCGCCCTGTAGGCGTCGTTTCCGTTGTTTGAATAATTCGCTTTCAGTTAAAAGGTTAAGAAATCCATAGATTGTATAAATAACCATAGTCATATTTCACTGAAATAAAAGTCTGTTTTGATAAGAATAATTATCTATCACACGCATGCTTACTTCAAATTCATCCCCACTTGTTTATATATCCGAATTTGAATGCAATATAAATTCTTTTTTGATATTATGCACGTCATATTATAGACAGGTAAATATTTCTGATCAATCATCATTTAAGGTTTTATATTACAAATTGATTGATTATTATAAAGGAATGTGTATTTAGCATCGAATGGTTTTTGCCAAATATAACACTAGCGTGACCGTATCATTGGATCATACCATTGATATTATAACTTCAAATAGAATTAGCACCAGCAATTGCAGATATAAAAATTCATTCACCGCATTTTTTTGATTACTGATGTATATGCAGCATTGATTACTGATGTATATGGACAGCCGGCGCGATCATGATGCATATGTGGCACCATGCGGCCGCCAATGGTCAAACCCGATGACGATGCAACATATGCATCACCGGCCGCGAAAGTGATAAATATTATAAAAACTTTATGATCACAAGTTTACTGTTAAATTTGAATTGGAATAATAAGAGCCCTGTAGATCAGCGGTCTTTAAACAGAGTCCGCGTTCCCCTGGGGATCCGCGAAGACATAAAAAAGAGTTCTAGTAACTATTACTGATGAAGATATTTTCGTGAAATTATTTACAAAAAACATTATAAGATGATCTTATTTGACTAATATTTGACCAAGAATTGTTTATTTGTTTGAAAAACGAAGTGATGAAATAACTTATCTAAAGAATGTTTAAAGAATGACGTTAAATATTTGAGATGGGGTCCGCCAAAAACAAAAATTTACTAAATAGGGGGTCCGTGTATGAGATACGTTTAAGAACCGTTGCTTTAGATCAATGGATGCTGAAATCAGCCAGGACCGTTGTTGTCTATTTTAGTTGATTTTTTCCGGGTTGTATCGTGATTGATCCGATCAATGAAATGTTTCAATATAAAAGTATTTGAAATTGGTCACTCTTACCTAAAGGCTAAATTTTAAGAATGAACACATTTGATGAGATTTAAATCATGATATAATGAACTGATTGAAACGCATTGACAATTTATTCGTGATAACATTTATTGATAGGTTAAGTGGGTTAACTAAAACTTTTGGATGGCAGTTCAATTATTTTAGTCAGATTATCACCAGTCTGGATGATCTGAAGGTGGGTTCACAGCTGGTCCGTCAGCAGCAGACATTTCCCTACCAAAATTTTTTCCTCCACTCTTTGACCATGGGTACCAAGAGTTCCAACAGCATCTGCAGAGAGGGTGTTGCCATTTTCCCCAGCAGTATCGGACGCATGTCCAGAAACATGAACATTTTGGACCTTTGCATCCACCATAGCCCGCCATGCCAGCTTTACCAACGGCGGCAGCTTCAAAAGGAGTAGGATATATTTCCCCGGGTGCTGCTGGTTGTATATCTTTCGGAAAGCCATTTGGTGACTTGCCCACGCCATTTCCGACTTTAGTTTGACATGAAACGCTCTGAAACATAAAAAATAAGACATTAAAATGTAGAGCGCTTAAAAAATCATTATTAACTACAACAAATAAATTAAAAAAATCAGCCCCGAAAATATCCATGCGACTTACGAAGATGAAGCATGACAAGATGAAAAATATAATTTTGGCCACCATCTTGAAATATTGCTAATAAAGTCGATTGTTTCAGATAAACTGGCAGATTATTATGAGTCTTCCCTTTTATATCTTCATTAATTCTTCAATACTAAGAAAATTATTATTTATTTACGCTTTATAATGTAATTGGTTCAAATATTTATACAAGCGTGAATAAATATGTGTTTGTTTTCATATTTGTGTTATCGTGTCATGAAAACATTCCTGTCTGTACCTCGGAAGCGTTTATATGTGACTACTAAACAACATGCATCGTAGATTGGGAATCTAATCCCGAGCCAAAATTTCGATCCCGGGATTTCATTAGAAAATCCCTGGACCAGTCTCGGAATCCCGGGATTGGGATTTTCAATATTTTAAGAAATTACATTGATAAATTTGATCAAAAATTACTAATAAGTCCATTTGTTCAATATAAAAAATCACTTGAAGGCCAAAGAATTTTATTTATTTAAGAAAAGATAAAAATACAATTCAAAAAAATAAAATAAAACACTAAAAAATTCAAATATTATTTTGAAAATATGTCCGAAGTAAAATTAATATTAAACATTAGTGTTTCGTCATTTAGTCTGGATCTGATTTTGGAAGTCAGGCAACTTGCTGCTGAAAATGCACGCTCAGCTTCCACACTCGTTGGAGGTATCCTTATCAGATGAGAATACCCTAGTAGAGAGCCCTGGGAATGCATTTTCCCTCACAATTTTTACAAAAAGCCCTAAATGCCCTAAAATCAGAGAGAATGGCCACAAGGCTTCCATGTCTAACTGATCCGAATTTCGGACCACTGATACAACGAAGGAACGCCTCGCGATCGAACGCCATGCCCGAAAATGTCCACAGAACATGGTCTGCGTCCATGGATAGATCTCTGCATGGACACTCTGAAGTTGTTGAAAGCCCAGATGTTGCCCTCAGGTGGTGCCTAACTGAGAGGAAGAAAGTGAGAGGTGGCGGCCGACGACCGACGCAGATCACCTCTCCTGCCATCTAAATAAAGCCGCTTTCTTGACGCGACGACAGAAAGCGCGTCTTAGGCTTCTATCTGGATTTCCTTGAATCTTTGGGACGGAAGAAAACATAGGAAGTCTTCTGTCCAACAAAAAGAAAAAAGTGAAAAACGAAATTCAGGTAGCTTTCGTGATTTACTGATCAGCCTGCATCATATCGTACATTGAAAAAAACAATAGATACATCACCCACGGGGTGATAGTACACCAGAACGGTGCATTGTCACCCCGACGGTTACTATGGTACAAAAACCATAGTAACCTTCGAAAATTTCGGCATCAAAATTGCGAGAGAAGCGATGGAAATCTAAAAACGAAGTAACTCCGTATTCAACGGACGAGACAACGGCACTAGCATACCTAGAACTTGGCTACCAATTTTATCGAAAATTAAGGCACCAATAACCAAGCAAAAAATCTGAAAGTGCAAAAAATCTAACACGAAGCGACGGCAATGCATAGCCCAACATAGCACTGGACGGAGGATGCTCACAAGGAGCATCACCAAAACGACCTCTCAAATAATTACTAAGCGCGATCGTATACCCGTTTTTCAGTGTCAGTGTAAAAATATCTAAATTCATTCCAATAAACTGAATTAAAATACATACACTTTATATCCTTAAGTGTGGCATTGCAACGCATGCCGGGTATTCGCTAGTAATTGATAAAAATCGTGTCATGAAAACATTCCTGTCTGCACCTCGGAAACGTTTACATGTGACGACTAAACCACATGCATAGTAGAAGACCTGCAAGACCAAGTGTTCTTAATTTAAAATGCTATGATTATCGATATTTAGTAGTTTATTCATTATAAATCAAGTAGTTGATAGTGAATGTCTTATATTACTTTGATTTCTAACATACCTTTTAGTATGGTTAAGAATAGCTCGTATAGCGATAATTCTAAGCTGAAATCGAATTAAAACATGATCCTCATCAAGTCCTTGTGAAAATAAATCTCTATAACATACCCAGCTCTTCATCACTATAACAATGTGTTACACGCAAAACTGAGATACATAAAACTTTATCAATTTTACAGGAGTAATTGATGATGCTTGATAGTGTATAATCATGATAATTGTTTGTTGTTGACGAAACATCTCAAACATCTTGAATTATATCCATTTAGACGCAGTCGATTCGATTTTTGTTGGATTTGTTTTTGCCTGTATTCCCATATTGTCAGGAGTAAAAACATGAATGATGATCTTGCTTTTATATGGTATCCAGGGTTTTTCTGAGAAAATGCGAGGCCTGGGACGAAGGCTTAGAAATCGTGATATTTGTAAGTCCCAAATCATTAATCATTGAGTTTTTCTTTTAAATTTTTCATGGATGGAAATACAACATTTTCGTCAGTTTAACATAACGGAGAATACAAATACGACCTTCATATATATCTATTTAAAAAAATTGTTAAAAATATGTTTTACGACATACGTTTAAGAACCGTTGCCATAGATCAATGGATGCTGCAATCAGCCAGACTGTTGTTGTTGTCTGTTTTAGTTAATTTTTTCCCGGTTGTGTCATGATTGATCCAATCAATGAAATGATTCAATATAAAAGTATTTGAAATTGGTCACTCTTATCTAATGGCTAAATTGTAAGAATGAACACATTTGATGAGATTTAAGTCATGATCTAATGAACTGATTGAAACGCATTGACAATTTATTCGTGATAACATTTATTGATAGGTTAAGTGGGTTTACAAAAACTTTTGGATGGCAGTTCAATTATTTTAGTCAGATTATCACCAGTTTGGGCTATCAGAAGGTGGGCTCATAGCTGGTCCACTACCTGACCTTGATCCTCCACTCCTTGACCATGGGTACCAAGAATTCCAACAGCATCTGCAGAGAGGATGTTGCCAATAATTCCAGCAGTATCGAACGCATGTCCAGAAGCATGAACAGCTTGGACCACTGCAACTACCATAGTTCGACATGCCAGCATTTTCAACGGCGGATTTTTCTGCAAAAGTAGGTTTTGCCCCGGGTGCTGCTTTACTATTCAGAAAGTCATCGAATGCAACTTCACGGTCATTTCGTCCATTATTTTGACATGAAACGCACTGGAATATTAAAAATAAGACAATAAAATAAAAAGCGCTCAGAAAATCACTATTATCTAAAACAAATTAAAAACAAATCAGCCCCGGAAATATCCTTGCGACTTACGAAGATGATGCATGACAAGATGAAAAATATAATTTTGGCCACCATCTTGAAATATCGCTATTAAAGTCGATTGTTTCAGATAAACTGGTAGATTATCATGAGTCTTGCCTTTTATATCTTTATTAATTCTCCAATACTTCGAAAATTATTATTTATTTAATATTCATACAAGCGCGAACAAATATGTGTTTGTTTTCACATTTGAGTTATCGTGTCATGAAAACATTCCTGTCTGCACCTCGGAAACGTTTACATGTGACAACTAAACCAGATGCATAGTAGAAGACCTGCAGTGTTATTAATTTAAAATGCTATGATTATCGATATTCAGTAGTTTATTCATTATAAATCAAGTAGTTGATAGTGAATGTGTTATATTACTTTGATTTCTAACATACCTTTTAGTATGGTTAAGAATAGCTCGTATAGCGATAATTCTAAGCTGAAATCGAATTAAAACATGATCCTCATCAAGTCCTTGTGAAAATAAATCTCTATAACATATTCAGCTCTTCATCACTATAACAATGTGTTACACGCAAAACTGAGATACATAAAGCTTTATCAATTTTACAGGAGTAATTGATGATGCTTGATAGTGTATAATCATGATAATTGTTTGTTTTTGACGAAACATCTCAAACATCTTGAATTATATCCATTTAGACGCAGTCGATTCGATTTTTGTTGGATTTGTTTTTGCCTGTATTCCCATATTGTCAGGAGTAAAAACATGAATGATGATCTTGCTTTTATATGGTATCTAGGGTTTTTCTGAGAAAATGCGAGGCCTGGGACGAAGGCTTAGAAATCGTGATATTTGTTAATCCCAAATCATTAATCATTGAGTTTTTCTTTTAAATTTTTCATGAATGGAAATACAACCTTTTCGTCAGTTTAACATAACGGAGAATACAAATACGACCTTCATATATATATATTAAAAAAAAGTTGAATTAAATAATGTTAATGTTGAATACATTGAATAAAATGATGGTATAATTGAGATTGGATCTAGGACTCATATATTCGTTCCTATTTAAGTTCGCTCTGTTTTCTCAGAATTCCTGAAATTTCAATGACGCTTAATTCTGAGCGTTTAATATTTATGTTGAATGAAAAATTGTGTTTGTTGATATTTCGTATTTTATCATTTAAGGTAGAATGAAGAGGCTTGAGATAAATTATTTGCATCTCATAAATTAATACTCTTAAATACTGCTAAACGCACAATATTTACACTATCTATAATTAACGAAAAGGTTATCAAAAATGGTTTAAGAAAACTGCAGTCGTCAATCTGAAACAGTTTTAATGTAAAGAAATGCTGAATAATTTCTCCTAATTTTAAGCATCAGAAACTTCGTTTCATTCATCATATTATTTTTAAATCAAAAATGGAGCTGCATTCCTTGGAAGTAACCTATCTACCTACACGATTATTTCGCGGTGATTATACTGAATAGGTCTTTCTGGAGTACATTGAGTCTGGATACTGAAGTTTTATCTGAAACACGAAAAGATGTGCTGACGATTGATGTGATTATGTTGTGCTGACAGTAAATCTTGAGATGGATCGCTAAAATCCTTTCGACTAAATGTATCTAAATACATTTGAGTTCGCAATTTACATTGAGATGCATATGAAGAGCTTTACTTTGAAACGTAAACAGCATTGTCTTTCATTGACTTCTATATCGTTTTGGAATCGTCGAACTGAGAGGTTCAACCTGAAATAGGAAGCCACTCAGTTTCGAATTCGCTCGGTTAAATTGCACGTGGACGGGGAGACACCCTCAGTTTGTGTAGGAGCGAATCCGAGACGCACTTAAGCTTCACGTATGTCTTCACCCTGACCCGACAACGCCCTAGCGAGGAAAGGGGGACTGGACTCTGCACTCCTGAAAGTCCTTTCTAATAGAGTCAAAAAGGTCGTCTAGAGTAGTTTTCCACCGTCTCCCTAAGAAAATTACTCAGTCTTTACAAACCTCCCACACTCCTTATCGAGACGAAAGTGTTCATCAATATGTTAATGCAGGATACCCGTTGGGTGAGAATTCGAAATAAAACTTGGTGGTAATGCTACCTTTAATATCGAGCGAATGAAGAGGTGAATGTATGATACAGACGAGGTGGATGTAACTCCTTCCTGTGAAGACGTATGGTACGAGACAAACATAGGCGAAGAAAATTTTAAAAATTTGATAAGACATTATGATATCTTCTTAAATTCATGGTTTAATGAAAATTTTACATACATTTCAATTCATAAACATAAGATTGCAAGCTTATGGAGGGTTGATAAATATTTTATATCATTGGAATCTTAAATTAAACAAGGAGAAAACCGAAGCTATTTTGTTCTCCATGAAACATCATTATCGTCAAATTGATCCATTGGTTGTCGAGCCCACCTCCATCGAATGGAAATCCCAAGTGATTTTGGACAGAAGAGTACAAGTGGTGATTGCAGATGTTGGGGGCTCGAGCCTGCGAGTTAGCAGCTATGGGGGCGCTGCACTTTATTTTTCGTCGATGCAGTGCTCTTTCGGCCTTCAATATTATAATATAAATCGCTGATTCGACCAACATTCACATATGCCGTTACCGTCTGGAGCAACATATGTAACACTGGAGTGCAGCGCCCTTATAGCTGCTAATCCGCTGGCTCGAGCTACCGACACCTGTGCTCCACACCTCAGTCTTCTGTCTAAAGTCACCCCCAAGTATTTCACTTGGGGTTTCCATTCGATAGAGCTGGACCGACAACTATTGGATCAATTTGAACATTTTTCTGTTTCACGGAGAACAATATGGCTTCGGGTTTCTCTTTGTTTGGTTTGAGTTTCCAACGATCGAAATATTTGAATACAGCTGTTAGCTATCATTGGAGATTTTCGACTATTAGCTTATTACCCCGATAGCTAGTATAATATGCCGTGTCGTCGGCGTAGAGTGCTACGTTTGATGGGGATGGTGTCGGTAGATCATATAAGTAGGGAATCCAATCCCGAGCCAAAATTTCGATCCCGGGATTTCGGGATTTCATTAGACAATCCCGGAACCAGTCCCGGGATCCCGGGATTGGGATTTCTAATATTTTAGGAAATTACCTTGATGAATTTGATCAAAAATTATTAATAAGTCCATTTGTTCAATAAAAAAAATCACTTGAAGGCCAAAGAATTTTATTTATTCAAGAAAAGATAAAAATACAACTCAAAAATAGATAAATAAAACACTAAAAAATTCAAATATTATTTTGAAAATACGCCCGAAGTAATATTAACATTAAACATTAGTGTTTCGTCATTTAGTCTGGATCTGATTTTGGAAGTCAGACAACTTGCTGCTGAAAATGCACGCTCAGCTTCCAAACTCGTTGGAGGTATCGTTATCAGATATTTAAATGCTAGTTCGAATTGATGATCGCGTGAGCCCTCATTTTCGTATAACACCATCAATGTCTGATAAAATTCTTTTCTGCTGAGATACGGACTAAAAATCGCAAAATTCCCGATTTCCCGACAAATTATTTATTTCCGTCGCTGCAGATGAATATTTATATACTATAATACTTTGATATGGTTCGTAATTATATTACGGAAGAATACAAAAATTCTGAACCCCGTATCTATTATATTTCATATCGATATTTCCATTATTCGTCGAGGTGTAGTAAATACATCACCGGCAGGGAAAGGTTACTATAACAATTTGAAAAACATATTACTGTCTAATCTATGTATACATATGCTATATATGTATACATAGATTATACAGTCACCAAGTTCGCCAATTAGTAATTACGCCACTGTTTCCAAGCGTCTAGATTTCATCGGGAATGTCTCGATTTAGTAGCCTTCATCGTGTTGGTGAGGTGTACGATTTCTGTTTGATAAAAATTTCAATCCCGGGATTTTCGGGATTACGTTTTCTAATCCCGGGATTCTTAAGTACCTAAAACTGTCCGGGATCCCGGGATCCGGGATCCTGGGATTGGATTCCCTACATATAAGTATTATAAATGTTGAACAGGTGAGGCCTTAAAATACTGCCCTGAGGAACTCTCGCTGAAAGACTAGGGAATTGACGTTGCTCTGTTTAAGATTATCGAAAATGATCTTTTGCACAGATAAATAAAAAAATAAGGGATATCATTTTATGGATCAGACCGCGGTGCCAGACAGTGTCAAATGTCTTTTCGATGTCGTGTAGTACCATTCCGGTACTTCTCTTCATGTTAATGTTTCTAGTAATGTGTTCAGTCAGTCTAGTCAACTGATGAGCCGTAGAGTGATTTCTATGAAAACCGAATTGCTCATTATTAATAACATTTATACTAAGTTCATCCAGTCTATATAGAATAATTTTTTCAAATATTTTGCTTAGTGCAGAAAGTAAACTAATCGGGCGATAATTTATTGCTGGCGTCTTTACCTGTTTTGGGTAATAGAATGACATTCGTCGACTTTCAAGTGGATGGGAAGTACCCCATGCTCAAACACGCATTAAATATTAAAACTTTTAAAATTACTTCATTGTTTCAGAAAATACGTTTGTATAGTGACCGGTTAAATGAGTCATACGGAAAAATGCCAGTACAGTCGGTGTTAAAAATACGTTGTAATTATTGATGCAAATTAAAGCGGCCTTGCACGACTTTGTGCGCCTAAATGTGAATATTTCTGATTTCTTATATTTGTTGGTGTAAAAAAAAGTCCTTAAATTGTATTTTATCCAATTATATTCATTTAAGATATTTTATAAACTACCGTTTTATTTTATTTATTGCTCTTATTAACAAATTTAATCATCAACTTTTTGTTTTATGCTTTATATATTAAAGACTCACCGGTGAGTCGCTATTTTTTCATAGAAAAAAAAACTGAGAGAAATTGTTATGACTCACATTGGTGAATCTAAAAATGTAATCTAAAAATTTAAAAATATTATTGGATCTTGGTGTTTCCATTTTATTTTTAAATAAATTTAACAGTAGTCATCAGGTAATTGAAAGATCTTTTCTTGTAAAAAACAGTCTTTATTAATTTTATAAGTTGATTGAGGCAACCCTAAATAAACAATAAATTTTAATGACGTTTATGTAATATTAACAAATTAAAATTAAAAAAAACGAAATTTTCATTATGTGTTGTGACAATCCTGAACAAGAAATTCCCAAAACCCGCGAATGATCCTGCAGGACAGCATGTGGTATACATGCATATGCTAGGTCAGGCATGGCCAACCCGCGGCCCGCGGGCCGCATGCGGCCCGCCTGGAATATTTTTTCGGCCCGCGAAAATCATCACACTTTTAGAAAATATATCTTTTTTATACTGGCCAAAGTAATCACAATTGAAAAGTAATTTCGCTCATCACTTTCCATTGTTGAAAGAATTTAAGAAATCAAAATGTAACAATTACATTAAATATGCAAAAGAAATAAGAAAACTTACAGCTGATTTTGAAAGCCGATTCAGTAATTTACAGTTAGACAAGCACAATAAAATTTTTGAAATATATTTATCTCCTTTTCAAGTTGAATTTGAATCGATTACAGAATATCTCCAAATATAAATGCTTAACCACCACCTAAAAATAAACTCAAATACCCTAACTGAGATCGATTTCCAAAAGCTAAGTGAAAGAGTGGAGAAACAAATATCGCACTAGTAAAATATTTTTTAATGATTTTATTTATATTTATGTATTTCTTATATTTAATTTTTAGATTTACATATTTCTTTACAATGTAAATTGAGTATCAATATTATTATCTTATCTATGTTTACATTTAAAAATAATATTAAGAGGACCGGAAAGAAATCAAAATTTTTAGGTATCTGATTTTCAGGGTCAGTTTGTGTCAAGACACCAACTGACCCTGAAAGAGTCAGTAGAGCAAATACATATTTTTTGATGCTAGTAGATCGTGGGGGTCGTGAATTTGCTATTTTTATTTATATTATTTGTTACCGTTGTTTATTAAGAATGTCAGGGCCAATAATCGACGAAGAACATTTACGGCATTGTATTTTGTTCTTTTTTAACCGGGAAATGAAGGAGAAAGAAATAACAAAAACAATTACAGATACATATGGATAAGTGTTAAAACTTAATAAACGTCATAGATGAAAAAAAAATAGCGATAGAGATTTCAGGGTTGCCCCTAAAATAGAATGGTCTTTAAAATTGGATGATGACGTATTGACGTCATTAATGGAATCAGATCCTCGTCAAACCATTTCGAAATTATCGATTAAACTTGCCTGTTCATGGTTAATAGTACAGGAACATCTTCATCGCATTGGTAAAATTCAAAAACAAGGAATTTGGGTTCCGCACACATTGATGCCAACTGCGTTGGGGCAACGAAGAACGATCTGTGCATCTCTTTTATCCAGGTAAGAAACAAACATCTTTTAGCGAAGAAAAATAACTTGTAACGAGAAGTGGGTTCTATGAAATAATTCTACCCGAAAAAACAATGGCTCTCCCCAGGTCAGTCGGCTGTTCCAATAGCAAAACCATATTTGACCTTAAAAAGTTCTTCTGTGTACTCTACTTTGAACTTTTAAAACCTAGTGAGACAATTACTGTAATGTTGTATTGCCAACAATTTGAGAAAATGAAAAATGAACTTCGAAAAAAAGTTCACTGTTAGTTAATAACAAACTGAGAATACTGTAACAGGATAATGCCCGACCACATTCCGCAAAAATCATCCAAGAAATAATAATGCAACTTGGACTTGAACTTTTACCTCACCCCGACTATTCTCCTGATATCTCTCCTGCTCCCTCTGATTATCACCTATTTAAATCATTGGAGCACTCCCTTCAAAATAAAATTTTCATCACTTTTGACGATATGAAAATCCATTTTCAAAAGTTTTTCGATGAAAAACAATTTTTTTACAAAAATGGCATCGAAAATCTACCCAAAAGGTGAAAGGTTATAAAAAATGATGAAAAAATTTTTTTAAATAAAAGTTTTCTTTAAGGAATATTTTTTTGGATTTTTTTCGGTCCTCCTTATAGTAAACACAATAATAATAACTCATTATATTTCAACTTTTCACTCCAAAAAAATGTCTATAGTGTATCTAAATCTAATATGGGGATATATAATTTTATATGCGGCCCGCGGAGTTATGATGCATTGTCAAAGTACCAAATCGCCTGTAGGCGCCGTTTTCGTTGTTTGGAAAGTTCGCTTGCAGTTAAAAGGTTAAGAAATCCATAGATTGTATAAATAACTATAGTCATATTTCGCTGAAATAAAAGTCTGTTTTGATAATAATTATTATCTATCACACGCATGCTTACTTCAAATTCATCCCCACTTGTTTATATATCCGAGTTTGAATGCAATATAAATCCATTTTTGATATTATGCACGTCATATTATAGACAGGTAAATATTTCTGATCAATCATCGTTTAAGGTTTTATATTACAAATTGATTGATTATTATAAAAGAATGTGTATTTTTGTCGTGTTTGCACACAGATGCAAATCTATTTGTTCCGCGAATGGAATGAGTTGACATACATAAGATGAGCATCGAATGGTTTTTGCCAAATAGAACACTTGCGTGACCGTATCATTGGATCATACCATTGAACTTATATCTTCAAATAGATGTAGCACCAGAAATTGCAGATATAAAAAATCATTCACCGTATTTATTGATTACTGATGTATATGGACGGTCGGCGCGATCATGATGCATATGTGGCACCATGCGGCCGCCAATGGTCAAACCCGATGACGATGCAACATATGCATCACCGGCCATGAAAGTGGTTCTAGTAACTATTACTGATGAAGATATTTTCGTGAAACTATTTACAAAAAACATTATAAGATGATCTTATTTGACCAAGAATTGTTTATTTGTTTGAAAAACGAAGTTTTAAGAATGACGTTAAATGTTGAGATGGGGTCCGCCAAAAACTAAAATTTGCTAAAGGGTCTATGTACGACATACGTTAAACCACTTCCCTGACGCATTATTTTCGATTTTTTTTTCGTTTTTTCTACTTATTACCATTAACTAATACTCAAAAACAAGTTTCATCTTGCCAGGGGCGCTCAAAGAGTAATTAAAATAATAAAAAATAAATCTTACTTCTATATCTAAATAATATTATATATATACGAGTCCCATATTTTTACAATCAGTGGAAGTATCAAATTTGTGACGCAGATTTTTTTTAACGATTCCAGTATACCCAGCTCTGACATGTGTTGGTAATAAATTATATAATCTATTAATCAGGGAAGTGGTTATGAACAGATTATTGCATTAGATCAATGGATGCTGCAATCAACCGGACTGTTGTTCGTTGTCTATTTTAGATTATTTTTTCCCAGTTGTATCGTGATTGATCTGATTCAATGAAATGCTTCAATATAAAAGCATTTGAAATCGGTCACTCTTATCTAAATGCTAAATTGTTAGAATGAACACATTTGATGAGATTAAGTCATGATCTAAAGAACTGCTCGAACGCATTGACAAATTAATCGTGATATTATTTCGTGATAACATTTATTGATAGGTTAAGTGGGTTTACAAACACTTTTGGATGAGCAGTTCAATTATTTTAGTCAGATTATCACCAGTCTGGTTGATCAGAAGGTGGGCTCATAGCTGGTCCTTCAACAGCAGACATTGCAGCACTTGACATTTGTACTCCACTCTTTAACCATGGGTACCAAGAATTCCAACAGCATCTGCAGAGAGGATGTTGCCATCTATTCCAGCAGTATCGGACGCATGTCCAGAAGCATGAACATCTTGGACCTCTGCATCTACCATAGCCCGCCATGCCAGCTCCATTAACGGAGGCCATTTCACTAGAAGTAGGAACTATTGCCCCAGGTGCTGTTGCATCTATTTCTTTCATAAGGCCATTTGGTGGCATGCCCACGGTATTTTTAATTTTTTGACATGAAACGCTCTGAAACATTAAAAATAAGACATTAAAATTAGAGCGCTTAAAAAATCATTATTAACTACAAAAAATAAAAATAAATTCAGCCCCGGAAATATCCTTGCGACTTACGAAGATGAAGCATGACAAGATGAAAAATATAATTTTGGCCACCATCTTGAAATATCGCTATTAAAGTCGATTGTTTCAGATAAACTGGCAGATTATCATGAGTCTCACCTTTTATACCTTTATTAATTCTCCAATACTTCGAAAATTATTATTTATTTACGCTTTATGTAATTGGTTCAAATATTTATACAAGCGCGGACAAATATGATATATTTTGTATGACATAATATTATGTGTTTGTCTTCACATTTGAATTATCGTGTCATGAAAACATTCCTGCCTGTACCTCGGAAACGTTTACATGTGACGACTAAACCACATGCATAGTAGAAAACCTGCAAGACCAAGTGTTCTTAATTTAAAATACTATGATTATCGATATTCAGTAGTTTATTCATTATAAATCAAGTAGTTGATAGTGAATGTGTTATATTACTTTGATTTCTAACATACCTTTTAGTATGAATGGTTAAGAATAGCTCGTATAGCGATAATTCTAAGCTGAAATCGAATGAAAACATGATCCTCATCAAGTCCTTGTGAAAATAAATCTCTATAACATATCCAGCTCTTCATCACTATAACAATGTGTTACACGCAAAACTGAGATACACAAAACTTTATCAATTTTACAGGAGTAATTGATGATGCTTGATAGTGTATAACATGATAATTGTTTATGTTGTTGATGAAACATCTCAAATATCTTGAATTAAAATCCATTTAGACGCAGTCGATTCGATTTTTGTTGGATTTGTTTTTGCCTGTATTCCCATATTGTCGGGAGTAAAAACATGAATGATGATCTTGCTTTTATATGGTATCCAGGGTTTTTCTGAGAAAATGCGAGGCCTGGGACGAATGCTTAGAAATCGTGATATTTGTAAGTCACAAATCATTAATCATTGAGTTTTTCTTTTAAATTTTTCATGAATGGAAATACAACATTTTCGTCAGTTTAACATAACGGAGAATACAAATACGACCTTCATATATATCTATTTAAAAAAATTGTTAAAAATATGGTTTACGACATACGTTTAAGAACCGTTGCCATAGATCAATGGATGCTGCAATCAGCCAGACTGTTGTTGTTGTCTGTTTTAGTTAATTTTTTCCCGGTTGTGTCATGATTGATCCAATCAATGAAATGATTCAATATAAAAGTATTTGAAATTGGTCACTCTTATCTAAAGGCTAAATTGTAAGAATGAACACATTTGATGAGATTTAAGTCATGATCTAATGAACTGATTGAAACGCATTGACAATTTATTCGTGATAACATTTATTGATAGGTTAAGTGGGTTTACAAAAACTTTTGGATGGCAGTTCAATTATTTTAGTCAGATTATCACCAGTCTGGTTGATCTGAAGGTGGGCTCATAGCTGGTCCTTCAGCAGCAGACATTTCCCTACCTAACTTTATTCCTCCACTCTTTGACCATGGGTACCATGAGTTCCAACAGCATCTGCAAAGAGGATGTTGCCATCTCCCCCAGCAATATCGGACGCATGTCCAGAAGCATGAACATCTTGGACCTCTGCATCTACCATAGCTCATCATGCCAGCTCTACTAACGGAGGCCAGTTCACTAGAAGTAGGAACTATAGCCCCTGGTGCCGTTGCATCTATTTCTTTCAAAAGGCCATTTGGTGACATGCCCACGCTATTTCCGACTTTTTGACATGAAACGCTCTGAAACATTAAAAATAAGATATTAAAATGTGGAGCGTTTAAAAAATCATTATTAACTAATAAAAAAAAATTCAGCCCCGAAAATATCCTTGCGACTTACGAAGATGATGCATGACAAGATGAAAAATATAATTTTGGCCACCATCTTGTAATATCGCTATTGAAGTCGATTGTTTCAGATAAACTGGCAGATTATCATGAGTCTTACCTTTTATACCTTCATTAATTCTCCAATACTTCGAAAATTATTATTTATTTACGTTGTTTGTAATTGATTCAAATATTTATACAAGCGCGGACAAATATAATATATTTTATATGACATAATATTATGTGTTTGTTTTCACATTTGAGTTATTGTGTCATAAAAACATTCTTGCCTGTACCTCGGAAACGTTTACATGTGACGAATAAACCACATGCATAGTAAAAGACCTGCAAAACCAAGTGTTCTTAATTTAAAATACTATGATTATCGATATTCAGTAGTTTATTCATTATAAATCAAGTAGTTGATAGTGAATGTGTTAAACTAATTTGAATCCTAACATGCCTTTTAGTATGAATGGTTAAGAATAGCTCGTATAGCGATAATTCTAAGCTGAAATCGAATGAAAACACGATCCTCATCTAGTCCTTGTAAAAATAAATCTCTATAACAATGTGATACACGCAAAACTGAGATACATATAACAGATACATATAATAGATATATTATTTGCATAATTTAAATGAATACTCTTAAATACTGCTAAATGCACAATATTTTCACAATCTATAATTAACGAAGAGGTTATCAAAAATGGTTTAAGAAAACTGCAGTCGTTAATCTGAAACAGTTTTAATTTAAAGAAATGCTGAATAATTTCTCCTAATTTTAAACATCAGAAACTTCTATAAAATATAAAACTAATAATTATGTTGTGCTGACAATAAATCTTGAGATAGATCGCTAAAATCCTTTCGACTAAATGTATCTAAACACATTTGAGTTCGCAATTCGTTTGATATGAAAGACTAGCTTTTTTCCTGATGTTGTTGGTTTCAAGGAGAGCTCAATGAAGTTTAAAGTAATAAAACTGCGTGTTTGTTTCATTGCACTGTTAACATTAAAAAAATATCTACAGGGTACGCAAGTCGATCTCTTAGTAAGATATGGGTCGGGACCGAAAAAGGTTAAGAGCTTCTATTGTTACTTTTAGTGGACAGTGACATTTTGGAGAAAACTTAGGTGGACATCATACTTTAATTTCATCATGTCACAGATATTGGTGGCAGTATTATATTCGAGTTTTATTTGAGAATGTTCGCTCAGCGGGCGACTTCGGTGAACCTATTGAAGAGCGTTTTCGTTGCCATCAGGTTGGTAAATGTTTGTGGTTTTTTAAATTTTGAGCAGTTTTCCTGGAAAGTCAAGGAAATATTGTTTGCGAATTTGATTTGGTTGGAATAGATTTTTTTGAATGTACAGAAAGTCGAGTCTCTCTGTCCTCGTAAGAGCGATCCTGAGCTTGGGGTAAAGATTAACATGATCATGACATCGAAATCAATTGATTAATATCAGTAGTGTAGCAGTCATTGTGAATTTGAAGCTCGTAATTGTAAATTAGGAGATAATATTTGGGGATCGAACAAGATTTCATTCCGGACTTTTCCAGAGAAATTTTGTAATACTGAATTTTACGTTCCGTCATCTGATTTTGTATGAAATATTCACTTCTTTTTTTAAGTTGATTTCTCTTTCCTGCGCTTTCTATCTTCTTTTCTGAGCACATTTTATTTTCCTTATGATATATTCTACTTTTCATAAATGATGCTTAAAGTACTTCCACTGTACCTGTTTTTTTTTGTCATTAAAACCATTTTATTTGAATTTGTATATACAGCACCCACATTCACCATTTGACTTTCTTCCTCATATAAAATAATTATTCCGAAATTTTACTTTTTTTATGTGAAATGACTGCTCAAAATAACGGCTCCCGATCCGACCGCTAAAGGACTGTTTTAACTACTCTTATACTACAATCTTGGCAATGAGATCGTTTGACCTTATTGATACTGACTTGAATATTTGATATTACTTGATACCTGACTTTCACCGATTTGTTCCAGCTATGTATATTTTTCAGTTTGCTTCCAGTCTGACTAATTAAATATTGTTTGATTGTCACCGGCTAGCACTAAACGCCCAAAGTTCGAATTTTATAAGATCATACTTATTATAACTATTGGTCACCTGACTAATACTTATTTACAGATTAAACATTCCGCTAGCAGCAAGATGATACTCAGTTTATTTACTATTCACTACTACTTTTATAAATCATGACTTGATTGCCACTCGCTATCTCTTACACAGTTGACCCTACCCAACAATGTGGGGCATGATGAACTTTACCGGTTCGGAACCAAGTATCTTTAGGAACAGAACAAGGACAAGAAGAACACCAAAGAGAGGGCCTCGAGGAGATGCATACAAAGAACTTTACTTTGGAACGTAAACAGCATTATCTTTCATTGAATTCTATATCGTTTTGGAATCACCGAACTGTGAGGGTCAATCTGAAATAGGAAGCCACTCAGTCTCGAACTCGCTCGGGTAAATTGCACGTGGACGGGGAGACACCCTCAGTTGGTGTAGGAGCGAATCCGAAACGACGGCAATGCCATAGCGAGGAAAGGAAGGACTGGACTCTTTGCTCGCCAGAAAGTCCTTTCCAGTAGAATCAAAAAAGTCGTGATGTAGTCAAAAAAGTTGTCTAGAGTAGTTTTCCACCGTCTCCCCAAGAAAACTACTCAGTTTTTACAAACCTCCCAAGACGGTCCCTATCAAGACGGTCACGAAAACTTTCGTCAATACGTTCATTCAGGATACCCACTGGGTGAGCTATCTAAATAAAACTCTAATGTGTAAAGTGTAAAGTGGTAATGCTATCTTCAATATCGAGCGAATGAGGAGGTGAATGTATGATACAGACGAGATGAATGTAACCCCTTCCTGTGAATGGATATTGAAGTGGCCCATAGTTCTGCAGTGGACTGTTTGTGGCTGCACTATGATGATGATATAAAATGACATACTTTTCGTAACCTATCTTGCTTAGCAAGGGATTAAATATATGTGGCGATTATTTTAATTTATCTATATAGTTAAAAGATATCTCATTTTGGTCGCGATGTATTCTAATTTATCATATTAATTTTTTGTTTATCGATATTATTACAACACTTTTATACTATTCTTTAGAACTTTCATATTTTTAATGTACAATATGGCTAAAAATGGGCCCATTTATAATAGGTTTCACGAAAACAAGATTAAAAATTCCTTTAATACTTGAATTGGTTTATTTATTTGTTTTGACCTTTCCAGATTAACATTTCAAGATATAAAAAGCAATAGCATCCATGAAAGAGGGAATCTCACGAATTTTCATAAAAAACGTGACTGTCCTACGTGATTATATTTCGTAAGTGAACTCGGTCAAATTTTCCTATACGGAGTCTATTTCATAAAGAGGACGCAATAAATATTATTTATTAATTTTTGCATAATTATTTAATATGCTAATATTTTGAATAAAAGCTTAATTTAAAATATCTCTGGGCATCTGGATGAACATATAATGAAGGGCGCTTTCGCGGACTTTATGGGACAAATAATACGTGAGATTAAAAGCAAAAGAAGCTACCCAGAGCATATGTGATACATATGGCAACATATTGAATATACGAAAGCGCCATATCAGTTCAAAAAAATCAAAAGTGCTGACAGAGATTTGAAAAATAAACCAAAATCAGGACAACCTCCAATAATCGATGATGACGCATTAAATTCTCTGGTAGAATCTGATCTTAGAAAAACAATAAAGGAATTATCACTAGACATCGGTTGTCCTTGGTCGACAGTAAAAGACCATTTTAAAAGACCCGGGAAAAACACAGACAGGGAATTTGGGTATTGCACGATCAACGGACTTGGAACATCGGATGATCATTTGTTCATCGATATTTTCCAGATATGAAACCGATCCATTTTTAAGAAGGATCGTTACTGGGGATGATGACGTAGTTCCTCTACAAGAGCCTGAGAAGGAAAAAAACAGTGGCTTTCTTCAAATCAAGTACCTGTTTCTACCACTCAACCGTCATTATCCTTGAAATGGGTCCTCCTTTGTGTTTGGTGAGATTTTTTTGGCATAAATCACTACAAATTATTAAAACCTGGTCAAACTGTCACAACAGAGCTATACTGTGCAAACTTAGTTAGGTTAAAAGCGAAAATGCTCAAAAAGCGAACAGTGCTAGTTAACAACCCAAGAAGAATATTACAGCATGATAATGCAAGACGCAGCAAGGATTACGCAGAACAAAATAAGGCAGCTGGATTTGGAATTTCAGCAACATCCATCATATTCTCCTGACATTGCACCTTCAGACTATCATCTTTTTAAGTCATTAGAACATTTGATTCGCGATAAAAAAAGTGCAAAATCATTTAGATTCTTACTTTAGTGGATAACCGGACGTTTCGAGGTCTACAATATATTATAGAAACCAATGGAAGATTATGTTGTTATCATGTTATAATCCATCAGCTACCATCTTTTAGTCGGGATAATGACGTGGTTCCTTTCGTTAGCGTATTTCATTATCACTCCATATATCCATGAGTTTTAGATACAAATTTTCATACATTAAAAGAGTTAGCCTCTTATATTTTTTTTCCCTTGGGAATGCTCTGAAACAAATATTTTATTAGAATTGAAAATGAGATGGAAAATGTCAAAAAAAAAATGTCTTCTGTGTAACATTTCGATCTAAAATTTGTTTTAAGAATATATTCAACGATATTTTTGTGTCGCATAGATGATGTGAGACCATTTTCGAAACTCAGGTCAAAATGAGGAATGGTTTGAAATAATAAATACTATTATATTTAATACACATTTTAAACATGTTTCAGGCGCAACCACTAAAAAACCACCGCATGAATCACATTTGCAATGGAGATTTTTATTCTATTTCCGAATGCTCTGCATTGCACCTAAAGGCTTCGGCAACGTGCATTTCCACAAAAGAAGCTTTTGTGTAAAAGCGTGAATTTTCGTTTGCACTTTTGTTGTATATTTAATGTGAAACAAAGATCTTCCACTTGAATTGGAGAAAAGCGAATAGGGAAAGAACGAATTTATACCGCTGACTTCTTCGCATTACCACCCTTTGTAGTTTGCAACTTAAGCCCATTGTTCTTTGGGTGAGTTGCATTTTCATAAGTAATCAGATTTTTGAGCAATATATGTGTTCGTATATAAGACATCATATATAAAAACAACATTATTATATATTTACAATAGTTTGCCCAGATTCGAATGTACTATATCAAAATATGATAATTTATATTAAGAAAAGGCAAATTAATATTTTGCATATGCTACAAAAAAGGCTATTCTATTATCTAAATTTCAACATTTTGATTGTTAATGATTTTGAATTAAAATAATAACCCTATAAGAATCAATTAATGGACTCTTGATAATCTCGAATCATTGCTTTACGTTTAAAGTTATCAGATTGAAACGACTGAATCCAAAATTAGAAATTGATAAGCTCTCAATAATTAAGATTAACGAATCTGTCTGATTTATCAAAAACTTTCAAACTGCTTTGAAATCATAGCATAAAACAAGCTTCGTGCGAAGATTATTTTAAAACTTTGATAAGACATTAAGACATCTTTTTTAATGCATACATTTCAATTCATAAACTTAAGGTAGCAAGCTTATAGAGGGTTGAAAAATATGTATGAAAATTAGGGCAGTATTTTAGGACTTTCAAACATATTTTCACACGATTTACCAACACCATCTTCATAAAACTGCAGGAGTAATAAATTAATACTTGGGGGTGAAGTAGAAGACTGAGGTGGGGAGCGCAGGTATCGGGGGCTCGAGCCTGTAGGATAACAGTCATGCGGGCGCTGCACTCCATTTTTCGTCGACGCAGTGCTCTTACGGCCTCCAATAAATTATTATTATACAAAAAGCTGATTCGACCAATATTCGCATAAGCCGCTCCCGTCTGGCACCTACATATGCAACACCAATTTTCAAGTCGTACAAAACCGTAAAAATTGCAGTTCACACTTTTCCGTGCACCAATCTTAAACATTTACATAATAAAATTAAGCTCCCTTTTATAAATGAATATTTTCATAGGCACAGTTT
Organism: Stenopsyche tienmushanensis; assembly: GCA_008973525.1. NCBI lineage: Eukaryota > Metazoa > Arthropoda > Insecta > Trichoptera > Stenopsychidae > Stenopsyche > Stenopsyche tienmushanensis. The sequence continues at coordinate 532,289 of WACJ01000095.1, forward strand.
TTACACAAAAATCCCAAATCAAACTCATCGACTCATTTTGACACTCGGCGATTACACCGAACTTATTTATTTATTTATTATAGTTGGTAAGATAGATTTTAAGGAAGTATGTCGCAAAGGGGTTTTATGTTTCCTATTTTTTTCTCTACAAAATAAGATAACTTATTATACATAAAATGTATTAATTTTTTACTGATATTACTTATCAAATGCTAAAATTGTAACCTTTATCGTTATATTGACGTCGGTTTCCTTTAGGCAATCTCATTGTTGATAAATGCAATTGAATGCTATGAAACGTTTGGGTGTTTTTCGCAAATGCAAGCTCTTTTTAAAAGATTATTTAGTGCTTTTCTCATGGGAAATTACGAAATTCATCTTTCTATTCGAGGATTTGAAATTTGAAACGTTGAAAGAATTCATCAACATCTCTATGAGCACGGAAATATAATATAAACTCCCTTTGAATTGTAAATTATTTGCACTAACATTATAGAGCTAGTTATAGTTCTAGTGAATAAACTTTAATACTAGTTTAAATAACTATTTTTTCTAGATATACTTTTATGAAATGCCTGGATTAAACGTTCAGATTATCAATACATTCACATACACTCAATTAGAATAATCTTATATATAAAAATGGAATCTTGTTTGTTCGTACGTAATGCGCTGCTATACCGTTTATCAAATTGCAATAAAACTTCGTTCACTTATTGCTAAGGAATGCGCGAGTAACATAAGTATAGTCAAATATACAAAAATAAAAATTTGTTTGTTCGTATTATATGCGCTGCCATACTGTTCATTCGATTGCAATAAAACTTTTCCAACTTATTATTTGCACTTTCTCAAATAATATAGGTATAGTATAGTTAATTTACAGTAGATCTTCTAATATATAAAAATCGATGTTTTGTTGAATTAAAAAAAAGGACATTATCATGGAAACCCGACTGGAGTCAAAAACTGGTGCAAATGGCATAAAATCATTGCTCTAAAAAATATTCAAAGCTTGAAGATCTGACTCTATTTCTTGGCCAAGAGATAAAACAGCATATATTACCAATTTATAAAGATTTGTCCACGAATACATTATTTCAAAAAATTGGATACCCAAACTGCTAATGACTGTTTTAACTCGACGGTTTGGCGATTGGCTCCAAAGCATTTGCATTCTAGTGTGAATATTAGGATACATTGCTGCAGGGATATTTAATAACGACTATAGCTTCATTTTGAAGATGATGAATACTATTAAACATAATTATTGGCACCTACTGTAAAGTCTTTGCTGAAAATACCGATGAAGTGCGGGTAGCGATGTAGAACCGTAAGAGTCTTTCTGAGACAAAAGCAGCTCGTGTAAGCCCGAAAACAACAGTTAGTCGAAGATAATCAACTTTTTGAGAAAGCTGAAGATCTATTATATGCACCTGGAATCATTGGTTGATTGATAAGTCATTAAAATTGATAGTTTTATCGCATTGAAATTATCTCATTTTACGCGAATGAGATTATTTCGAAAGTGCACTTTCAAAATGTTCGCCAGTTGTAGCTTAAAAAGTTGTTGATTGATCTGACTGAAATTTTGGAATATTTTTTACTATAATATTATCTAGTCAACTAAGCTAATGTTTTTAGGTTTTAGCGTATATAAATTAGTTTTTTGCCGGTAAAAATTATCAATAAAATGGTAAAAAATATGAAAGTTCAACAAAAAAGCCTACTAAATTTTAAATTTTATATACAATATAATTTTTTTAATTTTATAGTTTAGTTGACTGCCTACACATACTAAAAATCAAAAAATATTTCCATTTTTTATTTCAGTTCAATGAGACACCTTCGACAAGTGCCGAGCCGTTTGATTTCACGAGAAAAGATGCCTAATAGAATAACTCTATAACTCTGCCATTTTGTTTTTTGTTTAAAAAAAATAAAATAAATTATCATATTAAGGTTGTAGTAAAATAATGTCAAAAATTTAAAATGATACAATTATTTTATCACCATTAAAAAAATTAATGAAAAAACGACTAATTTTCGAGCGTCCAAAGGGATTGATCCTAAAAATCTAAGATTTATCTTTAGGTAATATTTTTTTTAGATTTCTCGACTAGTTCATAAAAAACAAGTTATTTGTATCAATTATAGGTACATATATCGGTCGTAGAATTTTGAGAATGATTTTAATTAATTTACGAGACTGCATTCTTTTCCAAGCGAAAAATCCCATATTGCATACGGGAACATTATAAAGCCCACAATGTTCGATTTAATGCAAATCGCCATTTTACAGAGGCTATTTAATTCAATAATAAAGCTGTTTCGCCATAATTTAGGGTCTAATAATGCATCCCACATAAATTTGAGCATTTAAATGCAATGTTGGACATATCCATAACAATTCCGATTTATGGGCGATGATTTTGGACTTTGGCTTTCAATAGCGGCGTGGATATCGTGTTTTTATGACTCGGCTAAGGCTTCCATAAATTTTAAGGGTTGACAGGATGAAGGCATAAATTTCGCACCTTAATAAGGGCGCTTACAGTGAGCCCTCAAAATGAAGACTTATTGAAATTTTCACGTGCCCGTCATACGTTTTTAAAGATGATGTATGGCTTTCCGCACGGCCACATACTCTGAATCGATGACAACGATCGTCAAGAAAGAAAAAATGCTCGTAATGCTTGTAAGAGTACTTTCCATCATGAAAGAACTGATTGTGTGCATTTATCTTCGTTCAAACTTTTTAAAAAAATATATTATCGACAGCATGTAAAAAATTGACTCAATGGACACATATTTCATTGAAATCTTTTATGAACATTTTAAAGAGTATAGGGATTATGCTAATATAAGTATGTAAATACATTTTTATCCGCAACGCAAAGAAAAAATGCAGAAGTTCTCTTTTTGTATACTCTATAATTGGATCTTGTTTTATTTAATAAATTCTTTATCTACAAAAGACTCTTTAATTATCAATTCCTATTAGTTATTCAAATACATTTCATTAGTTGATAAGTGGAATACTTTTTAATTAAACCATAAATGCTTTATTGCATAAGTTCCCAACCTTTTTTTAAAAGCCGTGACCCCCATGCAATCAAATATCAACCAACCTCCTGAGATATTTCTGGGTCGTTCTCGGATTATTGGACGTCTGGAGTTCCTCACAGGGCACAGACGCTTTAGGGCTTCGTTATTTAGATTCAGACTTTCCCCGATTTCGGAGTGTCCGTGCGGAGATCCGGTCATGGACGCAGATCACGTTTTGTGGACATATCCGAGCATGGCATCCGATCGCGAGGCGCTCATTCGAAGCGTGAGCGGTCTGAAAGGCGGACTGGTTGGACACACAAACCTTCTGGCCCCTCCCCCATATTTTAGGACATTTAGAGCTTTAGTCAAGTTAATTTATGGGGAGAAATGCATCTCCGGAGCTTTCTACGATCCTCATGTTCACGAAAACCCACCAGAGGCTAATTTACATTGGTGGCTCGCACCAAATGAGGTCGCGAGCAAGAATGATCTTCCCCTCACCCATAAAACGTATATATTTATCTATTTTTTGTTTATTTCTTGTACCTTTTTTAATTTTAAAAATCTAGCTAGTTTCTTCCCACGCTCAGAACTTCCAAGAACAACTTGGTTTTATCTTTCAATTCAAAGACACAATGCTTCTTTCCGACAAGAAGCGTCTTTAAACTCCTTATGACGTCCATCAAAGCATGAATCTTGATGTGTCATATCCGATGTCAGATATAGGGGATATCCATATGAGATCTTACATAGGGAAAGGATTTAATGTGGTGGTTTCTCGTTGCTTTACACACGTGGTAAAGTAAGGATAGGATTATTTGGAAAGATAGGAGAGGAGCAGGTCACTTTTTTACAAGTAGCGTACTGCAGTGTAAAAAAGAAAAACATCAGAATTCATATCTCACAGTCCTTTAAACAGACGAGTGTCTGATTGCTGATTAATCTTCTACATAATTTCTTTACTTTTTGTAATAGTTTCAAGTTCACTACAAAATAGGAACTCTTCTTTGATATCATCTGAATGGATAAATTCACGAAGACAAGCAAGTGAGCATACCAGCTTACATCAGTTGATTTATCAACTTGAAAAGAAAACAATGGTAAAACCTCGATTTCATTTCGATTTCAAAACCCGTCGCGACCCATATGTTGGGAAACTATGCTCTATTGCTTTATCTCAATCTCTGTAAGTACAGTCATCATGTCTTTTGTAAATAAATATTATTTTAAGTACAATCTTGCAACAGTTAAGTGTAATTTCATAGACCTACATGAAATTTTGCTAAGAGAAATTATGAAAATTGAACTAATTATTTGTAAATAAATATGTATCGACACTCAAAACTATTCTAACTCAAAAGTACTTGGCTACATGGCTACTGAAGTATTAACTCTTTAGTCCAAGAAATCAGGCTAAAACTAGATCGAAAAGATCGCTTCTCAATACGTATGGTTTTTCAAATCTGGATTTAAATTTGAACCTTTTACATTTTAATTTGAGCATATCAACTTTAATGGCGCTTATTCGTATGAAAATTATTGTATAAACTTATGCACATTTGCATATGTGTGATTTAATAGATCACCGCTAATCTACACTTCATTTAATCATACAGATATAAAATTGCATTTAAGAATGGCAAAATTTCTCCTATAGTATAAATTTGCAATAAAACAAGAATTGGAATAATGAAAAATCAGCGAATGATGTATTTTTCAAAATATTTTTAATTAATGTTCGACAAATTATTTGACGATATTTTCATCTTAGAATGAAAATATTTTCCGGATCGTTTAGTAGAGGCTCAAAGAAGGACAAAAATAATTAAAGCGTGTAAGTAATTTAATGGCTTCGTCCTTTCTCTAGGGATAGGGAGAAGTAGGAAAATGGAATGAAGAGGACATAAATTAATTTCGCTTTTCAAATTTCTATTCGGTCCGGTTTTCCTCGGAGAAATATTTTTTCACTACATTTTGCCAACAACTTGTGAAATTGGACATGAAACAGAATAACTGTAATATACGAGACGCGAGTTTTTGTACGGATTTATTCATTTTTCTGTGATTCGTCCTTTTTATAGAAGTTCGCCGCGAGCGTTTTACATCCAATTTCATATTAGATGGCCCTTGATTTGGGCTTTTTTGAGATGATTAATAATCGAAGTTCGTTAATTAAATGCACATCTTGATAATTTAAGAGGGTTACTCGAGGAGCTTTTGTAATTAGAGAGGTTTATATTTTGCCATAGTAATCGGAACTAATTTTGTGAAAAGTGTACGCTTTGGACTTTACAAAGGATATCCGTCATAACTCCAGACGCTTAAAGAAAATCAAGATAACTTAAAGATGATTTATGATTAACAAAGCCTCATCTTTGGGACGGTACGGTTGGTTTTAATGCTTGAAGTTAAAATTACTTTAAAGTTAAAAATCTGAGATATTAACTTATTTGCTCAGTGAAAATGAGAGGAATCTTACGATGAAGAATCAACAGGATGTTCTAAAAATAATGTATTTTTACTAGAAATATTACCAGAAAGTTAACAAATAAGAGCAATAATATTTTATGATATCTTAATTATTTTATTAAAATAACGATACATCATTAATTATCGTTTGAATAAAAAAATCTACTAAATAACTAATATTATTATGATAAACAAGTAATATATGGTTGTAAATATGCTTTATTACATACATTATACTATATAACATTAATAAAATAAGTTAATTACATGATTCAATGCTTTCATTTTGGAAGCTATTTTGTCCCAAAAGTACCCGATCTAACGTATAGATGGTAGTTGCTATTTAAAAAAAATACTAGAAAAAATAAACACCCGAGCGCTATCATGATATAATATGTATCTATTGCACCATATGAAATTCTGAAAAAAAATTGAACCCTGTATTGTACTATACCTATATTATTTGAGAAAGTGCAAACAATAAGATGGCAAAGTTTTATCGCAATCGAATGAACGGTATGGCAGCGCATTGAATACGGACAAACAAAAATTATTTTTTATATATTAGACTATACCTATGTTACTCGCAAAATTCTTAGTAATAAGTCGACGAAGTTTTATTGCAATTTGATGAACGATATGGCAGCCCATTTCGAACGAACAAAACCCAATTCATTTTTATATATTAGATTATAAAATATTGGTTTTTTATCAGATAAATAATCCAGAAATAAAACCAACGATGAATGTTTTAGGTCCACTCGAAAGAAATCCATTAATTTCACATGCTCTATTTTGAGTTCAGTTTGTGTTTAGACATTCCCGGCATTATATTTTTCTTGTTGTGTGGCTTATTAGATCTTCTGTTAGATCTTTAGATCATTAATTTAAATCGTTAATGTAGATGAAGTCAAAAATAATTTAGATTCGTATTTTCAGTTGAAATTATTAAGCTTTTAAAAGAAGGAGATGGAAAACTCACAACAAAGTTCATAGTTAATTGTTAATATTGATATGTGTAGTGAAGGTTTAAGTTGACAAAATTATAATAGATTTCTTTCGGAACGACTTAATATTTGTCAGTTTGTTTGGCTTAATAATAAATATATTTTTAAACAATTTACAAAATATGCTCTGTGGTAATGGTTAGACGTATTAGTATAGTGTTTTAGATCCTGGACTCTTGTAAAAAGGTTCGGGCATAATTTCAGATTATCGAAAAATATTTCACCATACCAACAATCTTAGAAGATTTGAAATATTAAGATTTCCGATAGATTCTTTCAATATAGATTAACCCTGGTTTCCTAGATCTGAGAAATAAATACCAAGATAATTAATAAAGTCATATAGGGCCATTTGTTAGTGTTAGAATATGCAATAATAATTGCAATATGTAAATCTAATGATAGCTGACTGGCTGCTGTTGCACACATGTCAGCAGATGATAAATTTTGGTATAATTTAAATAAATTATATTATAAGCTCAAACTTGTAAATCATCAAATTGTAGATATTTGTAGTAAATACTGATAATTGTATTAAATGAATAATAGGGAGTTTCTTACAAATTCTCTAAACACATTGCATTCGCCTTGTCGATTTTTTTAATATGCTTCTGTCCAGTTAATTTATGATAGTGAACCGCCATATGAAATACCCATATTGCCTGCAATAAACCGGATGGTCACTTGACGACTATCCATCACCATTGACCTGAACTTTTCGACGATTTCCCCAATGATGAATGACGAAGGGCTGTCACTTCCATATAAAATGCGGCAAATTTATCATTAATCCTACGTGCCCTATACATTTTTATGCGCCTCTTTGTACGCCGAAAGTAAATTTGATGGTATTTTTAGCAGGCCCAAAACAAATTTGCATACACGGACAAATATTTGCAAGCATTTGGCCGAGAGTACTTTCGAAAAGAACGTACGCATTATGCGCAGAAAATTTTCGTGTCAACATAGACTCGGCCCGAAATTAAATTTCGACGCCACCAGATAAACAAATAAGTATTAAATAAATCATGAATTGTGCTACACTTTCTATTCCAGAACGCAGCATTTCCATTTACAGTTACTCGCGGTGTTTTCTATGCAAATACAAGGCTTAAATAAACGCAAAACTTTGCGCAGATTTGCATACACTCTTCGATGCCAATATTCGCCGCGAACAAGATGCCCGTGGGTCGGAAAGTATTTTCTTCTGTTTGCAGCGAACTTATAAATGAAATATTGCTTCCGTGTCTGTCAGGAACAAAGCTTGAAGCTCGAATGTGCTGATAAGTCTATACAGATTGACTCTGTCCCCTGGGGGCGGAAGTTTTGATAGGGGATGGTCCTGAGGGTCGCGCGATGTTCTCGCGAGGATTCCAATATTATTTGGAAAGGCAATATGAGATGTTGTATATAAAGACGCTTTATATTTTTTCGAAAGCATTGCTGTGAATTACAGCATTATTAAAAAAAGAAATCAAACATTGCATGTGTAATTGAATGTGATTGATGAGGCAGGTAAATCCAAAACACTATTTATACAAGATATATCAACCAAGAAGGAGATCAAGTATTGAGATAAAAGTACAAGCCCTTGGATCTTTAACATTATAGTTTGTGGAGAGAAAATAATCACACTATCAATAAATTTGTAAGTTTGGATATATTTATATGTTTGATCGATCTAACTTAAGTAACTGGCTCTGAAAAATAAACACTTTGACGATCATTGAAGTTGGACAGGGCAATTGTATGGCTATAATGTTAGTATTAATAGCATTATAGCTTATTATCTAGCACAGCGGTTCCTAACCTGGGGGTAATTATCCCCCGAGGGGTAAAACCGCTATTCTGCGGGAGTAATGACGCTATTAATTTTTGGTATGTAGATATAATAATAAAATGATAAAAATAAAATCTTTATTCAAATGATCCTATCCTGATTTTTTATTTAAGAAGAACAACTTTCAAAAGCTTGGTTACATCAATGCAATCGGTTTTGATTTATTTAATTTCTTGAAAAAAATGCCTCAGAGCTCAATCGAATACCCCTTTAAGCGAAACACCAGTATAATATTTACGAAATTCGCGTTGATTCGATATCTTCTCAACTGAAAGGCTCTCATTGCGACAGGAAAGACTTGAATCGGATTGATAACGGAGAACTTTGCCGAAGGAAGAGAAAGTTCAAATGTCGATTCTGATCTAGGAGAGAGTCTATCAGTCTGTAATATCACTTTTTCCAATATTCTTCACTAAATAAAATGTATTAGGACGTAGCATTGTGATGCGCAGCTCATGTTATTGGAAAGGAGATAAATCTCGTTTCGAATTTTAAGCAAACTTCTGCCGACATGCTTTAAATGGAAAAGTTTGATACAATGCCCGAAGAAATTTCGAAGGAGGGTGCTTTTTAAATAGCATGACCTCGATATCGATATTTCTACGGAATATTTTAATGCGAATAAATTATATTGACTGCTTTAATATTTCATCATATTCAAATTTGGTTTGTATATACGAGACATATCCAGAAAGTAAGTGTATCAATTTTTTATATTTTTTTTTGAAAAAGTGAATTTGAAAAAAATACAGAATATTATTGATACATATGTTAATTATATTTCAATATAATCGCCATCCCATTTAATGCATCTGTTGAGTCGTGACACAAACTTCTTTATGCCCTTCTCGAAGAACTCTCCCGCCTGCTCCTTCCCCCACTTCAGAGCATCATTTTGCACCTGCTCGTTGGTTAAAAATTTATTTCCACCCATGTATTCTTTCAGGGAGGGGAAAAGATGATAATTTAAAGACGTTAAGTCAGGGGAATATGGGGAGCGGTTCAAAATATCCCAATCAAATAAGTTCAAGAGCGCCTTTGTGGCTAAGGCTGTGTGGACGGGCGTTGTCGTCCCTTTGTTTTGAATGATTCTTTTGGGTTATTTTATGATCTCAAAATATTGTAATTAGAAATTCAACCAAAATGAAGCCTTTTCGATCCTAAAATACTGTGGCTATAATGTTTTTCCCCTTCTAATACTTGGTATGGCCAGCCCCTTAAAAACAAAATGATCACAGCCCGTTATTGTCTCAGTACACTTACTTTCAGGATATTATTTATACATACGAGTATATTTAAGTCGGTTAAGCTTTTAGGCTCAAATTTGTCAAGCCAGGGTTTCCCATACTATATTTCGCGGAACACTGTTGTTCCGTGATGAAATGGTTTAAACGAAGTGTATATATTATAGAGAAATTATGCAATAACTACCCTTTTAATATTTGTAGTAATTAATACATAAGTTCAAATGATACATTTGTCAGTATTCAACGATTCGAAAAATTAATTAATCATATTTGGTCAAGTTCATCGAATGTTTATAGATGTGTTTATTAAACGCCTTAATATTTTCTATTTCCCGTCTAGAAAGTCAGGCTAAATCTGGATCGAAACAATTGATTGGAAATATTAATACTTCCAATCTATCAAATTTGGTCGAAATATCGAGTTTACTATATTTGAAAGAAAATATTATACTCTACGTGGTGCATTCAAAAAGTAATGCGTCCAAATTCATATAAAATCATGTATTGAACATATTTGTAAAATTAGTTAAAAATCATCGAAATAACATCCTCTTGCGTTGATATACTTTCAGGGGTGGTGTTGCCAGACTTGAAAAGCATCCTGGAAGGCCTTCTCCGTGATGATCTTTAGAGTTGATGTAACATGAGGTTGGATGTTTTCAATTGTATCCCAATGTTTCTCTTTTATAACACTTTTTAAGCAAGGAAACAAAAAAAAAATCTGGATAAGGCAGATCAGGGCTGTGGGGATGCTAGGGAACTAATGGGGTGCGGTTCCTGGCCAGGAACTCGTTAATAACGAAGATGTCTTTGTATTCATATCATTGGTTTCGGTTGCGTCATATTTTCGTCTATTCAGGAGTTTGAAGGATATCCAATGCAGGGTTCGACTTTTTAAATAGCTTGTTCCATCGGAGAACTTGTGATATGGACAAACAATCGCTCCCAAAGGTCTGTTGATTTGATTAAAACGTTTCGGTGGCTGACTTCCCAAGTTTAACGCAAAATTTGAGAGCGATCCATAGAACAATCCATTGCAATGTGTTACATTGCCTCAAAAAGAAGTTCATAGGAACGCACGCCCTTACTTTCAGATAGCCTAGAGGCAACTTTTAAAGGATATGTTTTAAAGCTTACACCCCCTTTAAACTATTCTCGTAAGTTAGAATACGTCTGAAGAAAATTGGAAGTATTACTTTTTGAACGCATCCTGTATGTGTACTTTAACTTAAGATTACCATGGTATAAATAAGTAAGCGAATATGTGTATCATAATTTCAAGAGAATTTAGGGATTGAAAAATATGATCAAATAAATTTAACAATTATTGTATAGGATATTTTACATTTAATTGAAGAGAAAATTAGTTAAAATGTTCATGACGAAATAATATTTTTCATAAAATTATTCTGCTTTTCGAAACGAACTACATTTCCTCATGATTTTAAATTATTCTTAGAAATATAGAGGTCAATAATTCTTGATTTTGAATTATATAAAGCGGGGTTGTGAACGAACCGAAAGGGAAATATAAAAAAATGCGGCAAATAAATAATCTGCTCGTATCGCTCCCATTCGGGCGGGTTACTCCCATCCAGATCTTCCCGGCATTCGAAATCTATGCTGAAAAAATAGGCAATCTCAAATATTGTCCAATATAAGAAAAAATATTGTTCGCTCTAAGTTTGAGCAGATCGTTTCCATAATTTCCTTTTATGAAGCCTCCTCTCCTGTATCAAATTTCTCATCGCTTCGGGAATGAGACAAATGTTTATTGAGCCAATTGACGCACGTAATACATTTTTTATTAGAAAAAACTTATGCTTTCATAAAAGACAAAAATGAAAACTCTTTTAAGCGAATGCCTCCCCGATGGCGATAAAAGCAATCGACGAGCAGGAAATTGAAAAAAACTCATGCGTTTTCATTCAGAATGAAATTTTCCAAAGGCCACGCCAAATGTAAATATTTCGCAACACGTGAGCAACTATTGCATTTTTTATCCCGCAGGAGTTCACAAAGCTGACTAACTTTGTGAAATTATGTAACCAGAATATCTGCTTCATACTCGAATGCTTATCAAGAGCTACAAACAACGACATTACGCTTAAACACGTATACACCTTATACACGTTCGCATTTATCTGGGTGCTGCTAGTCCCTACTCATAATTGCGTATTTGCGTACAAAAAAAAATTAAAACGATCGCTTTAGTAATTAAGCTTTGGCAGAAAAGTCAGAAGTCTACGAATTTAAAAAAAATATTTAAATATTGTTTATCATGCCAAAGAACTAAGGCTCTTATAACATGAGATTCTCCTTAAAAATACCCTACTTTTATATTAATGGAAAACTTAGATCAAACCATATTCGAATAGAATTAATCGAATTTACTAACAATATTTATGCCAATAAAAAAACAAGATAAATCCTGTCTGCAGTAACATTTTCTATAATTTTTGAGGATGTGGATAAATTGATTCATCTTGGGTATTAAAGAATTATTCGGACGTGTTAAATTGACAGCTACCAGACGTAGCATATGCGATAATATGTACATACAAAAGCCTCTAACCGTAATCCAAACTCAACAACTTGGTTTGAACCACAAAACGACGCTATTTGAGTTAGTAATTTAGACCATGGGACCAAGTGGTTGAGCAGCCAGTGGCATGCTGTGCTCATATCAGTTAGACATGTGAATATCCCTTATCAACTTGGGTCGGCACACTTTCCGAATGTTTCGACCCACGTACGACCTACCCCTAAAATTTTCAGAGCAGAAGCGTCAACTCTTATTACAATATCGCCAATTTTTCCCACCGGCGTGACTGGAGCGTGATCTCCGATCACGAAAACCCGTCGGACTATTAGTGTGCTCAACATTTGCTCAGGGGGGGAGTGCGAGGCGGATGTGATTGTTTCGACAGCGTGTATATCTTCGTCTCGGATAACGATGTTCCAATACAATTTTATTGTTTGCTCTGAAAAGTGGATGAATGCGGAAGCTGCTGAAAATATGTGTTGCAATATAATTTACGAAAGCTGAAAGTTTTATGACGTTTTGCGGGTGCAGTCGAGCTGGAACGAGACTTTATGAAAGAGATTGAAAGTTCACTTTGTTAACATAAACTAACTTTCTTGGTATCTTGAGCTCACTCAATTAAATTTCAAAAAAAACTAAAATAATCCTCTCTAAAGACCCCTTTTCGCAGAACCATTAAACTAGTACTTACTTCCTATTTGGGAGTATTCACAAAAGGTTACTTTTAAAGTCCGTTTATTACAAAATGTATTCTAACAAACCACTATGAGTTTTTTTAAATTCTTTTTTTATTGATATCAAAATAATGCATTTAAATGCCAAAAAAAAAGGATGTGGAAAACGTCAAATATTTTGCATGATTTTTTTTTTCAGATAAAAATTTCAAAATCATTATAATCATTTAAAAAAATATATCTCAACCATTATTTAAAGATCTTTAGCTATGAACACAATAACGAAAATGTATAATGGCGATACTTAAACTGGAATAAGATTTATATTTGAGAATGTTTTTTTAGAAGATTTGGAGCATCGACGGTTGGATCAGGTGTATAAGACATCTAAATCGATTATGATCCCTTTGACGAACATTATTCTTAAAATGGGTTCAAATTCTTCGTTAAAATGCAAGCTGCAGTATGTATCGCGATTTCCAGTATTTTTTATCCACAAAAATATGTTTCGGTACCAAAGACCATACGCACATTATTTTGGGTATTTGAACGTAGGCATTTTTCCAGTAAATCATCAGTCGATAACTATTCATAAATGGGTCTTAATCCCTTCAACGTTTTGATTCACTGCCAATAGTGTCATCCGTAAGTGACGCGATCTTTCGCGTCATATCCAGTATACGAAAATAGTATATCATCAAGTTCGAACAAGTCAGTTCCCGAGATGAATCATTCTTACATTAAACGTACACAACACTGCAATCGGACATATCCGTAATTTTCTATTGAGGTTTGCTTAACTTTCACAATGCGGATATATCCGTCATACTCACTTTGCATGGACTTTGGTCTTGACGGATATATACGTCATATCCACTTAGGGGTTAAAATTGATAAAATTCCACTTTGAGAGCAGGAAAATGCTTGTACAAATATAACGATCTTATAGATGCACGTTTTTGCCATTCTCATCCAAAAATCTGCGCCTTCTGGACAGTGTGAATGCTGAGGGGCTTCATCAGTCGAAATTTTATGATGGTATATGACCAAAATAGCATTTGTCATATTTTATATTGAGTCAGGACGTCGGCGGATAACTAAGCCAAAATTATTAGATAAATCTTTTATCAATGAAGCACTTCGTAGGGAGCTCTTTCTTTTTGTACCCTTATCATCCACTTGCTTATTTTTATGAATTTGTGTTAATATTTTTTGATTTAATTTGTTCCCCTTCTAGTACAAAGATAATAATGATCCCCAACAGGAACCTCTGATCTGCAAACAAAAGAAAAGTATAGGGGCAAACCTGCGACCGCAGCGGTCTCAGAGCCATTGGGGCGCAATCTGGACGGAGTGATTATTAATCTTAGCACTGTGTACAATATTTGTTAATTTCTTCGGAATATTTCTTAATGTTCAACTTGCATCCCATCTGCTTTTCCTACAGCTATTTTTGGTAATTAATATTTTACTAAAATTAAAGGACATGGTTACCATGCAAGGCCTGCCAGTTTACTTTTTAAGGAGTAGATTTTGTAAAGGAGTGGTGATACTCGACTAATGATGCCACCCCATAACAGTCAAGTTGGATTAACAAAATTGGTTAAGGTTAAAAGTGATATGAGTATATTAATTATCAAAACAAACGCCTGTACTCAAGACAACACAAACAATCGAGCTTTGACTTCTAGGCACTATATTTACATTTATATTTTTATTATTATACGATTTTACATAATGATTTTGAATAATGCCTATAGATGAAAAAAAATATACTCAAACAATAAATAAACGTTTATGAAAACGTATACCTTGTACAGTACATTTGATAATTTAAAAAAAAATGGACATCTCGTTCAGCATTTAAACGTGTCTGGGTGCCTTTACAGCTACCGATATATGAGTGTATGATGAGACACAAGGCACCCGTCTCCAAATTTCCGTACTCATAGAGTTAAGATCTTCTTTCTTTGGCCATTTGTGTAAACGGAAGGTTCTTTTCGGCTTTTTTGGTTACTTGACCAATGAATTGCAAACATGTTGATTGACATTTCAATGACACTATTCAAACGCAGTTGAAAAATAACCAAGAAAAATTTGACGACCAAATCGTTAACCATTAAGAATTGTTATCTGTAATTGCATTGTATATGCACAAATCTTGGTTTTAAATATTTTATTATTAAAAGAAATTACAACCATCTGTCCAAGTCTTATTTTGAAGTTTTATTGCGGAAATATTATTTTGAATTGGATTTTATGATAATAAACGTGTTAAAAATTCAGGTTGGTGTCAAATAATGTATATAAATTTGATCCTTGATTGACGTAGTTTTGTTTCAGTTTGACTCTTAAAACATATAACTATAGTATAGGCTTTGATATAGATTTTTTTTCAATGAGTGCTTACGAACAATCTAAGATACTTAAGTTTCAATGGTTGTTTATCTAAAAAGATACATTCATATACTTATATTGCATTTAGACGAATATAATTGGAGGCTAATTATGTATGTGGTGATGAAATATGGATTTAATTATAAAAGCTGAAGAATAATTTTGAACTCAATTATTTAAGTCGAAACTACAAATGGAAACATCAACGAGTCGTTCAGAAAATATTCAACAAATCAATGTCTAAATAATTAATACTCACTGAAACGGTGAAGCTTCTAATTAAATAAAAAGGTAGAAAGGCTCTTGAGGAGACTGTCGAGAGTTTCAAAAACTTATTAAACTTTGAGCGAACCAGCTTCTGAAAGCTGAAACTTTTTGCATTAATTAAGTCGGAAATATCTCTAATGCATACTGTGAAAACCATTTTTTTGCGGCTGAAACACATTGCGTCTGGGATGAATTTTTACGAAAATTTTCATATTCCAAGTAAACATTCGTTTTGATATTCATTTTTGCGTCAATATTTAGTCCTTGCCATAAAATAAAAATATTTTTTAATTATCAAAATATGACGCAATTTCAGATAAATTATAGCATTTCTACATAATAGTCAAGGTTAAGGTTAAAACTCGTGTTAAGCATGTACGTCATAGAGTTAATATTTCAACAATAGCCATGCGATTGTTTATTCAGCTCGTTTAAAAAACTTTTGCAAATATTTATATGAGATAATAAATAAGACTAGAACTAATACAGATGCTTGCAGGCCGCTCTTACTGAAAATATCATGGTGTCAAATTATGAATCAAATGGCTGGTTAAAACCGGTGAAAATGCGCCAAGGGTTAACTAATGGAATTTTAGTTATCTAACCACCATTGTGACATGAACAAAGACTTATTCAACCGACGTAATGTCGTAATGTAAATCCACGGGTCGTACAAAGTTACCACAAACTTGGAGCCGTTGTCCAACACCTGGAACTTGAATACGAATCGGTTAGCTTTAATTGCATTATACCTAAGCAAATTTATAATGGCATTTAAGTATCAATAATAAATAATATTTCAAACCCACCCATACCCAAAGCGAACAAATTAATCGACGCATCGCTTTCAAACTTTTCGTCATATTTGATCAGTGTGACTCTCATAAGGGTTAGCATATTTATCAAAGAGGAAACTTTGGAGTTCGTATCCGATTTTTGTTTGTAAATTGAACTCATTGAGGCTTTTCAAATTAATTCTTAATAAACACATCCATCAATTTATCATTCAAATACAGATGTTCATCCTTCGAGAACTTTATAGAGCTCATACACATTGCAAAAGACGTTGAGGTTGACACAATTGGCATTCAAGCAGATTTTTCTGTAATTATTGACGAAATGTATACGCTTATATTCAACTGTCAATTCAGTATTTAATTTATTGGTCTGAAGCATTCAGAATTTAATTCGTTCTAATTATTGAAAGGCTCGGCTCTATGTAAACATTCGTTAGTGATCAGTCATTAAGTGTGGCGCTATTTGGATTTCATGCCTGATACACTTGATTTGAGCCACTCCTTTCTTTTCGTATTGTAAAATTAATGCATTTATCATTAGCATTATTTCTTTATAAAATAATAAACGTATATATTAAACGAGAAAAGATGATGTACATAATATTTTAAGATTGCCTAATAATAATAAACGATATATTTGTATGATGCGAGAGCAGTTAGTTGATGAATGACGTTCAATTACATTTAATTTTCGTCCATAGGAATCTTTTCAGGAAATTATTTTATTCCACATATGCTTGATTTAGGATAGGAATACTTGTATAATAATTTTAGGTAGTGAGTCGCGAATTTGTCATAACTATTTAAATTACATCTTATTTTAATCATGTGACTCTTGGAACATCTTGGAACAACATTACATAATCTGCTGTTAACCAAATTCAATTTATTTTAGATCTAAATTATAAAAAGCGTTATAATTTGGTTTAAAAATAGCTTTAAAAATCTGAGGACATCAACCAGTTCTATTTATTACATACTAAATTTAACCCTTCGATTAGTGAGCTAAATTATATAGCGTACACGTTATAGGAGCGAGCTAATTTTTATTATTTTTTTAAAAATATATATTTTGAATGATTATCAGTTTGTACTCAGATTGAAGAAATTGTAACAAAAAAATCAATGATTTACAATCACAAAATAATTATTTTTTGTAATCGGTAGTGCCAAAAATACGTGCCGTTTTTTAGGTGTAAGAAATAAAAAAATAAACAGGAGTTTAATCAACGACTTATTCTTCATCTGAATTTATATCAATTTTCTATCTGGTTTACAGTTTTTGAGATCTCCTGTTGTAGAAATTCTTCGGTTTAGAAGCAAAAAAACCGTTTTTTTTATCACCAAATTCGTATATTTTGATGGATGGAAGAATAAGATGGATGTAATAGTTATTCCCATTCAAAGTCTCTAAATTTTTGAATGATATTTTTCGCTGATGAATATGGCCTTCCTCAGGACGCGCTAAGGAAGGCCAAGAAGTGGCTGACAGAAGCTGGTCTGGAGTTCGCTTTTCAAAAAACGGAGACCCTCTTTTTCACAAGACGCAAGAAGCTTGCGCCTCCACCCCTGAAGATCGAGGGTTACGAGATTAAATACTCAAGATCCATTTGGTATTTAGGAGTGGAGATTGATGACAAGCTCCGATTCGTTACCCACACGGAGAAGGTGGCAGCGAAGGCGGCCAGCATCGCGGAGAATCTGGCCAGGTTGAAGCCCAACATTGGTGGCCCAAAAACAAGCAGAAGGAGACTATACAACGAGGTAGTCCACTCGGTACTGTTCAGAGTGGCTCCTGCATATCGCACAGTGTCGGAAGACGTCGTCCTGGCACTGATTGATATACCGCCAATTGATCTGCTCTCCTAAGAGAGACAGGCAATACAGAAAGGTGAAGACAGAAAAACGCTAAGCAAAGCACCATGGCGACGTGGCATTCCCAATGGGATAACTCCGCTAAAACCTGAGTAGCCAGAAAGGTCAACTGTGCTACCACTTGATCCAGGTTCTCACCGGGCACGGTTGTTTTGGTAGCTACCTACACAAAATAGGCAAAGAGATCGGCCCGGAGTGCCACCATTGCGGAGCGGAGTACGACCATGCTGCACATATGAAATTTATCTGCCCAGCATGGAGTACTGAAAGGGACATCCCACAGGAGGAGCTGGGAATCAGCTCGCTCTCCTCTAGCAATATGGTACCTTCAATGTTAACGGATGCTAGAGCATGGAATACGTGGTGCAAATACACAACGTGTGCTATGCGGCGGAAGGAGGATGTTGAATGTACAAGACGATGAACAGCAGCAGAAGAATGACATTCGGGAAGAGACAAATGGAGAACCCGTGATGGACACATCGCTGCCACTCTTGTTCAATACTTAATTAGTAGCCGGGTGGCAACCGAAGAGGAGGAGAGGTTTAGTGGATTCTAGCCTAACTTTGTGCTTGTTCTATTTTGTTCGCCCATTATATTTTGCGTTTATTGCCTGAAAGACCTGGATTCTCGTAGAATGTCGTTAATTAGTGTGTTAGGCCTCCCACGACCCGATTCATCCAGCAATGAATAATTGTCAGATCAAAATCTGACAAACCACTTTCAGCATTTGTCTACGAAAATTGTACATGTTCAAACGGCAGAACTATTCAGATTAAACTGAACAATGACTGTTTCAAAATGTATAGAAAAAACACCATTATAAAATTTACTACCCTCATTTTTTATAACTTTAACAGAAGTGTAAAAACGGCACGTATTTTTGGCACTACCGATACAAACGCATTTCTTTTTTAAATAATAAAATATAGCTTTAAATGTCGATAGCAAATGAGCCCGTGTGAAGCTGAGTGTATTTTGGGATATCTACGGTTGGATGGTTAGATCTGAACTATTGGTAGAGGGATAAAATATTATAAAATCTATCGATGAATTTTGCTTCCAAACAAGCTAAAATTAATCCATAGCATGTTGCCAAGAACGAGTACATATATGTTTATTATATGCACGACGGGTTCTCTTTCGGACATCCCATCCGGATAGCCGAAAGTAGACATTAAAAATGTGTTCTTCCGATACGTCTTTGCATCTCCACAATAGACATGACAGTAAAGGATTATCTTTTCGCGTGGATTTCTAAGGATTTCATAAATATTACAAACGACCACGTCTATCCAATACATGCGGAATCTCATAGTCTCCGGCCGTCTATTCAACCGTCCTACTCTATTAATTGCAAACAATGGCCTGCTTAGAGGTTTTTCTTCCTTTTCACATATATATTTTTTTCATTTCTGCTGACTGTCTTTCTTCCTGCCATTGTCACGATCATCAGCCATTTTTGTTGTTTGCGAGAGGAATAAATGGACCGTGAAGCAGAAATTCGGACACTTGATATATATTGCTTTTTGTGCGTCTGGGAAATTCAGCGTCGAGACGGTCTCATATTTCCACAACGACACTTGGAAAAACATAACTACGCAGTGCACATCAATGTCATAGTTTTTCGTTGTTTATGCGATTTGGCTTGTGCCAAAAGTCGCTAAAACTGAATACGCTTAGCACATTATATAAAATATGTACGATTCAATAAGGCATTTGATTTTCTTCGGATTAGTGGGTTTGGTTGTTAATAAATATAACTTTCCATTTATTTCAGTCCAATAATTTACAGTTATCATTCGAAAATTGTTCAGGTTCTACTTGGGAAATTCTCATTTAAAAATATATATTATAGGCGATTAAGGAAGTGTTAAAAGGTAAGGGTTATTTTTAATAAACACAACCAAAAAGTTGATTTTTTCGATCGATCGAAATGAACAAAGGACAGTAGAAGCATATTATTTAATTTTTGGGTTAATAATGAGCAAAATATTCTGTGAGTGCCTCGGAGTGCTTTTGATCTAGGGTTACCATTTGATAGTTGACATCATTCTCCCTTATATATTCTTCAAAAATTGAAAACATTTGCAGATCATCTTCAACCAATCGTGTTTGACACAATATATATATTTAAATCATCCACTTTACTTCGTAGTGTAAACACGTCCATAAATTCTCCTTGTAAAGATTTATTTAGATCATTTAACAGGGAAAAATATCTGCTAGGTACCCAATCTTTGCAAACCATTCGTATTATTTTGTTGTTGGAAAAATAATTTAACTAGTATATTAACTTTAACTAAAATATTCGAGAATTGATTGCTTTGTGTCGAAGTTCATTTATATTATAATTTCAATATTTTTTTTAAATTCAATTTCGTTTTTCATGAAATAACTATTAAGTGGTTTAAATTAAGCGAACAAAGAAGTTCTTCATGCAACTGTTGTTCACACTCAACCCTGACAAAACAGAGTAAGAGTGCTTTTGTAATATCAGTAGATTTATCAAGTTGAATTGAGTGAAACGATGAGTTTTTTATCATTTTTATTATCTGATTATTAATATCTTGGCACAGATCTTCAATTCTGCGCTCGATAGTATAAGCAAACATGGGAATCAGTTTCAATTTCTGGATAACCTGCCTTCCCAAAATATGTTCACATGCAGTGCTTAATTAATTCTTTTACAATTGTATACGACTTTATACATTTCGCTATATGTTTGCTATCAGATATGAATCATTTAATAATGATTTATCCTCCCTGGTCATATTTCTTAAATGGTTCAAGTTGGCGATCCCTAGTTTGGAAACCAATAATTTAGACAATCGATTATTTTTTCATGATCCAGATTCGAATTTGAACTTTTATAACAAGAATTTAGAAGCATTCACATGGATTCGAGCTGAAAATTTCTCATACAAAGATATTGTTTCGTGCCAAATTAAAAAAAAAAATATGACATGAAACACAGATTTAAGTAGATTATATATACATATGAAGCCGAAAGATTGTTACATAAGGATAAATATGGAGTTTTGTGACAGTCTTCCATCAATATTTGCTTAGTGTGCCGCTGTTATTCTATTCCGTGGTTGCTTTACATTACCCCATCGTATATAAGGGTTGAAATATAAATAAAACGGCACGAGAAATGCTAAATTAGCTTTCGTCTTCATATTTGACCCGGGCACATAATAGAATTTGGAATTAAATCGAAATGATATGCCAAATCATCACATTTTTTCCATGTAAATATAAAATAACGAATAAAAATATTTGTTATTTAATATTGGTGAGTTTATGAATTGAGTCTTTAAATTACGCGGTATATTTTTGTGCAATTAAAAATACAAACGTTTAGTCTATACATTTTTTAGCGAAGCGAATGTTCTAATGACTGTTCTAATCATTTCCACTTTTAACCTATCTAATTATGCACAGTATAGCTTTGCTGTGATAGTTTGGCCAGGTTCAGAATTACAACAAAAAAATCCCACCAAACACAAAGGAGGAGGAGGGATCTAAACATTAATTTTACATGTAAATGTTTTATAATAATGAATACAAGTTAGTGATTAATACAGTGCTTTAATTTCTTAAATTGAAATTCAACCCTTGGTTACGACCCCTAAATATTATTTTAAAAAATTGTAAAAAATACTATTTTTTTTGAGCCAAACAAGGACCACCCTACTATACATATTATGTAAATTTTTCATGTTAATTATGTTTCTATGAAATCCACAATATTGTTCATATTAATATTAAAAACTTCCACTTAATTTTAGTTCTCATTTTTATTCCATTCGGCGATATCGCTACAAATTGTGACACAATACAGCATCATTTTTTATTTCACCCTAAGGCCTCGTCCAAGCACAGTGACATTTTAATACAACCTCATATTTATAATTTTTGTATTCAAAAAATATTTTCGCGAAAAAATTTATTTTGCGAGTACAGTTCCAATTTTCGCTTTATAAACAAAGTGTTTTTTTCCATTCGTGCATCAATATCTGGGCAATAAATTAAATCTAGCTATTTACAGCTGTATTTGATGATCACGTAAAAGGATGATTAAATATAGATCAATATTGCTTTAGAATATTCTGAAATTGTGTTCAAGTTCTATACATTTGTCTAAATTTGAATTGTAAAATACATATTTGTATTTCTTGTTCGATATAAATGCTTGATGGCTGAACTGAACACTATTTTATTTGCAGAGCAAACGTTTGAACGTGACAAATTGTAGAACGAAAGTATTACTATACCTATTAATTGGTAGGTCCAATCTGATTGCAAAGCGTTATTGTGTATTGTTTTAAACGACAGTTTTTAGCTTAAAGCTCTCATGCTTTAAAGCAAAATTTTACTTTAAAATTCTTTTAAAATCTAAAGACTTATAAGAACGCATACTTACGATATACTCTCATTTGGGAGATTAGAGAATTTGAGAGATGATAGGTCAATATTTTCAATCAATTGTTTTGAACTCGGTTTAGCCTGATTTCCAGCTTCTAAAATTGTATGTCCTGTAAAACGATTAATAAATTCGGGCAAGGTAATCATATTCATTCAATAATCATATTTTAAAGAGAAGAAGAAAGCATTATTTGAGGATCATTATTCTTTAAAAAAATCGCATTGTTTTAATCGTGAATTTTTAAGCATTGGTTTGAGGTTCTTGTAATATCGAAAGTTTAAAGATTTATACGGTTTATAAGATTGTATAATTTTGACATCCTGTAATTTTTTAAGGCTGAAATGAAATATTTGAAAAGAAAACCTCTTGGAAGTTTTTCAACAATGGCGCTAAGTTTTTATGAAAGCACTAAAGAAAGTTATCAGGATTTTCCCCATATTTAGCGTTTAAGCTGTCAAAGAAGAATAATTATCTTTAAAAAATAATTTGAATAGCTTTTAAGACGTATTTAAAGTCAAATTGTTAGACAACAATGGGCATAAATCCAACACATGAAATTTTAAATAAAAGGCAATGGATCTATATGCATGATTAGCGCCAGGGCATAACATGACTGCTAGTAGGAATTCTGATTTCTCGATAATTTTCATTTCTCGAGAAATGAGAATTCTCGATTTCATTTCTCAACTTTCTCGAGAATTCTGAAGACATTTTGATAAACAAAAAAATGTATATAAAAGAGTAAAATATAATATAAAAATATTCTTATCTTAGTATGTAATTGAAATAATACAACTAGAAATATGTTAAACATTTAAAATTTAATTACATTATTTCATATTAATTTATAAAATAATCCTTTAAAAACACGACTTAATATTGGTATAATGATTTAGATTCTGGATTCTTACTATAAAGGTTCGGGTTCAAATCCAGATAGTGGAGGAAAAAAATCACCGTACCAATAAATTTGGGAGATTGGAAATATAAATATTTCCGATCGATCATCTCTATCCAGGTTTACCCTAATTTCCTGGATTTGAAAGAGTAAATATTGAGGCGATCAATAAAGTAGTGCAAAGGCATATTTAAGTTTAGCATAAGTTTTAGCTTAAAACTACGAAAAATGTAGGTATAATCTATTAAAATCGCAATCGTCGGTTAAACTCTTCATTAAGGCGTCTTCTCACTTTACAAATTTAAAAAAAATCGATTTTTATTTTATTTTAAATTTTGAAAGTATATATCTTCAAAAATGTTATAACGAAATTTCATAAAGATCGAACGAGTCTAACTACATTTTTGGGCGACCGTTAGGTGACTACCTGAGAGCACCCGGCTGCATACGTATTGTTCAGACTCATGGTGCAAGTACAAGAAAGTGGTGAAAAACAATCAGATAGAAACTTTTAAACATCCTTTTGCTCTAGCTGAGAATGTTCACGAGGTTTTGAAACCGATTCATTAAGATCTTCGGAGGAAATACCCAAAATAACAACGAGTGTTTCATCAGCTGTGTCTGGGCAATTTTTCTGCAACCAAAACTTTAAACGCGTTTATCTCAAAACAAGGTTTTTCGGTGGCTTGTTGATGAAATTTCGGAAACTATCCGGCCAATTGTCATGAAATTTGTATGACATATTTTTCATAGTTATGGCTATAGCGCATATCATCAGATTTTTGAAATTTTGATTTTAAGTAATTTTTTTTTACAAAAAACTGCAAAAAAACGCATTTTTTTTTACTTTTTCGTAAAACGTGCGCCATTTTATTATTTCACTGATATATTCACTCAATATAGTCACTGATATACTGAATCTAAAACTGTTTTATTTTTTTGTTTCAAATGATCCATCTCGGAGATAACATCAACAAGCCACGAACACAACATTTCTACACAGATTTTTCGATGCTACTGTTTTATTATAAAAATTGTTCAAAAAAATAAAAATATTTTTTTTTCGTGTACTTGAAAGATGTGTTTATTACATAAGATTCATTTTATCTCATAATTTTTAGCGAAAATCCTCGAAAAAAAATCGTGAAAATAGCCTATTTTTGAGGCGCCTAAAGTGAGAAGACGCCTTAAGGAATATTTTATTGGCAGAATACGTAAGTTTAGGATATATCTTTGGTTTCTTAAACATTATTCATCATATCCAGAGCCTCAATAAAACCTTTCAAATAGAATGCATTTTGGCAGAAACGCACCCAAATTTATAGTTTTTTTTTTCGAAGGGGGGAATCTTTAAAAGACATCACCATTTTGGTGGGATTTTTACCCACTAAACTCTACAAAAAAAAAAAATGATTTCTGAAATTTCTCGATAAATTAGAAAAATTCTTAAGAAATAAGATTTCTTGATTTTGCATATTTGTCGAGAAATTCTCGAAAAGAAACATTAGCGCTAGGTTAATGCGCTCCACAAATTGCGGAAAATTTCATCAAATTTATTTAATTTATTAACGGCGATACACTCACTATAATTCTGATACAATACATTACTAAAATTGTGAACGAAAATTGCTCATTCAGCATCTGCAATTTTTTCAATCGCTAAATTGCTCGCAAGTTTTTTGAACAATACCGACTCTGCCGTTAAGACAGAGCTACTTTTTAGTCGCCTTCATAACATATTTTACGCCATTTTTGATGAATCCATGAAATAAATTCTCTGTTAATAAAAACTATACCGTTTTATTTAACGTCGGAGGATCAAATAGACGAAGCATTTTCTCGCATTTATGGACATTTTACGAACCGAGTTATGGACTATGTAAATGTCGTTAAAGACACGTGGAATCAAATGAAGGTCGAATACAAACTTTATTACTAGCTTGATGATTATGAGAGCGTTCTAATGCACGTATGTATTTTTTTGAAAGAAGAGAGTTTCATTACGTTTCGTTTGAACAGCCAGAATGTCGGCTAGTAATTAATATGCACGGATATTAGACTATAAATTTCAATTTTTCCATACGTTGCACGTTTTTCCATTAAGAAATAATGTAAAATTATTATCATACGTTTTTTTAAATGACGATTGCATTACTTTTATTCACGTTCGTGCTTTTGCGTCGTTACAAATGCAATTAAGTGCGAAAATGATTTGATTTTTGTCAATTATGAAGAGCGAAAAACCATGTTGTTTTTGATGATTTCTTACT
Organism: Stenopsyche tienmushanensis; assembly: GCA_008973525.1. NCBI lineage: Eukaryota > Metazoa > Arthropoda > Insecta > Trichoptera > Stenopsychidae > Stenopsyche > Stenopsyche tienmushanensis. The sequence continues at coordinate 558,058 of WACJ01000095.1, forward strand.
AAATAGATGATGATTATGAATTTTCACAGAATGAACATTGTTAGCTAAAATATGAAGCTGTGTTTGTGTAATATATAAAAAGTGCTTCTGATTGCTGTTCGCTACGTATACATACAGTAGAGGCGGCGCGACGCATGCGCGTAGCATGTATATGGATGCTTCCCTTAGTGGATTCTAAGTAGATTTTAGCGATTGTTAAAATTTCATGTATTATAGTCTTTGTAATGCTTTCAATGTTGAATAAAATTCGAATAACTTTAATATATCCATTGGATTAATTGTATGATATATTCCATATATTTCTCAAAACCGACAACCGGTGGAAAACGGTTTCGTTCGAAAACTAAAAACCGAAAACCGGTTTTGAAGAATATCGGTTTTTATACATGCCCTAGTCGAGTCGATGGACCGCATAGGGTTAAAATTCTTGCAAACAAATCGATGAAGCAAACAGCGCGTAGGAGGTGTTTTCATATCATATTTGTTACAAACTCCCCTACCCCAGAGCAATCGAGGAACAGCAAAGGTAGATTTTATAGAAATTAGTAGAGGTAGCATTGTCTATAGCAGGAGCAAGCGGGAGAGATCTATTAATCCCCAAGGGTCTTGGTAATAGATAACGGCTATTGTACGGCGTAAGCCAGTCGTATAAAACGTGTAGCCGTGGGCTAAATGTGGACTCGCTCGCTTGGAAGAAATTTCATTCGAACGAGTGACAATTTTCAAAGGAAAAAAACATATTGCATGTTCACATGGGTAATACACTTTTGTGTTGGACCTATCAATTTTATCTATGGACAATCCGGAATATTGAAATCTACTCGGCGAATTGGATCCTATTTAGCAATAGTTGGAAGTGAATTTGAGCTTCTATAATCCGGGATTATTTTAATCGATTTTGTAGCTCATGAAATATTAGGTCCTTGTGAAAGAAATCTATTATTAAAAATATTTATTGTGTGCTTTATTTATTTTTTGGTTCAAATTCTTATTAACTATAAATGCGAATGTTGCAATATCCAACATATTGTAAAAAAAGCTGCAATTTTTAATATACAAAAATACAACTTTCAAACTAGTAGAACAAGCTAGTGCTAACAAACCAGCAACTCTAGCTCGCATAAACTGAGCTAACTTCGTTGTTGTGCTATTTTTTAGCTGAAAAATAGTATTATCTATGGCTTTTGGGCCTCACTAACAACTTTGGTATCATATTGAACAGTTGACAGTGGGATAACAGCTTTTAATTTTTTCAGAACGTATGAAACAGCTGCAATATTATCTGTAAATCCGAACACGGATAAATATATTGGACGACGACGTTTTGGCTACATTGAACACATGAACATTATTATTGTTAAGACATAAAACGAAAAAATCAGGCAAACTATCACTGGAAAAAAATAGATCGTATACGTTAATGTAAAAACTCTTAAATCAAACAATGACATTCTAATAACAAATACCAGACAAAAACAAACAACAAGCCCAAACAAATATTTAAACTTCGGAAGGTTATTTTATGTGTTTTGTGGAATATGACTGGATTTATTTGTTATGAACTTCTTTAATCGGGCGGAACTGCAGACGTTTATCATTGACAATTAGACAGAATCAAACAAATACTGCAAGAAAAACGATCAAGTGTTTTTAACGGAAGATGAGTTATTTTACGGTATGACAACGCACACTCATATAAAGCCATATTTATGAAAAATAAAACAACTAGACTAGGAAATATTATTGTATTCTGCATATTGTCGGATTTAGCGCGAAAATCGTAAATCTAGGCAAAAATAATTTGGATTTATATTTTCAGTCGCATCCATCTAGTTTCAAAAAGGGCTGTTAATAAAAAATGTATGCTTTCCGGGATAGCTGAATATATTACTATTTTAAGCATATTTACTTGTATTTACACTATTTAATTTTTTTCCCAAAAATACGCATGAACTTCTAGTCCTACCTGATATATATCATATTATGAAAAAAAACCTGTTATTATTATATTCTCGGTTAAACGGTTAATGGTTAGTTTAGTCTTGACTGAACGCCCAAAAAGTTCGAACTAATTAATTTATGTTCGATGATAAAAAATCACCATATTTTACGGTTTAGTCATTCGTCGACACCCAAACTCGACGAAAGAAATCTGGGTAAATTTCTACTACAAATGTTCAACAGATGCAAATCCTCAACATCAAAATATTCCAGCAGGCGAAGACAGTTGGCGTTAAATGGCGCAAGGTTGAAGTTAGAGGAAAACTTAATTATTTCCACCACCATAAGCCACCTTTGACTACGAAAGTTCAAATAGTCATTAAATCATTCCATGAAGATTAATCACGAGATGAACTGTTGACCAGATGTTTAGGAGCATAATAATATAAAATAGCTATGAATTATTATCTTATCTTGCCGTGATCTACCGTTCCGAATATATTCGCTACAAGAACTAAAACTGATGCCAGGGAGCAACATTCGGTTGCAAGATTTTTATGAGTTGTCGGTACTCGGACCCGTCTTGTGGAACGTAATGTACAACGAACTGCTGAGGACACCGCTAATGAACGAAACCAAAATGATCGCCTTCGGTGATGACGTTGCGATCCTAGTCACTGCCAAATCCATGGAGATCATGCGAACAACCTGCGAGGACGCGCTGAGGAAGGTCAAGAAGTAGCTGACAGGAGGTGGTCTGGAGCTCGCTGACGCAGGAAGCTTGCGCTCCCATTCCTGACGATTGGGGGTTGAGAGATTAAATGTATTTGGGGGTGGAGATTGATGACAAGCTCCGATTCGTCATCCACACGGAGAAGGCGGCAGCAAAGGCAGTCAGCATCGTGGAGAACCTGGCCAGGTTGATGCCCAACATTGATGGCCCAAAAACAAACAGGAGTTGACTCTACAACGAGGTAATACACTCGGTACTATTGTACGTCGCGCCGATATGGACCAAGGTACTACAAATTGAAAGGGCCAGGCTCAACATGGCCAGAGTCTAGAGAAGGTCGGTGGACGCACGAGCTAATACCGAACCTGAGAACCTGCATAGCCAGAAAGCACGATCAATTGTGCTATCACTTGACCGGACACGGCTGTTTTGGTAGCTACCTACACAAAATAGGCAAAGATGGTACATTCCCCTAGCAACATGGTACATTCAATGTTAATGGATGCTAGGGCATGGAATGCGTGGTGCAAATACATGACATGCGCTATGCAGCGGAAGGAGGATGCTAGATGAACAATAGCAGCATCTTCATAACAGACACCCGTTTCTTCAAAATTTGATTAACTTATTCAGTACATGCGTAGACAATTTTCAAACAAGGATAATTTTGATTGATCAAGGCGTTCATTTTTTTCACGTAAAAGAAGTTTTCATGGAAAAAAAATGCCGTGTATTTCAGCAATGAGAAATGATTTCAATCTAAAAATATTGTCGAATATGCTTAACATATGAATAAATATGTGGTAAAAATTTCGCATTTGTATGTTTATTCAGTTTGTCAAAAAAAATTATAAAAGACATAATGATGTTTATTGTGAAATTTTGCGTTAATATTTTGTACGATTGTTTATCGAAAAAAATGTACTCTAACAAATATTAGGATTTAATGTAAAAATTAAGGAGATTTAATTTAATTTTAATTATTAATTAAATCGATAAAATGAGATGACTTGCTCGGCAATATTTACGGATCGGTCATACACACGCTCGAGCGCTCCCACTTAAAGACGTACGCTGACAAACCATGCGTACGCTCGCTTTATTTATTTTTAAATCGTCAGTTATATACGTCGCTTTTATGTTGTTTAATGTTGTTTTTCAATTTATAATTACTTTGGCCTTGATATATAATGAAGCATCATAATTGAATGAGTTAGTAATTTCAGAGTGGAGTTCATTACATATAAAGCACCATTATGAGCATATTTAAAGGAATTAATTTTCGAGATAAAGGATTCGGATCCGTGTCATTTTAACACTTAACGGATGACCTAAAGACTTGACTGCGGCAATAAAACTAAAATATCGTCGGAAAATTCTGCAAAGGTCAACGTGATGAGAGTCGAGACATTCGCGCGCATTAAAACTTTCAGCACCACCAGTCACCTTCCTTCCAATATTGCGTCTGAAACTTTATTTATTAATTTTGTCACATTTCAGCTCGGTGTATGAGAAGTTAAATTAAATCAGATCCCTCATAAAATGAGGGTAAATTAATAATAGATAGTGGGGATGAGAACTTGGTCTATTTGAACAAAATTGGAAAATTGAGACCATCGAGGACGCACGATTTTGTATATGGCTCAGTGGTTTTAATTTATTTAACTCTATAAAGCCTGCTTTTCCTATGGAATAAGACTTCATAAGGGTGCAATATTAATACAGCCATCGCATTGTTTCCGTAGACAATAAACAACCACCAGTGACGATTGTATGATGAATCCATTGTTAAGATCTTTGAGGAATGATTAGAAATTTATCTATAATTTAATACGATTTCTATAATTATTAATAGATAGTCAATAAAATCGAGATAGAATAATTGTTCATAATGATAATAAATTTTAATAATTAAATCCAAATATCGTGAGTTCATTGAATGTATGAACTGTGTCACAATAATTAATTCGAGGAATATCCCGAAAGTAAGTGTACTATGATAATTACGAGCTATTTTTGTTTGTTTTTTAAGAGTTGGCCATACAGAGTGGTAGAGGGGAATCTTCTGACAAAGCGAACATAGCAGGAATACGGTAGTACGTAAATTTATGTTGTAGTGTCCAGTTGCGTGAAAGATGTCGGTAAGAAATCCCACCAAGTGCGAGCGGGTCAATAGCGTCCACGAGTTTCTGGCGCGACTTGAATTAAAAGGTAAGGATTTTCTGAACTCTATTGTAACTAGAGATAAAAATTGAGTAGCTAAAAGTGAGTAGTAACCCAAAAGAAGCATTCAAAACAAAAGGAGGGGTATACTGACGAGAAAAGTGTGCTTGTTGCACGACAACGCCTATCCTCACACAGCCTTAGCCACCAATGTGCTTTTGGACTTATCTGGTTGGAATATTTTGAGCCACCCCCGTGTTCAAAATAGTTAACAAGTGTAGCAACAATATTCTGTATTTTTATAAAAAATAAATTCTTTTCTAAAAAATATAAAAATTTAGTACACTTACTTTCAGGATAAGCCTCGTAGATAGGGCAATCAAACGATTAAACTGAAATCTTATTCGCATTTCCATCGACTGTTTTTATTAATGTGGCATTAGTTAAATAAATATTTTATTTATTTATTTATTTATTTTAATTGTTAATTCGTAAAATGTTGGCAAATTTGTTGTTGCTGATGTTATTGACCTTATTTCAGGTACACGGACTTCCTATAGATTTGCGAAAAATAAACACGAGGTTATTTATTATTTACGTTCTGAAATATAAATACGTAACCGTAGTAAACAATCTTACTAAGCACCCAAATGAATGGATGAGAAAATCAATCCCTACAATATTGTTTACAGAAAATGTGAAGAGAAATAACAAATAAGAGCTGTCCAAAATATAACAGAAAATTCTGCTAGTAACATGGGATAATCTTTATGAGAACATGAATAGCCGACAACAACACATCATATGATTGAACGTAATTAATATAACTCATCTACGTGGTAAACTATCAAAGAAATTCCCATGATGTTTTAAATATTTTTCAACGATTTTACGATTAAAATATAATATAACCCGCTTATATTGTGTTAATAAAATATTTAACTATTGTATTCTTACAAAAAAATCTTCTCAATTAAGAATTTTCAAATACATGTAAGCCTAAACGAATGTTTCTACCTTTTTAGATTTAAAAGTGATCGGTTTTTTAACATTTTTTTATGCAAAAAGTATTAAATATAGAATACTGATATTTAGTGTGTTGACTAAGCAATCTTTATTGAATATAAAAATATTTTTTAAAGTTTGATAAAGCATGATAGTGGGAGTGAGGGGAGCCACGTATGTCGGTGCCCGAGCGATGATATTTTTCCCCACGGAAGTCTTAAGTCCTGGACAGGTGATTTGCATCAAAAAAATAAACATATTTTTAATTTTTGTATAATATTGTATATAGCTTAGATCAGCGGTTTTTAACCTAGGGGTAATTACCCCACGAGGGTTAAATCTGCAAATCTGCGGGGGTGATGGCGCTATTAATTTTTGGTATGTATTGTAGATATAATAATAGATGAGCGTCATGTGGCTTGCACTCTCTTGCAAGAAGTCTTTCACTGTGTTCTAATCCCTTTCTAGCAATCTTTCTTGCAAGAAAAGGGAGGGATGAAAGCACACGGAGACGATTCAGTTTCAATTTACTCGAGCACTAATTTGCACATTTCGCATTTGTAACAGTATTTTAAGTATTTCTACAATATGGTTTAACGAAGATTGATGACAGGAATATAGGAAAGATTCAGTGTGTTATATGTAATAAATCTCTGCAAACGAAAAGAAAATTTCGAGAAAATTCATAAGCAGTTGACAGGTAAAGAATTTAATTTTTTTAAGAGAAAGGAGTGTTTGCTTTTTGATTTCACAGGAAATGCCCAAAAAGTAATTGTATTATGTCTTCAAGTTTCGTATCAAATTGCTTATCTCATTGCTATGAACAAAAAACGGCACACTACAGGAAAGGAACTCATTAAACCTCGTTATTAGTCTTCAATAGAACAATTCAAAGTCGTATTTTAGAGTTGAGTAATGATATTTTGGGAACCATTATTTCTGAAATTAAAGAAAGTTCTATGTTTGCGTTGCAATTGGTCGAGACAACCGATATAGCTTCGTATTCGCAATTACTGGAATAAATTCGGCACATTAAAGATAATCGTGTAAAAGAGGAATTCTTCTTCTTCAAGTCTTTTCCCACCACTACTCGCGATTGAAGACGTATTAAAAAGCGCTGAAACAGTTATTTGAGGAAAAAGGACTGAACTGGTCAAAGCTAGTTGACGTTTGTACAGATGCCTTCCATGATGGGAATTGGTTCTGGATTTCAAGCAGTCGTGAAACAATTTGCTCCTTAAGTTTTGTCTTATCACTGCATGATACGATTTGGCTGTTACGAAGCTTCCTTCAGATTTACTAAGCGCGTTGAGTGATATAGTAGTAAAAAATGTGAATCATATTCGTGGCAGCGCTACGAATTCCAGATTATTTAAAGTTTTGTGCGATGAAGTTGGAGCCAAATTTATTTGTCTTTTGTACCACACAGAGGTACTCTGACTGTCGAGAGAGAGAATTTTAAACAGGGTTTATGAGCTCCGTGAAGAAATAGGATTGTTTCTCGAAAACCAGAGAACACAAAAAGAAATAAAGTTGTATATATGGTGGATCCGGCAATTATATAGTGCAAATTAATTTGTTTTTAGCGCATAATATTGCATATTTATGCAAATTATTATCTGTCAAGCATTTTATTGCGTTCAATATTTGCAAAATGGGAGGTTTTTTAGCATTTATGTGATCCCACATCATAAAATGTTGATTTTCTCATTTCCTTTGTTGCCTTTGACACAATTTTCCTGTCGAAGGATGTCAATAGCCAGCGCGCCTCTCCTCCCGTACAGATGCAAATGGATGCTGACAATAAACGCGTTAAGATATCTGAATAATGTCGGTATATTTTCGTATTTATTCTTTGACCAACGTTTTGTAAAGAATACATTCCCTCCTCAACGTGGACGGAGGCTCCGCAATCTGTTTACTCCCTCATACATTTATGTATGAATATTGTGTTTTGAGCTTTTGAAAACACACTCGAACTGCGAAGACTCTTTTTTCGAGAATCACAATGCTCGAAAGAAGATTGCGTATCAAATAAGCATTTCCATAAGGAAAAAAAAACGTATTTTTACGACACCGGGGCTTATAAGTATGCATATTATTGTGTACATTAAGGAGACTTTTTTTCAACTCGGCATTCAAATAGATATTTAAAGCTTCTATTGCTGCTATTTTTTAGGCATTTAAAGAGCCTTTCATGTATGGCACTCCTTATTTATATTTTTTACCCGGGCAAAAAACGTTTTAAGAATGGGGGAGGAAAAATCGAAAGAAAGAAGATAAAGACTTAAATACAAAACAAATATGTTGTTGAAAGACATCAACAACAGAAAAAGCATGAGATGTTGTATAAAAAAATATGAATAAATTACTATAGCAGCGTTGGATGTTAACAAACCTTAATGCGTAATTTGAAAGTAAAACATGCCAAAAAACTAAAATTTCTTAAGCAACCTTAACTTTTATATTGCGTGAGATTATGCCATCAAAACTATGTACTGAATTATATATATATGCATATTTAATTGACTTATTATATGTGTATTAAGCCGAAACACTTTTTAAATCATTTTTTTTACACAAAGAGAGAATTAATATTTATGATTTTGCACTATACTCATATCTTGCATCATTACTTGGCGGAGCAAATTTTGCTTGATACGACCTAAAAATATAGCAAACATAACCATATTTAAATTCAGGTAAAGCGTATCGATTAACTAAGAAAAAGCTAGTTAGAGCATTTTTTCTATATATTTATAAAATAAATCGAGCGTGACCGTATGGTAACTATAAATGTTATTCATTGACTATTACTCCACGTATTTTTTTCGTTATATTTTATACATCTTCATCATGTTATATAATTTTATATTGATTTGATTCAATATTTTCTATTGAAATGATGTTATAACTGTACAGTTATGCGTGTTCTTCCTTATTATTTGCAGGGGAGGAGGGGGTGTAGATTACATTTTAATAACGAAATTTTGGCATTTAAAATGTGTATTTTCATTATCGATTTTCCTTGCTCCAGAATCTGCATTTTTACATTATGTTTTCAAAAATTGATGGGCTAGATTTGAGGAATACTAGCAGCGAGATGGCGGATATTTGGACAATATTGTCATTAAAAAATGATTTTTGAACTATTCTGTGGCTTACACAGTTTCTAGAACCGACGTCACTGGATTTCTTCGCCTAGTGAAGTGCCTAGTGAAGGATTTCTTTGTCTAGGAATGTGTAAAAGAATGTTGAAATGAAATGTTGAAAAAAAAACAAAACGAAAAATCTGATACTTAAGATATAGGGCCTATGTGTGAAACAAAGTAAATTATCCCTTTAATCCCCAAAAAAGAAAATTGTCGGTCCATGTGAAAAACATTCTGTATATTTTTTATTTTAGTTTTTTCGGTATTTTTCGTAGATTCCTTTATTTCTTTGCTAGGATTAAGAGTCCAGTTTCATTAATTGGCTGGCGCCCCCCATTGTCTCATAAACTCTCATAAAACTTAAGCATGTTATAAATCCAGTACCTTATCAGATACACTTTGATGATGATCGGTATGAACGTAGAAAAAAAAATCTTAAATAAATTTAATACGATGAAAACCAATAAAATCTGCATGCTGATGGTATTATATTTTTTCCGCAATAGATCATGTCATTGTTGATTGAAGATACATTTTGATCTAACATTATGTTATAGCACACAAGTGTCCAATATTACACTCATTCAAAATTATCGCATATCATAATGTATTCGTATTGTATAAAAATAAGTATAATCATCTTACCAAATGAATAAATACCATATGGTGAAATTAGATAAGAGTTGATAATCAGAAATTCTTGATTGACATTCATTGTAGTTGGTTACATCTGAGACGATATGAAATCTGGACACATCTGTAGCTAATTGATGTCATTTGAATTGAATGCTAACATTGATGCCATTTGAAATGAATGCAATTGGTATCTAAATATTATGAATAATTCAGGACCTAAATCAGGTTGTCAAAATTAAATTATTTTGAATTTAGACTTTAATAATATTTTTTGGAGCTTTAAGTTCAAATTCATATTAAAATTTAAAATATCGATTATCATAACAATATTTAGACGTAAGGTAAGCTAAATTCGACGATTTAAGTATAGGATACCACGGACAGTAATATTCTGGATGTCGTTGCACAAATTTCTCAGTCAGTCATAAGATAATCAGAACGTATATCTTTACATTTGAAATGTCAATGTTTGCGAGCCATTACCTTTTCAAGCCGTTCTTCGTCTACTTGTCGGCAAAAACTTGCACTCTTTTGAACTTAAAGGCTTTTCAGTTGAAATTTATATTTTAGTATGTAGTGAAAAGTAGTTTCATTCCAGTCAATACGTTCAGAATGTTGATAACTTCTCTGCTTTTTGTATTTTTAGAAAAGTTTCAGCTCATTGCAATTCACTGCTTACATAGATAGCGTTCATCATTCTATTACGCTTCATTGAGAGTACCATGTTATTTGTATCTTCTATATCTATTATTCTTAATAAAATGCATCCAAATAATATGATATAATGGCAAAAAAATAAAAATTAGCGCGCTGTTATCATTGATATGATATTGGCAACACTTGGCTTAGTACGACCTTAAAAAATGTGATCAATTATTTAGAGTTAAATTCATTTTTGTCATGATTATTCTGCTTGATGTGTTCATATTTTGTGATTACTCTTATTCGATTTCAAAGTACCGCATAAACTATCCTATGTGCGAAAGTTCAAGTTTCGTTTAAGTCAGACGTTTAAGTTATCTTATTAACTAAACTTCAAATAAAATAAATACCAGTTTCTAATAACGAGTCTTCTGTCAATAGACTAACAAAACTGAGTATTTTTAATGATTAGATACCCTTTTTGTTATTATTTTTGGATACCAGAAGCAAATCGGTCAATAAAATTTTAGATCTCCGCCTCTTATGAAAGCCTTGTGTCTTGTGGTCGTCACTTTATATCGAAAGTGAAAACAAATAATTCCGTAAAGAATTCAATCTCTTAATTTTCTCCCCTTTTCGCCTTTTCATCTCTCCTTTTGGACGTCGCGTACACGAGATGAATCGCTGTCTACGATGAAGAACCACGCTTTCATTAAAATAGTGTTACCATCGATTATTGGGAACGAAATCATCATCAATAATTAACGATATGAAGTGCTTCGTACTCCTAGTAACTCCCCAGTGCGATGTCTTCAGCCGAACAACGCAGTAATCGGCATCTGCTGTAGTGACGAAGATAACAAAAGAAGTTGGCAAAAAGCCCCAATATGCTATATTTATTTTATTGGATTTTTCTATAATAAATATTTTTTATTAAGAAGTAAAAAAACAGATACTATCTAATAAGTAATAAACGTAGAAAAAGTAGTGTCGCTGCCAAATGACTAACTTTAATAAATTCATTTTCGTTCGTTTTAGTCGATTACCTCTTCAATAAAATATTTTTAAAATAAAAATTAAATCATATCAAAAGTAAGTTTGAATATTTATCTTCAAAATAAAAAAATATCAACATTGCAGATAAATAAATATAATGTAACGTGGAATAATTAGTGGCACTGCCGAACGAGCAGTTCCGAAAACACTTTTTTTTAAACTAACAAAATAAAGCCAAAGAATTACTCGACTGATTTTTTTTAAACAGTCGCCGTTTTGATTTTTTTTGAGTTAGAGACTATAGTGACATCTTTACTAATTATGAATTATATTGTTAGAAGTAGTCTTTGAAGAAAATATTTTGCTAGCAATGGAAGATGAATACCAAAAGGACAATAAATATGTGTCGTGATATTGGTGGAGAAGATTTTGATGACATCCAAGAAATATTTGAGGATCGTACGTTGAACGAAGAGAATTTGTCGACTCAGAAAGTAGTTGCATCAAAGTACTTTGTCAGCTAAGATTCTATGTCAGTTTTACATTAAAAACAATCAATGAAGGCATAGAATTGGCTATTAAATTAGATTTTTTTTTGTAGAAAATTATCCTAAAATGGAAAGAAGTTTAAAATTAAAAAGATAATTACGACAGATTTAGGAACCTTATAATAAAATACGTAAAGTTTTTTACGCTTAAAGTAGACAATCCCTTATTACCGAATTTTTGAAGGCAAAAACCAGAAATATTCCAGATAATATAATAAACCCTAATTTTGTATGAACTTCAAACCTTGTATAACACGGATTACACAAAGTTTTTGCGGAACCATATAACCGTGTTATACGAGCCCCGAGTGTTTCTTAAATATCAACCCATTTGATAAGTTTTTAATAGAGGTACATTTTTTAATAAAAGATATATATTTAAAATAAAGCATTTCTATTGTAATATTTTTAGAGATGGTAGTTATTCTAATTAAGTTAATCCTTTGTTGATAAATCTTAGCTTCATCTTAATATATTTGCATATGAAAACCATTTATTTTTAATTTTAATGCATAGATTCTATCGTCGGGGCGAAGGCGTAAGATTAATCTCAATAATTGAACTTACTATTTTCAACGCAAGAGAGAAAATCTTATTCTAAGGCTCTTTTTGTCGATTGAGATTAAACCTTTCTGAGTGGGCCATAAATTTTTCGCAATAATGGTTTCTAATCCATCTTTAGGGCAATTCAATAGATTTATATTAGAATAAAAACAAAACCAAACGTTGAGGGTATTATTTACAAGTAATACTAAATTCCATATAAATCCGATGTAATATATTTTGCATTTAAAATAATTGTAACAAAACCTATAAAAGCCTCCCATTACGTTGAATAATTCATAACGGACGACCCATTGTTTTGTAATCTGAACCCGAAACATTAGTTGTCTCTATATTGACACATGTCTAATATAATCTCGGCGATCCATAGAAGGAAACTGTCAAATTTATTCCACTCGGCCGGGCGGAAAATTCTTTAAAAAGGACCGGGACGAATAAAAAAAATGAAAACACGATATAAATCAACAGGACAAGCCCGGGGAAGAGTTTCGGAGGATGAAAATGTACTGCGACGAGGCGCGTTACGACCCTCGAAATACACTAGTTTTGGGTACTATTACTGGCCGAAGTGAATTTACATCTTCATTTCGGGTTTTCGGTATGGCAAAGATTCTACTCCCCAGCAATAAATATCGATAAGATTTGTAGGTGGAGTGACCCAGAAAAACTTGCTCGATATCCTTCTAGCTTTCACATCGCCTTCCGCAGATTTCTTGTAAATATTTTCGGATATCCTCAAAGGAAACATACCCTTCATCGTCAAAAGCACGCACTGAATACCTCTTCTAATATCTGATTTGAAATAAATTTAAAAAAAATACAATTAACAACTTCTTAACAGTAACACTTGATCTGGTGGATTTAATTTTTTTTTTTGTAAAATAATATTTTTAATATATTTTAAATGACAAAATCATACAATTAGTGGATCAAATAAGTTATTCATACTGAGACGTGAAATGTATTAATAATCTTTTCCTATTTGCACATCCGCGAATGGGAAGTACATAATTAGTATGCTCTGATTCTTGCAACAAATTGTCAACTTGTGTTAATTTCTCTAAGTGTATACCACCGGTTGTAATTACTGTATTATGCGGAAAGCACCAGAAATGAGAAATCTCATAAAAGCACTACGTTATAGTTTCTGTAAATTTTAAGTCCATGTAAGATCACGTTGTATGTATTTGATAAAATAGTTATTTTGGAAAAATAATAAAAATCTATCCGGGTATACTGCAACGAATTTATATTATAAAGTAATACAATTTTTTTTTGCATTTGGAATAAATCAATAGCGCTATTAACAGCGGCATCTTCCATCTCTCTTTAGGTGCAATGTGTTATTTTAACAGCGCCATCTCTTGTGGCCCTGTGGAGACATTGCATCTGCATACCGACCGATCGCTTTTTGCGCGTGCACCGTTGCCAAATAGGTAGTGATGCGCAGGAGGCGAGAGTCGGGAGAGTCGTTGGTTAGCCTTGGCTGCGGGAAGTCGTCTCTCCTGCAGCCAGTTCTCTCTCTTCTCGAGAGTCTTTCTATTCGACGCCCGTCTATTCCCACCATTCGTTTAGCATCATCACGACCGGCAGAATGCATTTAGCATATTTTATAACGAGGAATGTGCAATTATTTGGTTGACGACAGAATATACAGTTTTAAATTTAAATAAAAAAATAAATCATATCTAGAACTCTAATAAAACTTTCAAACAGAATGAATTTTGGCAGAAATACACTCATATGCGGTGCAGCATTTTAAAAATGGAAGCAGTTGTATATGCATCAAAAATATTTGTACAAATTTTATTTTTAACAATCAAAATTGATTTTTGAAATTTTGGGAAAAACCAGAAAATTTCTCAAGAAATGAGAATTTTCGATTTCGCACATTTTTCAAGAGATTCTCGAGAAGAAACACTTATCGCAAGTATCCTAGTATGAATTTATAAATCGTCCTAGTGTTTCTTTTTTCAGATCCTGGAATTGTTTTTTTCTTTTTTAACCAATCTATGTGAAGGTCATTAAGACTAGCTCTTCAATAAGGCGGATGGGGTGTGTGTTTAATATTTTTTGGTATTTTTGGCTATAGTTTTCAATCTCCTGCCTCATTGTTGGTATGTTTAATTCTCTGTGTATCGTATCGTTTGTCACGTACCATGGAACGTTGCCTATAGTACGTAGCAATTTGGATTGGAAGCGTTGGAGAATGTCAATATTACCATATGTCCAGATTGGTTTTAATATAATTTTGTATAAAAGTTTTTTATTTACTAGGGACAATTCCCATTTTCGACCCATTAACCAATACAGCAATCTTATTTTGATTTACAGTTGCTTTCTCTTCTTGCTTATGTTCGTCTTCCACGTTAAACGTCTGTCCAGGTGCATCTCGAGATATATAACTACGTCTGCAGGGTCGTTGTACGAGGTTAGAAGAGCTGTGTCGTCCGTTAAGGTGGCAGTTGTCGTGGTGTCTGTTGTCGGAATTTCGGCTGTGTGGCTGAAACTGGACCAAGTACGCTGTCTGGTGGGACGCCAAATTTTATATCATGAAGTGTGGTGGCTACATCTTCTTATTTGACGTAGAATATTCTGTTGGTCAGGTATGATATGAGTATGAAGAAGTAATTTGTGGGCAGTTGTTTTCCAATTTTATATAGCAAGCCCGAATGCCACATTTTGTCAAATAATTGATTAAAAAAAAAATAAATTCCGATCCCTTCAAATTTTTAGTATGGTAAATATTTTTCTATAATCTGGATTTAAAACCGAACTTTTATAACAGAAGTTCAGGCTATAAACTTATTTACCATAACTTGGTTAATGTCATTAACAATGCATGATATATAATCCATATAAAGGACATAAATACGAAAAAGCAAGGGATTATTTCCAATGTAATTTATTGCTGTTCTATTTTAAGATATTTATTGTTTGTATGGTTTCGATGAGTTTAATAATTTACTGGTCTCAGATGGAGGGGAAGCGCTCGTAGTTTATGAATTCACTTTGTTTCCAGAGAGACTTGCTACGCTTACCTATTATGAATTTTTAGTACGATTTTCCTCATGAATATGATAAATTATATGTTTGTATGCTGAAATTCTGTACTTGAATAGTTTAAGACGCTCTCGCAATTAATCATAAAATAACACCTCTGCGTATAAAAGTTACGTAGTAAAGAGCGTGTGAGGGGGGTGTAAATTGCCCAAGTTGCCCGCTTTAAAATTAAATGAGCGCGAATAAGTAGTTCAATACAGCTCAGAAATATTTGTATTAACGAGTTTCACGGCTGAAGATATATCTGAGGCCTACTTCTCCATCCGGGGTATCCAGTTGAAGATGTCGGGCAATAAATATGGAAACTGGAACAAAACAAAATTTGTTCTTCGGCCCGGGGTGCGGTTTGTGTTTTACGATGGGACTTTAAAATTTATGTGCAACTCATCTTGGCGAATTTATTTGAGTTTCTGGCTTTTGCGGTATTTTTCCTTTATTTTAATAATGATGGCAATATTGGCCGGTCTACCCTTATATATCACCCCCGGTCGGAGATATAGAACCGACGGTTATGGTCGAGGAGGCGAGCCAGTATGTGTCTTTGCGTGAGAGAAATTCATAAAAATCTACAAATGTTTTCTTATCGCCTCACTTTCTCATATTTTTAACTGCTTATTTTCACTATTCGAGCCAGAAATCTTCCCATACAAACGGCAATATATTTAAATAAATTTTATAGCAAGAACGATAACAGAATATCCAATCAATCTCGGAATATACGTCTCTATTCATATTATGTACTGCATAAATATGACAAATTGTAAAATACAAGTTATTTTATCGTAGTATAATTTTAGTTCTATTTTCATTTTTAACATTCAAGAAAAATACATAAAGTGAATATTTTTTTATTGACTGTATAAGCTAGCAGGTCACAACTCATAGGTTGGGAACCTGTTATCTAAATGATTTGTAATTACCAATCGAAGGTTGACCAATATATAAACTTTGCTAATGCTTTTCAGTAAAAATCAATAGAACACGGTTATAACGAGCGCTAGAAAATCAGTAAAGGTTTTTCAAATTTTAATGAACACACTTATTTTATTTATATTACACAAATAAGACAAGGTAATACAACGAGTTATTGATTTTTCTATTCCATTAATTTTTAAATAATTTATTTTAAGTACGTAAGCGATAAAAAAAAACTTTGAATGACTAGCAAATTTTTCACAATTCTATTCATCTCTTTATAATATTTTTTTTTACATATAGGAAATGAACCTGAATAAGATGATAGTTAAAAATGATTAATATTTCCAATATCCCCGAGGCTTGAACTTATATAATATGAGTCCAGAATCTTAACTACTAACCACCAACACTTGATCTTAATTTAGTTACAGTTTTCTAAATTTGCATCAGTGTTACAGCATGGTGGAATACGTTGAGGGATTAATCCTTTGTGAAGTTTTAAGATACTTGTTAAATGCTCATCGATTAATTCGCGAGATTAACAGTTGTCTTTTTCCTTATGTCTATGCGTGTGCGAGTAGAGGCGTTGAACGATAGTCTTGGCCGTGGGAAGACGTATTCATCCCGCCGGTTCTCCAACAGGCTCGCAGCTGATGTTTTTTTCTCAGCAATAATAAAAAAATGATGAATATCTTCTTCCTCCTCTGCTGATTTTTACGATCCGATAGCGAACGGTCCCGCGGTGACCATCCATTTTGTAGCACTTTTTTTGTACTTTTTTTCCATTAAACGTACATGAAAATACAACTCAACCATAATAATATATCTTGCATATTTTAAAGATATATTTTTGATATCTTTCCGTAATATTTCATCAAAACATTGTAGATTTCGTTGACAATATTTTATGCTAAAATTTAAAATAAACTATCATTTGAATTTCAGATGTATGCATTCATATGAAATGCAATGGCATTTGATTCCATGAAAATAGGCTTTAGTGAGATGTTAGTGGGCATAAATCAATGTCAGGCATCTCTCTCGTATCTGATTTAAGCTTGGAGGAATTCTATTTCATCGACATATACTATCTAAATCCGATATTTCGGCAAACATAATCCCGTAATCTTCACTAAGTCTTATATACATATCCCTCTATATACGAGTATTTATTCATAGTTGCATACAAATATATATGTAAATATATGGGCCCGGAACAGAATGATGAACAAGTAACATTATGGTGACACGTGCTGCTTTCTCTTCATATTGAAGTCACCACGTGCCATGAAAATAGAGTAAATGAACTCATTTTTTTCTATCTCGCAAATCGTAGTGAGAGTTGATGAATTTTTTGTCCAAAGCACTTGTCTTCCATCATTTTCAAACGTGATATTCTGAACAATACAATTTTAATATACAAAAAGCGTTCTAAAGAGCCATTTTTATTGTGGCAATCATTTTTATGTATAATAATAAATCATAGTGAGTAATTCATATATTTTTGATCGCGCTATATTCATGATTAGATTAATTAGTGTAATACTTGAACGGATTCAATATCAATAACCGGCCTAATTATATCGCCGTCTAGTGCACATCACTGAGCAAACAATGATTAATTAACAGGGAAACAAATAAATAAAATTTGAATGAATCAACAAGGGATGATGACGGATTATTTGCGATATTATCCTTATTGCAAAACTCATCTCTTGCTAACGTCAGAAAGCTGTCATCCATTTCCACATTCCAATTAATTTCATCAAAATAAACGAGTCGAAATTGTCTTTCAGAGATGAAAGACGCCAATCGAAATTACACAAATACGAAAATAATCCAAGAGACAGAAACCATCTTAAATTCATGCTCAAAGGCATTTCAATCAATTGCATTTTTTTTTAAAATAAAATCTAAAATATATCAATCGCTATTATATTTCAAACCGCAATAATTCCACAAATGTGGATATGAAAATTCATCAACTAATTAAAACTTTCATATATGAAATGGGCTAATATATTATACCACGTCTGCAGCAACCTTTGAAAATAAAGCTTTTAGAATAATCTGAAAAGGATTTGAAGCTCTTTCCATGTCATGAAACTGATATCAGATTTCAAAGCTTTAAAATAACGAAAGGTATTCAACTACAGAACACGGCTGAAATGCAAGCATTGAATGAAATTGCATTGGAAATTTGAAACAACGTTCATGCATTTGGAAAAAAATCATGCTTAGAATCAAAATTAAGATTCTGAAATGATACATGATAGCCACCAAACTTCTGTTAATTTGACTAATGATTACTTGTTTGACTGTTTGTCTTGCAAATCTACAAATTTAGGCAATTGAATTTGAACAAAATAATGCATCGTACAATCAATAGTTTAAATGGACCTCTCGAATATTATATCTTTTGATGGTATTTTGAATCATACAGTTTTTTAAATATAAAAACGTTTGTATTTGGTCGAAATAAACATCAATCGATAATTAGGAACAGTGAGTGATAATAATAATTCGAGGATCTATTTAGATCACTACTTAAGTACACTTGTTGAACGTACAATGTACGATATTATAGCTGAAGCGGCTGATAAAGAAGTATTGATGAAAATAATTGCTCCCTTAGCACACATTTAAGATCGGTGTTATAAGATGAATCTTACACTGTAAGAAGCCTTGTAAATTTATTGTATCACTTTCGGCATTTATTTATTAAGCTTCGTAAAATCTGCAAGAATCCATTTAAAAGTATTTTATCGTGAGCGATTACCATGCCCACGTAGTAGCGCTGTTAACAGCGACATCTTCCATCTCTCTTCAGGTGCAATGTGCTATTTTAACAGCGCCATCTCTTGTGGCCCTACGGAGACATTGCACCTGCTTACCGACCGATCGCTTCTTGCGCGTGCACCGTCGCCGGTTGGGGAGTGATGCGCAGGAGGCGGGAGTCGGGAGAGTCGTCGGTTAGCCTTGACTGCGGGAAGTCGTCCCTCCTGCAGCCAGATCTCTCTCTCTCTATCTCGTGTGGAATAAATAGTTATTTAGAGAAGAGAGTCTTTCTATTGAACTTTATCAAAATAAATCGATTTTCTAAATGTAATAAATAGATTTCTAATGTTAATTTTACAATTAAAATTTCAGACAGATTTTATTGGTTTAAAGAAACAATGACTTGCATATTTTTATATGGGTGATATTAAATTTTAACTATGTCCTGAAAAATTCATTTTTAATATGTTCCTTTATCCTATTAATAATGCCTTTTATGCAAATGTGGCAGGGGTCGCAGGTTAATTGGCTATTATGAATGGGGTTGCGACTTCTTTCAACAATCCTTTACGTGGGAAAAGCTTACGCTTAACATTTTTTAGTCACAAAAAATCCTTATTACTTTTAAAATATCAACGATAAATATCTGAAAATATCAGTTTAAATTATATATTGAATGTGTGTATGGTCAATGTTTAATATATGCATTGATTGATACGGTTCTGATAGCTTTTAACTGATAGCTTTAGCTGAAAGCGTTTAAATTAATCTGGATAAAAATACAATTAAATACCATAAAGACAAAGGACTTAAGAACAAAAGTGATGCCTTAAAATATATCGCAACATAGTTTACTTGTAATGAGATAAAAATAGGGTAGAAACGGCCCTCGAGACGACCACTAAGCCTCAGAAACTTCCAAGAGAACCCGAAGAGACCCCTGAAGTACGGCCGTCATAATTAAAAGATTTCCTACCAGGACTTGTGACGATAAAACCAAGCCCTTGACCTCTAGTAATTAACCCTCTTGAAAATACTTATCTCGAAAAAAATGAGGCTTTCATCTACAGTTTTCGGTCTGGCACTCACATCGCGTTTTTTTATATAAGCGTTACTGTGATTTATAAGGCTGAAAAATTTCATATTTAGTATAATACGTTTATGAGCAACCATTTTTACTATAAAACTCAGATCAGATATCGGAAAAAAATCACGTGTTTTTTTTAATAATTAATGCAAAAACAGATTTTGAATTTATTTCACAATTGGCATCAGTTATATATTTTTTTAATTTTATATTATGAGAGAAAGTAATCGTAAAGAGCTAGGATTGACAAATATGAACTACTAATTTAACTCTAAATGCGCGATTTATTTTGGGTTTCCCTAATATATATATATATGTTCTATATGTGGTAAGACGTGATGGCAATTTCAAAATTTTATAAAGATTAAATTTGTTTGTTTGAGGGATTAAAATATGTCTTCGTGCAACAAGACGACCTTTGTGTTATTCGCTTTTATTAAATTATATTCAGTTGAGTCAACATTGTAAATGCGCTGTTCTCGTTCGCCATGAATGGTTAACAATCCAAGTGCGGTAGTTTGACGAAAATACTTTATGAAAATAATTTGACTGGAAAATATCCACCCCTTGGGAGAGTTTACGACCTTTTTTCGTTCATTTTGCACAGTTTATCGTGTGTCGGCACCTGGCACCCTCCCGGGTCCCGACAGTCAACGGCTGAGGGTTGTTATCTGTCCGTGGCGACATCTGTGTTTCAACTTCAGAGTTAATCGCCACCCTCCCTTACGATTGGCACCCCAGAATGAATTTTCATAAGCGAATAAATTACCGGCACCAATTCGTGCTGCGAAAAAATTACATCTCCACAGCTTCTGCGTCTACATGAAAAATGTATCTGGCAATCTGGAAGCACTTTGTATTTGAAAAATATAGATTTAAAGCCATGCATTCATTAATAGAAATCATGCAAACTTATTCGCAAAATTTCATTTCAACTTTTCATTGACAGATTATGACCATTCAAATGGAAGAATATTTCGTTTCTTCCTCAATCGTCTCGATGCCACTTCCGCTTCTGTAATCGTTGTGAACCTGTCCAGTCTACTGCTTCCGGTTCCGGTTCTTAGCTTTTCACCATGGAAAACATTTGCTACACCCCATTGTATGAATTGCACTAAAGCAAACAACGTCGGGATATTCTGAGGGTGGATTTGAGCTCTCAAGATATTAGGCAATTTATCAAACCAGTTCATGGATAATATTTGAAGACTGGAAAATGCTGCAGTTAATCCTTAAATATTTAAAATTTACAAATTCATATTAATTTAAGTAGAAAATTTGAACCCTATTATTGCATCTAGTTTATTCTTTAGTTTAATGTATACATTCATAATTTTTCAAAGTCTTCTAACATTTTGCTGCAGAAGTTTATGTTTAAAATCTTTTCAAAGAAAACAAGCAAAAAATGAGGTTATTTGCAATTAGTATGTCGAATCATGTATTAGGTTGAGTCATAAATAGTTGCCGGCGAAAAAATGCCGTTATAATTATTTGGTTTTACCTTTGATAAGTCATCCATATTAGTGAGTATAGGATATCATTAGATATGTATGAACGAACAATAACTGAACAAACTGTAAGAATTTGATTTTTTAAATTTAGCTCGGGAGATGAGACACTGAAAGATGAACCTAGGGTTGGTCGCCATTTCGATTTTGATGAAGACATTTTAAAGGTATTATTAGAGCAAAATTCACGCCAACCAACAAAGGAACTGTCCATCAATTGAATCATTTTTAAATAAAATAATTACCGGGTAACGTACGAGATGAAAAATTGGTAACGTACGATAATTTTGCACGCAAAAGATAGTAGATTAATAAAGATCAACCACTTTTACCCTATCTTAAAGCAAGGATTTTACCTCAGGATTGCCTATGAAGCCATCTACGAAAGTATTGCCACATACGGAACAGGAGCATAGGCGGACAAGCTTGGATATCGTGGATGAGACATGACGGCGAGACGAAGCTAAACATTGCACAACGGTAGCCCCTACTAAGAATCACTGGAGCGTACAGGACAACTGCTACAGACAGCCTCCCTGTCCTTGCAGGGATCATGCCACTAGACATAAAAGTGCAAATAAAGGCAGCGAGGCACCTTAAAAAAGCACTTAGAATAATTAAAGTTGGTAACTCCACTCTATCAGTGGTGGAAGCAGATGGAATTCTTACGGATCCTATTGCCACCAAAAGGTGAGCTAGAAACGCGGCAATTGCCGATTGGGAGCGCAATTGGTCTGAGTCGCCTCACAGTGGCTACATGCAAAATTTCTTTGGCTCAGTCTCAAGCTGAAATGTGTTAACTCCGATCACTGGACTTCCCAGTTCGTGACGGGGCACGGCCGTTTTGCGGCATACCTGGCAAAAATGTAACTAAAAGATAGTTCGGACTGTGTGTGTGGGCATCCTTTCATGGACGCAGATCACGCTATGTGGCATGTCGGCCGAGAGAGAGGCGCTCCTGTGCCATATCAGAGGTCCTTTTTCTGGACCGCTTGGCCACAGGGACTTGGTGGCCAGCCCCGGTGCCTTTTCGGCGTTCAAGGCCTTCTGCTATAGTTTCAGAGCCAAATGCGCCTTGGGCGGATACTATTTTTAGTATCCGACCTAGTATATGGTTGACCATATACTTGTACCAACCTTGGTGTGAATAATAATAAAAAATAAATTCAAAGATAAAAAATATTACAATAATGTAAAGCCACACCCAGAAAACTTGACGCATTAAAAAATATGGAACATGGGTGGTTTATCTTATTACATCCTCCATACTCCCCGAACCTTGTTACTACCACCTATTATGTTCTTTGCAGAATTTCTTAAATAGAAAAAAATAAAAAATGATGAAAAAGTGAATCACGCTATCAAAAAATTATTTTCATCTAAGCCTGCTAGAAAAAGTTATTATTAATAATAGTGAATATGTAATAGATTTATATTGTTTTGTTATTCTGTTAAAGCTAATTAAATGTTTGAAAAAAAAATCGGCAATTATTTATGACTCGACCTAATAATATAACGCGTTTGCTGTTATAAATGAATCGTTTGTTATTAAAAATTAATGTTTATTCGTAGCAAAATATACGTTTTTATAACAATAAACGGTACTTTTACTAAAAACAATATTTAATGAACATTTGTATATTTTATATTTAATAAACGTGCACATTCTTTTCATTTAAACACATTTCTAATTATTTATTAGTATTTGACTTACAGTTTGGTTTTCATTCATTTAACCATGATGTGATTCTAAAACAAACTGTACAAAATCTCTTATCGAATGAGAAGGAGATACTGTTACGTTATTTTTTATTTAAATTGTTACTTATTAAAATTAATTAACAATTTGTAGTGAATTAATTTGCACCCATTGGTACCATGTTAACAGTAGACTCCATTATGTAAATATTTGTGGGTGCTAAGAGGGATCAATGGGTATGGCGACGAACTGTCTATATGCAGCCTATGATACTCAATAAATTAATGCAAATTTGCGATATTTAGTGTTCGAAATTAATGTTTGAATAAATTTGAGAAGATATAAAACAACATCGTTGAAAAAAAAATCTTTAGTAAATATCATACATATTTTGTAACAAACAGTACATTTATAATGCTTAAGTGGACATCCGTATTTTGAGAATGTAGTGTTGCAAAAAAACGTTTTATTACTAAGCACACATGAATCATTTAAGGGTAAAAAATGGGGAGAATCGTATACCTAAAGATTTAACTTATATTGAGGAAAATTATTTATTGTTTTTGGCGAGACAAATTCGGGTTTCAAGTATAAAAAGGAACGGTATATGGTAACATTGTGTTGGCTCTACTTTCTTTTTCTTCCATGCTGTGTGAAGATTTGGGGGTTGAGTGCTTACATCCCTAAATAAAACAAAAAGGCCGAAATAAGGGGCGTTCAAGGGATATGAATTGGATAATATTAACTCAGAATAGTGATAGATTGAAGTAAATTGGAGAAATATTATACTGCAATAAACTCATTTGTGAGGCAAATTATGATTTTTGTTTAAGTTTATTAAGACATTTATGAACAAAGTTTTGATATAATTGGTTGTATTTTGATTCTTATAAAGGTTCTGTTTCAAATTTAAACTCTGTTAATATTTCCGATCAATATTTTTGATTCAGATTAAGCTTGAAAATGCAGCAGTCTAAGTGAAACTAGTTCCCAAAAACGGTCAAGCAATAAAACGAAAACCATTTTGGGTTCTACTTATGTAATAATGATTATTTTGCTATTCGTTCATGGATTCTCTCCTACCCTAAATTTATATTCAAATAACCCTATTTGATCTTAGCTAAACGTGGGAAAAAATGAAAATGCTTTCCCAAGAAACGCCAACTATGGAGATCCAATACAAAAACGAGAAAAATATGATAATAACAGTTTTAAAGCATAAGAAATTTTAATTAAAGGCTTGTTTTTATCTTGCATATGTAAAGATTTTCTAAGATTAATTATTTAGATTCGAAAATCTTGTTATTAGATATTAAACTGATTGTATTACGTGCTTAAATCAAAATATAACGAACATGGGGATTAATAATTCATGGATAGTAAATCCCCTATTTTCAGCAGTTTCCCCAAATTCATTTAATTGCGGTCCGCTGTTATTAATGCTCATAATCTCGGGGGTAATTTATTGTACGCATATTTTACTTTTAGCGATGTCTAATCGTCGGAATGTGTATTTTTTGTATTAGTTGCTATTGGAGAATTAATTAAAGCGATAAAAATGTTTGCGAAAAAAATGATATCATGTTAAAAATTTAATTAAGACCATGGAAGAAAGTAAGGAATATTCCTCCAAGGCTGAAAAGTCGTTCTTCATAAACGACAAAGGCGGAAAATTAAATAAACATTTTTCATTCACGCCGTATACGATTAAAAGCTCCCCCGTTTTATTATTTTATTTTGCACGAAGCTTTATTAAAGTTCTCTTTTTTAATTTGGTCCGAAATTAACGTGCCAGGAAAATTCGGATTGAGTTTTCCGCATTTTCTGTGATACTCCATAATCGGATCGCTCTATTTTCTTTCAAAAAGTGTTTTCTTAGCAAATTGTTTGCAGAACTGCAACCGTTGCAAACATTGCCAATGATGCTCAAATATATCTGTATAATTTGACATTTTTATTGCTTTTGCTTTTATTTTTAGAATACATTTACGTCGAGTGCTTGGATATATTAGCGAATTAATCGCAGGCGTGTGATGATTTCAGCTGTTGATGATGACATTGTTTAATTTATTACCAGGGGACAAATGCCGCAATAGAGATTGACATAAACCTATTGACCGTCAAAGCCAAACATGATGATGAAGTGTCTTCAGCTGCAAATGTTGACCTAAATATACAATAGTCAATATTTAATAAGAAAATGTTGTTCTATGGCTGACGTTCACGTGCATTTTTATGGATAATCCATACTCTATGACCGGTTGAAAAAAAATCAAATTAACTTGAAGAACGACCCTTGTCAAAATATGAAATGGAAGGGCACGAAAGGTAGGGCTATCGCTTATAAATCGAGGGATGATGGGATCGCTCAGTAATTTGTGTGCGGTTGAAAAATCATAATATGATTCTCTAATATCATATTTTAGGCTCTTGCATGATTAAAACATGAATCAAATATCTTACACACCCACCTCGTTACATGTGAACTTAAACAACGCATATTTAGATTAAACCTCATTAAATTGCATGACAAGCCTAAAAATTACTATATTTGCATGCACTCAAGATTTATAAAATCATTTAATTGCAAATTCTGATAATATAACAAGAATTTACTTATTTTAGTCGTAAAAATGTTCTCTATAAAATTCTGTTTTTTGTAAATAAATAATTCTAAGTAAAAAAAATCGTAAGTTCGCAGATTTCATTCAGGCTTGTCTGAAACAAAAAGTTTCTCAATCTGTAATTTCTCTATTATGTAACAAATAATATTTTTATTTAAAAGTAACAAAATGGCGCTGGTTTGAAAAAAGTTTGGAAAAATACATCTTTTTTTGGGGATATTTTTTTAATGTAAAACGTAAGATAAAATATTAATTTTGACCTGATTTTGAGAACTTCTATAGCCATGTATGTGTAAAATAAGCTCTTTAAATTTCAGAAAAATTGGCGAATTGGTTTTTCGAAATTCTTTCAACGCCAAATGCAAAAATTTAATTTCGAGAAAAACGCGTTTAAAGTTTTAAGTATCTGAAAATTGTTAAAAAGGAAAACATATGGCTGATCTGGCATCTTTTTTTTTCGAGTTTCATTATTAAAAAACCTGTTTCCGTACCAGAAACCATACGCATGCATCTTATTGTTATTTAAGGTATTCGAACTAAGGCATCTTCCAGGAAATCATTAGACGATAATTCTTCATAAATGAGTCTTACGAATTGCTAATCTTCCTTGTTAAGAGCGGAAGGATGCTTGTACAAATATAAAGATCTTGTAGTTGACATATTTCTGGCATTCGCAGCAAGAATCTGCGCCTTACAGATGGTGTGAATGCTGAGGGACTTCATTTCCCTCAGCATTTTGATTCCTTGAGGATTTTCATATTTTCTATTGAGTAAGGATGTCGGCGGATAGCTAAGTCATAATAATTAGATAAATATTTTATCAATTTATTAAACAGCTGTTTGATTTTCGAAGCGCTTCGTACAGAGCTCTTTCTGTTTATATCCTTTTTATCCACTTGCTTCTTCACCTTTTTAAAATCTGTGTTAAATTTTTTTAACTTAATTTGCTCTCTTACTAGATCTGAGATAAGAAAGGTCTCCAGCAGGAATCTCTGGCTTGCAAGCAAAAGCAGAAGCATAGGGGCAAGCCTGCGACCACAGCGGTCTCAGATCCGTTGGGGCGCAATCTGGACAAATTGATTACTTCGAGCGCATTTTGCGAATTAGCTGTAAAGCATTGAAATAATCAGAGTTTCTTCACCAAAACTATAGATGACATTCTTAGAGATGTATACTTTTGAAAATTGAAATAAAAAAAGATTTTTGAGATAATGAGATGGTTCATTAAAGATTTGAGATGATACAGTTTTTTTTAAATTTCAAGTTAAACCTTTTATCTCAAAGGTTTCAATGGAAAAATAGTCTATCTTAGAAAAAAATGATGTTGTAATGTGGATGCGCAGAAAAGAAGAACAAAGTCGATCAAAATCGAAAAAAGCTCATCTATAGTCTCGTAACGGAACCCTCCACGAGAAAAATCAAGATCTTGATTAAGATGAGCGCATTTTTGTCATAACCTGGCCGTTTCTTTATTCCTGCCTAGTAACAGCTAGGGAATTCAATCCCGAGCCAAAATTTCAATTCCGGGATTGCATTAGACGATCCCGGGATCGGGATTTTTTCCATAAGGTTTGTATGCTCAATCGGTCCGTTTTTCGGACCGCTGATATGACGAATAAGCAATCCGCGATCGGTTGCCATACTTGAACATAACGATGATGAAAAAAAAGGGATTAGGCAGCTTAGTGTATATTATAAAAACGGACAGTCATTTCAGTGTTGGTTCATGTAAGGTGGAACGGTTGAATAAAATAAAAACCGGGATTTCGGGATTGCATTAGACGATCCCGGGATCTCGGGATTGGGATTTTCAATAGTGTAAGATATTACATTGATAAACTTGATCAAAAACTACCAATAAGTCCATTTGTTTAATATAAAAAAATAATTTGAAAGCGAACGAATTTAATTTATTTAAGAAAAGATAAAAATACAATTCAAAAATAGATAAATAAAACACTACAAGATTCAAATATTATTTTGAAAATATGCCCGAAAGCATCGAGGACATAAAAGCATCGAGTGTTTCGTCATTTAGTCTGGATCTGATTTTGGTAGCCAGGCAACCTGCTGCTGAAAATGCACGCTCAGCCTCCACAATCGTTGGAGGTTTTCGTCATCACATATTTAAATGCTAGTTCGAGTTGATGACCGCGCGAGCCCCCATTTTCATATAACACCATCAACGTGACTGATAAAATTCCTTTCTGCTGAGACACTGACTCACAAAAATCCCGATTTCCCAACAAATTATTTATTTCCGTCGCTGCAGATTAATACTTATATACTATAATACTTTGATGTGATTCGTAATTATATTACGGAGAAATACAAAAATTCTGAACCCCATATCTATTATATTTCATATCGATATTCCCATTATTAGAGTCGAGGTGTAGTAAATACATCACCGGTAGGGAAAGGTTAATATAACAATTTGAAAATTATATATATACTGTATATATAATATGTATACATAAATTAGACAGTTACTGCCCCTAGGTGTCGCCTAAGCTCGCTAATTAGTAGTTACACCACTGTTTCCAAGCGTCCAGAATTCGGCGAGAATGTCTCGATTTAGTTGCCTTCAACGTGCTGGTGAGGTGTACGATTTCTATTGGTTAAAATTTTAATCCCGAATTTTTCTGGATTACGTTTACTAATCCCGGGATTCATAAGTATCTAAAACTGTCCGGGATCCCGGGATTGGATTCCCTAATAACAGTACCCCAATAACAAACAAATTTATGAGCAAGTTTGTTCATCCAGAGAAGTTCGTAGGGGTGAAGTGCAGTTCTACGATCGGGCTCCTTAAAAATGATCAAAATCTGAAATTATTTTATCTGTGTATATCAATTGATACTTTTAATAGAAATAATATTGAACATTACCAATAAAAAATTAAAATGCTTTTAAATTATGCAACGCATAAACCAGAGTCATTCTGAAGAGGTTTATTAATAAAAGCACTAAAACCACAATTATTACAATGTACATTTAATATAAAATTATCTTCCAAATTTATAATTTTAACTAAATAAACCAATTAATATACCATTTGAATGTATGAATCACTGATTGTAATTACATTTTGACGAATACAAGCTAATCAACATTTCATATACTAATGAGACCCTCTTGGATATCCAAATGATAGATTCACTGGGAATTAGCATTACAAGTATATTGAATGCCATCAACTGTCCAAATTTCATAATGATTTAATAGGTAGATACGCTATTTTTTACTGTGGCTGAGTTTGGTCAATGATTTTATTTTTTTCCATGTCTGCTGAAGTAATACTTATCTTAATCTATATAATTGTAGATAATTAATATTGATGATTTTGTATTCTAATGAGTGTTCATTTCAAACATCTGAAATCATTGATGCGTTTTGATCTCTAAGGGAAGGTTTCTCATGAATAAGGGTAGTTTTAGAGCTCATTCACTATTGAAAGCCAACGAACCAACTGATATGTTAAATAACATAGAAAACGTTAGAATAGGTTCTGAGAATCGTATAAATTAATTTAATGACTTGGTAAACTATGAGAACCAAATTATGATATGCGGGGAACCATTTAATCAAAATATTGCTTAATCGTGTCTGAAAAATAGAATACTTAGAATGATTGCGTATTAATATTAGTTTGTTCAATTTATTGTAGATAAGTTGTTATACTTGTAGGATCATGTTGACAATACAATCAGCTGTCCGAGTTTCATTTTGACATAAAAGTTTTTATTTTATTTCTGGTCTAAGTCGGAAATAATATTTTTAGCACAAACTTTATACTGTAAAATTAAGTCGCTTATTAAAAATACTGGTTTAATTTCAATTCAATATTTCTACAAGTGTTGATGTATTTACATTTACTTACAATTATGAATATTAATATATTGTAATAATACAATTTTTAATAATGGATATCTCAGACTGTTTATCTTATATAGAGCAAAAAAATAAATAAGTCTTGGTTATATTGGTTATAGACATACTTACATGAACAATTTCTCTAAATCTTCTCTAAAGTTTCAAGTAAAATGTGCAAAGTTAATGTAAATTCCCAACATCCACCTAATTCACATGTGTTTCAATTATGGTCTAAATTTCACCGAGCTCTCTATGCTTCAGGCTAGATTAAGTTCAAATTCATAGAATTTCGTATTTACCACCAAATTTCTGTTTCGTTTTATTACAATCTATTCGAGTGCCAATTATTTTGTTTCTATTCATAGAGCTTTGAAAATCTTGGTTTTGATGTAAATTGGATAAGGAATGATTGTTGTGTACATTTGATCGAGGATTATATTACTTTTGTCATAATCACTTTGCTAAATCCATGTAAACTAATTAAAAATATGCCTTTCTTCGATATAGGTTCAACAAACGACTCGAAGGCTTCTTTTTGTTTCCCTCCTAAGTAAATTGCAGGGTAGCTGACGTGTACATAAGTAGCTAGACCCAAAGTAGTTGTACCAAGCTCGTAGTCGATTGTGCCAGAATAGAAGCTTTATAGAATATGGATACTTGTGTATCTGAGGATAAAATCTCTACTAACAATGAACTCCCCGGCCTCCAAAGCCTCCATTCCGGGTCAAGAGGGCATCTTACAATCGCTCTCACAATATCAATATCATGATATTTACCGAGACCTCCATGATTTTATTATATTTGAGCATATTTATTTAGGTGCCATTTTTAATAATGTAATCATAAAAAATCCACTATTTTAAGGGAAATTATTGCAATGAACAATTGTCTTAATATGAAATTTATCCAAATCGAAAATGTATTTTTTATCATTTTTGCTTTTGTATAAAAATATTTTTATAAAAAAATCAAAATAATTATATTATGATCGATTTTTTGGTGTTTTATATCCGTCATTCGACGAAAGCGATCTCCATAGTTCGCTTTTCTATGGAAAGATCTTTATGTGATCGTTTCCCATTACTCTGCTTATATGATTATGTTAGGAAAGAATAATTTGAATGCGATTTTTTGCCCCGGTAGGATCTATGAGTGAGTGACGAAACTATCACTATTTTTAAACAACGTTTCAATTATCATTGCAAATACAGTCATTCATAGGTGGCTTTGTGCGACTTTATCAATGCCCGAGTATTTATTTCTTTAGATCCAGAAAATATTTGAAATATAATTCCAGGATCTAGATCATTTAATGTTGCAAATAAAATATATTTATTGTTTTGTTAAGTATTTTCCACGTCTGCACTTATTGCACTCCAAGCTAATTTTGAATGCTCTCTTGCCCGAACACTATTTTATTTCGCACTCTATTTTATTCAAGGCTTATGTTGTTTATTTTGTACTCTGTAATTCTTGTGATTTTTGCTGTATTTTATATTTTTCTGTATTCTGAGATCTAAGATATTTCAAATGGATTTATTCTGTAAAAGTTTTACCGCCATGACTGCGGAAACGTTTCTATAACAGCCAATAAATGCTCCAACCAGCTTTAAAACGATGATCTCGTTTATTATTAATATCATTTTTTTCTGGTTTATTCGTCATGCATTGGATGGATATAGATCTAATTTGGTTTTGGAAATACTGTTGATCATCAGAGATATTTGCAAATTACTTGTAACGAAATGAAGTAATTTAGTTTCAAGAAAAGAGTAAAAAGAAATGGACTCCTTGAAAAATGAATTTGCTTCGATCTTTCTCCAAACATTCAATAGCAATTTAAATAGCTATGTATTTCTTGTGACATATTAACATAAAACGATTTTAAGTTAGTATGTCAAAGGGTAAAAATAATTATATCGGGTGGGTCATAAAGTTTTGGGTTTTTGAAATAACCATGAAAAAAATACAGAATGTATTCAAATAAATGTTTATTTATAAGAACAAAAATATCCATATATTCTTAAAAATAATATTGTCGAAATAATTCCTGATTCTCACCGCTGATATTTCTCAAATCTGATCCTTACATTTTTGGACCCCAAAAACTTTTTGAAACAAAGCTTGACCATTTTTTGACGGATGTTCTCCTTGACTATTAAGAAAACCCTATA
Source organism: Stenopsyche tienmushanensis (assembly GCA_008973525.1). Classification (NCBI taxonomy): domain Eukaryota; kingdom Metazoa; phylum Arthropoda; class Insecta; order Trichoptera; family Stenopsychidae; genus Stenopsyche; species Stenopsyche tienmushanensis. The sequence continues at coordinate 590,165 of WACJ01000095.1, forward strand.
AAAATAAGTTGGAGTTGCTTATTCATCCATCCCCATATCCATATCCTAATGTTATAACCAACGAATTTTTGCAACTGAAGTTTGCAAAAGATTTTCGTAAAACATTCTGAAGAATTAACTGTTATAGAATTACCGCGTTTTATAGTTATTTTAAAAAAAGCAAAACTGTATTACTCACCCCATTCAAGATCCAGAAATAAATGAAAATAATAAGATACCACCTAATTAGTTTAATAATCACCATAAGAAAAAACATATAGAAAATATAAATAGGAATTCAAAAAAAGTCTGTGTTGATACATGTGGTATAAATTTACAATTCTCGTAGCAATAAGATATTTTCTAGACTGTTAAGTATTAATATATATAATACTGAAGGCAGCGATCAACATTTTGCACTCATTTTGTACAAAGCTATTTTTTTTCAGTCAGTGTTTATACAATGTAAATCAGGAATGTTACAATTTACCAAGCTTTCAACGCAATGGACATTAATAATAATTGTCGACACTTGATTAATTGCACACACCAACTTTAAATTAAAACCTTTATAGGTGATCTTTTGTCTACAAGTAGTTTATGGTAATTATTGTTAAATAAACGTCGTTTATTTTCGATACAAGGTGGCTAGGGCTTCGGTAGACGTGGCTAAAGTTGTAGCACGGGAAAACACCGAAACTTTGCCTGGCTTATGGGGGTCGCTTTCTTTGACGTTGCAACTTGAAGGTCGCGTTATTCGCACGCAAATCTGCAATTGAGAGTATCTCGGTGCAATCTGTAATAATGGTCCCGACTCACGAGTCGGCGGCGATGAACGACGGAACACGTGTATGATTGCATTCTCTACGGTACTGCAGATGATCAATAAAATGTCGAACAATTGGCACAATGGAATTATTTAATTATTCCACAGTAGGAGAAATAGTGACAAGCAAGCGAGCATGTGTGATACGGAGCGAATAGGTAATGATCCAGGCGAGGGTAGACGCTTTGCCGAACCATCTCCTCGAACTCGAAGTTGATCTTCTTCTTGGTGATTATCATTCGTTGAAGTTTAGAAGCGAAGAGAAATGTCATTTTGTTTATTAACAATATCAAAACAATAAAATGAGAATGAGTCGGTTTTGTAGAAATAATTACACAAATAACGTCGCTGATTCCCGAAATAATACGTATATGGCAGGTCAACTATCAGTACCAAGATGAACAACATTTTATCAGTAGTGTAACGGCTGCAGGAGGGACGTTCTCCCACAGCGAAGGCTAACCGACGACTCTCTCGACTCCCGCCCCCTGCGCGCCACCATCTGACCGGCAATGGTGTACGCGCAAGAAGCGATCCGTCGTTATGCAGGTGCAATCTCCGTAGGGCCACAAGAGATGGCGCTGTTAAAATAGTACATTGCACCTGAAGAGAGACGGAAGATGTCGCTGTCAAAAATGATTTCTAATGTCATCCTATTATAGCTTTCAAGACAATGGATTAGAGAGGATATTGAGCGAATCGTGAAATCATGATTTTTAAACTAATTCATATTTTTTTCGATTTAGAAAACTATTTGAATATGAACCCAAATCATTATAGCAAGAATACAAGATTTAACCTATAAATATTGCAGCACTATCAAATGGATTTGAGTTCGATCTTTTGCAGCAAATTTCAAAGGCATCACGTAGCTTTACGGCGTGTTGCCATTTATTTTGAATAAAGTTCATGAGAATGAAGCATGGTAGTATTAAATGATAGTATCTTTATTACATTATCATATCGAATCATAAATTTATAAAAAAACGCTTATTAATGATAAAATATCATTATTATTTTTAAATATAAATTCTTTGAAATAAATGTTTGGTTTATGGAATAAGCTCGAAATATGAAGTACATACATAATTCATATAAAACCAGGGACTTGCGTAAAATCATTATTCCTGTGTATTTTCTGTGGTGACAGGATGATTTCTCTCCGAATAGAGGTCGGTATCATCCCGAAGGAATATTGAAATAAAAAATGAATATAAAAAGCATCTCAAGCGCGAAACTTATTTATATTTCATATTATACATTTTAGGTTAGTGACGTATTGACATATTTATTATTGTTCATAATGGCACGTGTAGGATCCTTTGTCAGCATTGTATTTTATAAGATATTTATAAAATATTATTTTTTCCCGGGAAACCATATAAATGTATGTAATTTTAATAATATGGGCAATGATGTAACAGTTTAACATATTGGTGATTTCGGGATGAATTCTTATCTAATACATATTTTCATTGAATATTAATCAAGTATGGAATACTAAAGAAAATGTCTGCTTTTTATATTAACAATATACTGGGCGATATACGGTTATAAACACAATGATTTCTATTGAGCTTTTCAGAAAAACACAATAGGCTTTGTTCAATATCAGCGATTCTTCATTTTCCTTTTAATATATATATGTATATTTAATATTTAAAAGAACACAAATTTATTAGTACAAGTCTTTGAATGTTAAAGCCATCAAGGTGCTATAGTTTCTGCCGTTTGATCTAATTTAAAGAAAGAAAAGTTTCCAAATTTGTTCTTTTATGCATTCGTATTCTGTAGTATAAAGCGCAAGCAAACTTTCACAAAGTTTATCCGAAGCAATCTGGGTTGTACCTTTCGTTTGAAGACGACTCTTCTGACAAATTCATAAAATTTTCTGTTATTGCATTTAGAGTCTTCTTTGAATGTTTGCGGCAAAATTGTATCATAAAAAGCAGCAAAATAGCTTAAAAATCGCTTAAACAAATACAAATATTTATCGTCGTCTTCAGATGGCAATCATAAGTAGTCCTCTGCAGACTTAAAACTTTTAAATATCCACACAAACATAGCTATTTATATTTTATATGTAGATTGAGAGTCTTAGAAGGCGATTAGACCCTTCAAGCTATACCCTGGTCGATAAGTACTCGAACAGATACCACAGGGTAAATGATTATAATTAAAAATACAGTAGCATTGGTTCAGAATCATTAGATAAGGACAAACTGCGAGACTTTGTAACAAGACCATGACTGGCTTAAAGAAGGCTTGACAAAGACAAGATGATTCTACAAGTCAAAGTCTACAAATAAATCTACTGTTTTTAATGGTGTCAGGTCTAGGGAATCCAATCCCGAGCCAAAATTTCGATCCCGGGATTTCGGGATTGTATTAGACGATCCCGGGATCAGTCCCGAGATCCCGGGATCGGAATTTTCAATAGTTTAAGAAATTACATTGATAAATTTGATCAAAAATTACTAATAAGTCCATTTGTTCAATATAAAAAAATGATTTGAAAGCGAACGAATTTAATTTATTTAAGAAAAGATAAAAATACAATTCAAAAATAGGTAAATAAAACACTAAAAAATCCAAATATTATTTTGAAAATATGCCCGAAGTAACATTAAAGCATCGATTATTTCGTCATTTAGTCTGGATCTGATTTTGGAAGCCAGGCAGCTTGCTGCTAACAATGCACACTCAACCTCCACCCCCGTTAGAGGTATCGTCATTAGATATTTAAATACTAGTTCGAGTTGATGACTACATGAGCCCAATTTTCGTATACAACACCATAAATGTGTCTGATAAAATTCCTCTCTGTGGGAAACACGGACTAAAACTCACAAAATTCCCGATTTCCCGACAAATTATTTATTTCCTCTTCTGCAAATGAATACTTATATACTATAATACTTTGATGTGATTCGCAATTATATTACGGAGAAATACAAAGATTCTGAACCCCGTATCTATTGTATTTCATATCGATATTCCCGTTATTAGAGTCGAGGTGTAGTAAATACACCATCGATAAGGAATGGTTAATATAACAATTTGAAAAACATATATGTGCTCTATTAGACGTTTACTAATCCCGGGATTCATGAGCACCTAAAACTGTTCGGGATCCTGGGATTGGATTCCCTAGTCAGATCCAAAATCTCCCCACGTATTTGTTCCCACTGAAAAGATCATCTATTAAATTATAAAATTCTCAATTAATCTTAGCTCGGGTGGTGCAATCGATAAATAATTTTTCGCGCTTTATTCTTATTTAAAAGATTGATCTCGGGGGACATGTCTGACGTCCGCAAATCGCAGACTTGACACAGAAGAATTTCCATTGGAAAGCGGTGACAGCTGTCAACTTTGTCCCTGAAATATATAATATGTGAGAATATAACAGCATATCGGGTACTTGTGACCTCTCTCATATATCGCTCTATTATATAGGACCGTATTGGTCTGAGGAAAAGATTTTTCTTCTCTGGTCTACGACATAAGAGTTGGGGTGGTTGAGATTTTTCTATTGTGCTCGCGTAGAAAGGGGCAGGTGGTTATCCCGAAGTAAAAAAATACAACAATAGGCCAATGGTTAAAAAACAACTTTTTTGTTTTAATTACATTCAACCAAACTAGGCAGAAATCTTATTTTATTCAAAAAAAGATCGAGTTTTCTTCCTGGCAAAATCCCCTCCGAGTAACGGAGAACGTAAATTGCTTTTATAATTATTTTTTGTACAAATCAAAGGGAATGTTTTTTGCGATTTCGAATAAAAGTAAAACGCATTTCCTTCTGAAAAGAAAAAATATTTTTTAATAAAACATTCAACGTCTTTTGGTATGCGATTATTAATTAAAAAATTCGGAATGAATCCTTGATGTTAATTTTATTATTATATGCAAAACCATATGCCATTTTATTTAGAGAAGCTCATTGAAAAGCACGATGAACGTGTTTTTTCTATAATAGAATCCATCTTCATTTACATTAGCTTTACATATTTTGGTTTTTACCTCTATGTATTTTTTCTTTATATTTTCATAAATTATAAGAAAACCGAACAAAAAATATAATTTCATATTTCACAATAATTTCGCGCTATATCAAATTTGCCATGCTAATCGAATATTAGGGTCATTCTCTAGGGAATCTTTTTTTATATGTATTACTCAGTACCTACTTTTTCAGTGTCAGGGAATTAAAGTTAGCTTGGATCAAGAAAATCGATAAAATATATTAATACTTTCAATCTCCCAATTTTTTTGGTATAGGATCTAGCAGGGAAACTACCTTATTTTAAAAAATAAATCTCAATAACAGTTTAAGAGATATAAATTTAATTATTTTTCCATGTTACAGAGAAACATTTAAAGTTTTTAGAAATATTTAAAAAAAAAATTATATCATTTAAAAATAATGTGTTTAATGGACACATCCACCAAAATAACCATTATTTGGCGCATTATCATCGATATAGACCAGCGTTTTTCAACTTTTTTAGACTTGTTACCTCTGTAGCCTATCAGAGAAACTGATTTTACCCATCTTTAAAATGTTGTTGAAGAAAACAACATATACATACAAATAGCCTTTATTTATGTAACATGAATGACTTAATTCTTGATAATACTAAAGAAGAAGCTTTTCACAGATCCTTCCATGTAAAATTTAATGTTAGTTTTATTTATTTACTTACTGTTCTTCTATTCTATTCAATAAATTGAAGGATGAAGACGATATTTGTAAGTTAGGGATGACTTGAAGAAGATTCGATATTATGCTACTTGTATAACTGATATCCTGTAAAATGATTTAAGGCGTCTTCTCACTTTACAAATTTAAAAAAATCGATTTTTATTTTATTTAATTAAATTTTAAAAGTACATATCTTCAAAAATGTTATATCGAAATTTCATAAAGATCGGACGAGTCTAACTACATTTTTGGGCGACCGTTAGGTGACTACCTGAGAGCCCCATGATATTCAGACTCATGGTGCAAGTATAAGAAAGTGGTAAAAAACAATCAGATAGAAACTTTTAAACATCCTCCTGCTCTCGCTGAAAATGTTCACGAGGTTTTGAAACCAATTTATGAAGATCTTCGGAGGAAATACCCAAAATAACAACGAGTGTTTCAACAGCTGTGTCAGGGCAATTTTTCTGCAATCAAAACTTTAAACGCGTTTATCTCAAAACAAGGTTTTTCGGTGGCTTGTTGGTGAAATTTCGGAAACTATTCGGCCGATTATCATGAAATTTGAATGACATATTCTTCAAAGTTATGGCTATAGCGCATATCATCAGATTTTTGAAATTTTGATTTTAAGTAATTTTTTTTTACAAAAAACTGCAAAAAAAAAACGCGTTTTTTTTTACTTTTTCGTAAAACGTGCGCCATTTTGTTATTTTCGCAAATATCAAAAATTTGATAATATGCGCTATAGCCACTGATATATTTAATTTAAAACTGTTTTATTTTTTTGTTTCAAATGACCCATCTCGGAGATACCATCAACAAGCCACGAACATAATATTTCTACACGAGTTTTTCGATGCTACTGTTTTATTATAATAATTGTTCAAAAAAATAAAAAAATAAAATTTTCATTTACTTGAAAGATGTGTTTATTACATAAGATCCATTTTATCTCATAATTTTTAGCGGAAATCCTCGAAAAAAAATCGTCAAAATAGCCTATTTTTGAGGCGCCTAAAGTGAGAAGACGCCTTAAGCTATTGAAAATCTCATTATAAATATTAATAGCGAAACTATTCCTGAATTTGAAAAATATTTACAATATATACATGTATTTTTAATGGCAAAACGTTTTAATCATTCATATTATTTCCATAAATAATCATTATTTTGTTGATGAATTTTAAAAAATTGTTATAATTTTGACATAATATTGCTTATAGAATTTAAATAACCTTACTTGAATCGAATTTTAAAACGATTTCATTTTATCAAAATCGGATTTACCACTATGAATATACACAATTTTACTTCGTCGACATGTAATCCTCATAATCCAGGGCTTAGTTTATTTAATTACTTCATTTTGGAGAGTTTGTGTTACTTTCACATAAATGAAAATCAATATACGCTTAATGTATACACGTTATAATAAAGTATATTGAAATGCGTATAAAGCTCACAGATTGCACACAAATTCTAATACCTTGACGTTATTTAAAAGATATTCTACCCCTTAATAATATGAAATTTAGTTATACAAAATTTGAGTTGATTAGATAATATTCAATGATTGTTTCAAAAACAATTTTTAACTTAGATGAAAATCGTATATTTTAATTTATAAATCATATTGAAGCTGCTTTACGCTTAAAATTACATTTTATAATACCTATATTGATTATTTATTAGCCTAAAATTAACTTAAAGCAATTATAATACAAGCTTTCATAATTTATAATACATGTTTGCAAACATTGGCATAAATTATAATTATATATTGTATTTTGTGCCATTATTATCTTCTAAAATATTATACATGCTAAGTTTGTCTGATGAACATAGCTTTTAAATGGCTTTAAATGTTAGAATAATAAAATATAAATTTGCGTTCATAACAGCCTACAAGCAAAATGTTGTATATCTTTTTTGGTTGTTAAAGCCTTGCTGTTTTACATATGCCCTGTATCTGAAATATTATGATCACATCCTTTCATGGTAATAAAAAAGCTTTTTGCTTATAAAATCTAATAATAGTTTAAAAATTGCATTTGAATGTAGATAGGGAATAATTCATGGTAAAAGCCACCCGCCCTCCTATGTATTAAGCCAATGCTCCTTCATCCTTAGCGCTCAGATTTTTCCCGATATCGCAGAATAGCATTCGAGAGAAAAGCTCGTGGATAAATTCAATGTGTTCTGCGAAAATGAACAGCTTATAAAGATGGATATACTTGAGGCTGCCATTGAGTTAAAATATGAGATTACATCATATTGAATACGTAAAGGGCCTCCATATAATTTTCTTTCTTTTCGAAGCGCTCGTATGATTTTCTTTCAAAAGCTTTGAGGATTTGGTGTATTTTCGAGTCGATTACTTCAAATATGCTGACGAAATGAGTTTAAATCGATTGTTAAGGGTTGCGCGAATGAACTGTTAAATAATTTAAATAAATATTTAAAAACAGGAAGCATGAAATTTACAAAATAAGCTTTGATATCCGTGTCCATGCAATCAAAAGCACTTTGAATTTTAAAGCTTTTGAAAGCTCTCACGCTATTCACTCTCTCAAACAACCGCAAATCGATATCTTTTCAGCGATCTCTTTTACATTTTAGTTCTAATTTGATCTTATATAATTAAAATCGTGGATTCGTCCTTAAACTTTAAAGTCAATATTTGGGACTTCGTCTTTGATTTTCATAGTTTGCTTAAGGCAAACAGGTCTCTTCAGCGTTAATTAAGCGAAACATTTTCAAATGAAATTAAAATATAATAAATGCGATTGCTTTTATGCTAATTTTAGAATTTAAAATGCAATTTTTGCTTAAATAAAACTACAAAAAACATTGATAAAAGAAAACCACCAGCATTCAATACTTTAAAGTCACTATATTTTTTAACAAATAAATTTAAAGCTCAAAGGATAAAAATCATACATAGTTATTGATATAATGTTTTGTTCTATTGAAAATACATTAGCATTTACATCAGCATTACATTAGCTTTATGGTGCGTATTTTTACAGTTCAATTATCGCAATAGTACAAATCACTGCACAAACAGTCATAATGCCCTACATATAGGTACATTGGCATATTTAAACTTGTTAACATAAAATTATCTAAAATTAATTCATTTCCTAATAGTCAATATGTACACAATTAATTCCAATCAATTCGCTTGAATCAATCAAATCTTATATTTTTAGGTGGATACTTTAACTATTAAGCTTGTTTCATTTAAAAACAACAAAAAAGCATTATTCTAATTGATATGTATGATATACACTAATATGATAATATGAATAGATTTTTCATAATTTGAGAGAGAATGATGAAAGGTATCTTTAAGTAGATGATGACAGATTTATCATCTTAACTTTTCTTAGTTCGTGGATATTTTTCAAGGAATATCTATTCTTGATTAGCACATATCCGCTTAGTTTTATTATGATTTCCACGCGGTTATAGTTTGGTCATTAATTGTAATGAGACCAATACTCCGATGGATGTACTAGTAATAAAACATACAGACGACAAGGAATTACGGCGACATCTGACCTAAACGATGGTAGCCGAAAGATTACGCCATGATAATGCATAATATTCCATTTATATCTATATTGCTTTGAATTCGTTGAAATGGAAAAGTACATCTCCACAAATTGCAAGGGTTAGATCCTCGTCAGAGGTTGTCAAGGTTGTATGACGTCAAAAAAATACTATTGTAATTGAAGACGTGATTTTGAGATGTACTTCTTGAACGTCACTTAGATCTTCACTCTAATCCTTGCAAAGAAAGAGGCACTGAGTTAATGTGCTATACAACCTTTTTTAATGTAATGAACGTGGTTATTTTCAGTATTATTTCGATATTTACTTTTTTAGTTCTAGTGTATCAGATTAAAGAGTCATCTCACTTTGACAGTAATTTTTTACACAATAAATACATCGTATAATGAAATTAATATTTTTTGAATTTATTATGTCACTGATATAATACGAAAAAAATAAACTCATACTCAAAAAAAGTATATTTTGTATCGTTTTTAAAACATCAAAATGGCATGTCAAAAAATATGCAAGTTCGCAGCTTTCATCAGTTTTTATCATTTAGGCTTGCCTGAAATACAAAGTTAAAATGATTCTTAATCTTTATGAGTGTTGCTATTATATAACACTCAATTAATACTTTTTTTAAAGTAACAAAATGGCGCTGGTTTGAAAAAAGTTTGGAAAAATACACCTTTTATTGGAAATATTTTTTTATTGTAAAACGTTTGATAAAATAAATATTTTGGCCTGAATTTGCGAACCATT